>JAWNMK010000124.1:1200000-1600000 GCA_035044105.1 Drosophila nr. perissopoda 5 BK-2023a
TCCTATTTATGGTAAAATGCTAACCGCAAAATAGTTTTTGCGTTGAACAAATTTTGTAGTTTATTTAGTTGTGAGCCATAAAAATGTAAACATCATTATAAAGCCTAACACCTGCAACTGACCAACAATTTATTCGACAACAACAATGCACAACACATTTTTTCGCATCTCGCGTTTCGCTAATCGAACGGAGTTTGACCAAGCAGAGACAACAGCAGCAGCAGAAACAACATCAAACGCAACAAGCATCTATAAAATTTGGTCGTTGTTGGCTGTTCCAGCTCACTTTGCATTCATGCCGGCTGTTTCTCACGCTCCTTATTGGATTTGGAACGCAAGTGCACGCGAGCAGCGAGCATCGAGCATAGAGCGGAGAGCAGAGAGCGGAGATCAATGACGTTTTGGCATCGGCATCGGCATCGGCGTCGGCGCTTTTCGTGCACAATAACCGCAGGGCGAATGTTTTGAGATTGCCACCGACGCAAAACGCCTGGGCATCCCAATGCCAGCCCCAGCCCCACTCTTTCATTCAAACAAGTAAGCGGCACATCGCAACTATGTTGCTCCTGCTGCTGCAAATGCACAACCCGTTCCGACTACACATGATTAATGATCCACAATTGTGCTGGCGCCATAATTTGCTAGTAGTTTTTTTTTGTTGCGAAAAATTAGTTAAACGTCAAAGAGATAAATCACATCTTTTAAACAACTACAGAAGGAGCAAGCCACTCAGAGTATGTATTTGCCAAAAAAAATCAATAATAGATGCCACATATTATAAGCAACATCATTTTAAGGTAGCCAATTGACCAATAATAATAACAAGATTTGCGTTTCTTCCTTTTTTTCCAATCAAGATTCATATATTTATTTTATATATTTATATCAAAAAAACAAAATTGCAATTCATTTGCAATATAATTATATAATATATAAGTTTTACAACGGAGTTTTTATAACGTAAAGTTCTTCATATAATTCCTTAGAATATGTTTTCTTCTTATTTGTACCTTAATTAATAACTAAGTTATATATAGCTGATGCAGCTTCATTTTGGGAACTTGTTTCTTAGTTTTCCATTTCAAAATAAAAATGTAATGCCTGAGTTTTCTATAGTTGTCAGACTTTAGACACTAGGAATCGCGCTTTCATAGCACTCAAATATAAGTGAATTTAATATAATTAATGATGGCGTCGATAGGTTGCCATGTAATTGTCCACATAGTTGGCAATAAATTGATACTGCAATTGGAACAAATACTGCCAGCGCGTCTGAGCCAAAGCCAGCTCTGCACCTGCAGTTTTATCAATTTCCTGCACTTCAGTTTCGGATTCGCTTTCAGTTTCGTCACTGTCTTCAGTTTTCTCCGCGGTGAGTGTGCTTATGGAACTGATGTCCGCCACGCTTTCAATGCTCTGCCGTTCGATATTCTCATCATCATCATCATCATCATCATCATCATCATCATCATCATCATCATCATCAGCATCATCATCATCATCATCTACATAATAATAATAATAATCAACATCCTCTTTATCGCTCTCATTTTCGTAGAAATACTTCGAGTCTAATGAACTTGAGGAACTACTTTCGAATTGGTTTTCATCAATTCCAGAGGATGCGCTTTCATCTGACTCAACAAAACCGCTCGATGAATATGCATTCTCCAAGCTATTGGCATCCATGCTATCATTATCAAATGAGGATTCTGAATTTACGGAGAAGGCGTCCTCAGCATTATTATTTGCAGCATTTGCTGGAAGTATATTCATCTGCTGAACCACATGGACGCTTAACTTGTTCAACGGCTGCTGTGGCTCCTCATTTCCATCATCGTCACGCTGATCTGAACTTGTAGGACGATTTATGTATTGTATTAGCTTTTTGCCTAGGTAGGATATTCGTGGCATGTCTAACTTGGGCAACTTCTTTGACTTGCTATGATCCCCATAGTATAAGCGTTGCATTGCATCATACAGCAGATCAATCCATTGATCATACTGCTGCAAATCGAAGTTGGATTGTTTAAAATGGGCCTTCAGACGTTGTTGGATTTGTGGCATGTTGTTAAACTTTTTAAGCAGACGCAAGAATTCTGTTTTCTTGGAGATCGACCGAATCAGACTCTGCAATATATAAACAAAATTAATTAGAATATTCTCATTTTATAAATTCTAAATATCTCGCAATAGAAATTTACATTTATTTCGAGATTTCGCTGCTTCTGATTGTCTCCTCCAAGCTCAAGCAACAGCTTTTCTTCCTTTGGCTCACGAAGAGATTTCTGTGTGGAGAAGCAATTTAAAAACTTTTAGTTATAGATATATAGTGACTTATTTGAACCTTTACCTTTGACTGCTTTTCTTTTGAGATTCTACTAATCAAGTATTTACAATTTTTATCTCGTTTCTGGCTGCAATGACGCCAATTGAAGATGCATATTGGACGCCGTGAACTGCGCCGAAGTTTTTGCAGTTTACGCTGTGACAATGCACAGTGCCAGATGAGCCGCGCATCGCTCTCAGAATAGCAACTGCTATAGGAGGAATCACTATCATAATCATTCTCCATGCTGTCCGATATTATGCTACTGGCATCATCCACAGTGTTCGATATGACCAGTGGATGCAGTGTGGTGGAGCTACCGTCCGTAGGAGGCGCAACTAGGCAATAGGTTTTAGTATTTATCGTATTTGGAGCTGCTGCAGGTATTTCATTGGAAAGTGTCAAATCATTGAGTTCTATAGAAATTTCTTGCATAGCTTGCGGTTTATCGAGTTGTTTGGTTTTTAGAACAAGCTCATTTTTGGTTTTGTTTGTTATATGTGTCTGTGATAGGTGGTCAATAAAATAATCCTTATTATTGACTGTGATTTGTTCTGTCGGCTCTAAGGATTCGTTTTGAGTTTCTTTAATTTTGCCAACACTCAGCACTACATCAGGAGTCAATTGTGGTTCAGGTTCAAATCCTTGTTTGGCATCTATTAGTGTATTTGCTGGCGCACTTTCTATCTGAGAGACAAACTGTACTTCATCAACGGCTTTTGGGTGCACCACTTCCAGTTCGTCGTTTTGCTTTAGCTCCTGCTCAACTGTCAGCTGCACTTCCTCATCAGTTCCTGATGCCTTCCAGCGTTGCTTGATGCGCTTTAGTTCATTCTCCTCTTGTTCGTGCGCCTCGGTTTTTTGGAAATAGGCAAAATCATAGTCGTCGTAATTCCAAAAGTTGAAGCCATCACGTTTCTCCAGAGGAAATCGCAGCACTGACATGCCCGTGCCAGCGTCAGCTATGATACGCCTGAAATGTTGGCATTCTTGCGGCGAAGAAACAAATGTAATGGCAATGCCTTTGGAGCCAAAGCGACCAGCGCGTCCAATGCGATGCAAATAAGTAACAAGGTCTTTGGGTGGATCCAAATTAATAACCAAATTAGCATGCGAAAAGTCCACGCCGCGTGCCAACAAATCTGTGGCGACTATGGTGCGCATTTTAAAGTTTCGATAGGCCTAGACAGTTAAACAAATGTTTAGAAAATATTGTCTTGGAAAATATGCAACTCACCTGAAAGGTCACCAGACGATCGCTCTGCTTCATGGCGCCCGACATCAGATCGCATTCGATGCCATCGCGTCGCAAATAGTTGCGAAATGAATCGGCACGACTCTGCGAGTTGGCAAAGAGTATGCCCTGTTCATAAGGCAACTGAGCAAAAATCTTGTGCAGGGCTGCCAGCTTGTCAAGCATCTCCAGCATGCTGTTCGGCTGCTCCTGAAACTCATAGGCAAATTGACGAATGCCTAGCAGCACTGTGGCACGCTCACTGTTGGACACCAACACTGGTTTGTGCATCAGCTGAGCCAGGCGCTCGTCCAGCGCATTTGGATAAGTGGCGCTACAGGCAATAATCTGTTTGCGGAACTGCAGCGATGAAATCAGCGACTTAACATCCTTATGCAGCGTATCCGTGGCAAACAGCTGATCGACCTCGTCCAGCACGAGCAGCTTGAGGCTCGAGATGTTGAACACATTGTTGTGCATGAGGTGCAGTAGACGTCCAGGTGTTCCGACCAGAATGCGTCCCTTGGCCATGCGTAGGCGATCTTTTTTTACATCTGTGCCGCCAATGAAACTAACGCTCAAATATTCGCTTGCGTTGCGCATTTTCGAGGCTAAGCCGTTTACAGTGTCCTCCACCTGAATGGCCAGTTCGCGTGTGGGCACAATAATCAAAGCTTGCGGGTTGGCGAGTGATCTATCCACCAACTCCATTGCGGCAAGCACATAAATCAACGTTTTGCCCGTTCCACTTTTCGACTGCACCAGCAGATCTGTAACCGTAGTAGTAATAAAATATATATAATAGTGATAGATTGCACGTATCTTACCCATGCCAGCCAGCGCCATTGGAATTGCAGCTGCTTGTATTTTAGTTGGTGTTATAAATTTGTGCAGCTGGAGACATTTTAAAATACTACGCTTTAATTGGAGCTCTTCGAAGGAAATTGAGGCGGCAGCTACATCGCTCGATCGCTGTTCGCCATTTGCAAGATCATGCGCTATAGCGCACTCCATGTTGCTGCACGTCTCAGCAAATTACTTGCAAAATATAATTAAATCGCTATGCAAAAATGAAATTCACGCTGCCAAAAAGCCGCCAAGCATCGCCTGCTTGCTAAACATATGATGTTAATCGACAGACCGCCACAGCGCATAGACTTCGATGACGATTTCTGCACCAGTGCTGAGTAACGTGTTCTGTTGAATCGCAATTGCTCATTTTTATAATATGTTCAATATTTCTAACATAATTAAATGTGTTAACAAATTTACCAATAAATTTTTTATGTACATATCACTCGGCGAGCATTGCCAAGATAACGCTAATGAGACACAAATCGTACGATATATCGATAGCTTACAATATTTTGCTATCGCAAGAAGTCATAACTTTTATCAGTTTCACGACTTTCGTAGCCAATACAATGACATTTTGAATAAATTCGTCCAATGCGCTGCTTAATGCGTTGAACATTTAAATAAAACATCAAAAGAAAGGAAGAGTAGCTTAAATATAAGAACAAATCTTAACATTGTTGCACATCGTTGCAGACCTAATTGCAAATCTGTTATAACTTCCTCAAAGGTGCAAATGTTTACAGCAGAAAACATGCAGCAATAATGTATCGATATATGTGAATAAGCGCTATTTTCGGTGAGCAGCGGCATGGAAAAGTCCAAAATAACGGCTCTTTTGATAACTGGACAACCAGGTAAGCGGAAATTTGTAAATGTACGACATTTAAACTAATAAACTAAACCATAGGAGTCGGCAAGACAACATTGGTACGTAAAATAATCGCCAAACTGGGCGATGCTTGCAAACTTGACGGCTTTTACACAGAAGAAGTGCGAACCAATGGACAACGCATTGGATTCGATGTAGTTACTGTGAGCGGTACTCGAGGCATTTTGGCTCGCGAGAATCCACTGGATAATCAGCGTCGACCAAAGGTGGGCAAATACGCAGTGCATGTACAGGATTTTGAGAAAGTGACGCTGCCACTTCTGCAACTGGCATCCCAAAAGCAGCTGGTGATTATTGATGAAATCGGAAAGATGGAGTTGCTGAGCCATCGATTTGAATCTGCCATCAATGAGCTACTCCGGCAGAAGCAGCTCATTCTAGCAACTATTCCCTCACAGAACCGCCAACCGATGCCGGTTGTTGAACGGCTAAGAAATGCATCCGATGTATGTATTTACCGGGTTACCAAAGCCAATCGCGATGCTTTGTCTGACGATATTACGGAGCATATTAAAAAAATGCTGTTTATGAGAAAATAAATCCTTTTTTCACTTGTATAAAACAAAGCTATCATAGATTGAACAGTATCAGTAGCAGTCTGGGCGCTAGTCAAGAGTAACTATATCAAAATTACAACGATTTTTTAAATTTCTAGTACCGTTGAAATGATTCCTAAATTTGCATATATCTTGTTGTTTATAGGCCTTACGGTCTGCCACATCTGTGCCCACTTGAGACCAATAATCGAGGCGAAGGTGAGCATTATACCCTTCAGTCTGCAACACTCCCGGAAACTGAACATATCTGTGGGCTACGAATATCACCATACAATGCTCTGGGTTGCAATCATGAATTCAATGCTGGTTGTTTTTGGCTTCTGGCGTTATCAACACGAAGTGGACAAGGCGCTTCACGAAGACGGCGGCAACAATGAGATAAGTCAAGCAGCAGCGAAGATTAAACCCATTTGCCAAAGCAAGATTCCCTCCACGTGGCATCATTTTCCGTTGCGCAGCTTTGTTTTATGTGTTGCGCCTTGGCTGATCACATTTTTACTCAATTCAATATCGAATTATTCACAATTGAATCTAGTTCTGGGACACTTCTGCACATCACCGTGGGAAGTGTTGGTTCTCTATAGCCGGATTCCGATACTCTATCTGCAACGTTTGCTCGCCAGCATTGCTGCACCTTCTCTATTGCACTTAAATGGCACATTTAAGTCCATATTTGCAACACATACAAGCCACATTACCTTCGAGAGCAATCTTTTGGTCGGAGACGATTGAGTTGAGGGACAACAATGTTGCAGTCCAATAATTTATTTCACATTTTGGCCATAGTTCAGCTTAGTTAAGTAATAAAGCAATATGTTATTTTGAACAAAACAAAAAACGAACGGCTTTTTTTTGTCAACTTGTCCTTTAAGGCTGCCTGCCGGGCAGTTGATGTTGAGGAAAAGTTTTCGGTCACGTGGGAAATATGCATTTTTTCGTAGGCCACAGGATAAACTTTTCTCGCAGTATTCTGACAGTTGTTTTAAACTAAAACAAGCGTGCTGCCGAGTCGAAAGCTTGCCACTATTCCGGTGACAAACGGTTAAATAGGCAAAAAAAATGGGAATCTTTTTAAATCAGATTTAATTTTCCTCAGCCTTTGACAAATGGAAAATAGTTAAGATTTATATGCTAATTTCAGTGCTCTTTATATTACAATCGCATATAATAATATTGAAAACTTCTCAAACAGAGCAGTCTTGATAGTTAACTTAGCTCAATGTCAACTCATTTCATACAAGGAAACTTCCAAATAATTTCTCACAAATATCAAAACTCAAACAATTTCAGACTGTGGACTCTTGTTCTGATTACACTAAACCGCGGACATTAATAGATCAAACTGATAAATTGAAGGATTACACGATCAGGCAGAGACGTATACCAATATTCATACATATAAAATACTGTGTGCGGTTTTTACCCAAAACGGATTATTCTGAACTTCTGTTTGCGTCCTGGATAGGTGGTAAGTTTCACATTTATCAATTGTTCATGAAATGAAATGAAAATACGATAAATACACATATTCACATACGCTTACTGTTTATGGCAGGTGCAGCATTTAAGAGAACAATCTGCTTAAAATCAATTTATACCCTGAACTGAAAAGTTTAAAGTAGTGCAAATGATTATGAGAGGCATTAGACATCGATTTCTTATGCCATTCCGTCTGCTTGTCCGTATATGTATATATATATAAGCAGATGATGCAAGCAATAAGCGTATGTTCATGCAAAGCTATTCAAATCTGGCTTTAAATGTTTCCACATAAAAGAAAAATGATAACTAACAAATCAACTCTTCATTTGCTTTTCAGTTATTGTCAACAAGTCTGCTACAGTTTATTTACGTTCAGGCATTCAGTCGAGATTTTTTTTACATCCAGATAAGAGCTTATGTAAATTTTATTTTAGTTAAATCACTTTATTTTTATTTACGTAAATCAACGAAACTACGCCATTTCCAAAATCAGAAAATATAACACAACCAGAGATAAACATTTGAAATAATCATTGCAATGAATTTTATGCGTGGACAACATCGTGCGCTGCATTTCGTGAAGTATATTCGATTGCAAAGGACCAGCTGGCATCGCTATGCATCTTGCGAGTCCTCCAAGGGGGCCGGTGGCGGCAAGGGCATAGTTTTGGGTCTGTATGAGAAAGAGAGTGGCAAGGGTCCACGGCTGACGTCCGCTGGAGAGAAATTTGATGATCGTGTGAATGGCAAGATTAATGAGCTGATTTGTGAAACAAAGATCACGGGACGCTTGGGGCGCGGCAAGGTCTTCAACAATGTGGACACCGACTTTAGATCAATTTGTGTTGTGGGCCTGGGCCTCGAGGGAATTGCCTTCAATGAGCTGGAGATGCTGGATGAGGGCATGGAGAATGTGCGCGTTGCCGCTGGCATTGGTGCCCAATCATTGCAAGCTCTGAATTGCAGTGAGGTGCACGTGGATCACATGGACTATCCGGAGCAGGCAGCTGAGGGAGCTGCCCTCGCCATTTGGCGCTATGATGACAATCTAAACAAGAAATATCGTAAAAATGGGCCCAAACTAGAGTTGCACGGCTCACCCGATTTGGATTCATGGACGCGTGGTTTGTTCAAGGCGGAGGCACAGAATCTGGCTAGACGCCTGTCCGATGCACCAGCCAATTGCATGACACCAACCATATTCGCTCAGGCCGCTGTGGATGCACTTTGTCCCTGCGGCATCACTGTGGAGGTGCGCACCATGGAATGGATCGAACAGCAGCGTCTCAACTCATTCCTCATGATTGCCAAGGGCTCGTGCGAGCCCCCAGTTCTGCTGGAGATTGCCTACTGTGGAACTGCACCAGAGGACAAGCCACTCCTGCTGGTCGGCCAAGGCCTCACCTTTAATTCGGGAGGCATCAATCTGCGTAAATGTAAAGGCATGGACGAGTTCCGCGGTGATCTAACCGGCGCCGCTGTTATTCTGGCTTCTATGCGAGCAGCCGCTGCCCTTTCGCTGCCAATTAACATCACAGCGATCCTGCCACTCTGCGAGAATCTGCCATCCGGCATGTCCTGCAAGCCAGGCGATGTGGTCACCCTCCTAAATGCCAAATCGATGGCTGTGCGCAATGTTAGTCGTGCTGGAGTCGTCGTCATTGCCGATCCCATGCTGTATGGCCAGATTACTTATAAGCCGCGACTTGTAGTCGATGTGGGTTCCATGTGCATTGGCATCAAGAAAGCCGTTGGCGGTGGAGCCACCGGTATTTGGTCGAATTCGCATTATATTTGGAAGCAATTCCAGCGTGCTGGCTCGTTAACTGGAGACCGCCTCTGGCGCTTTCCACTCTGGCGCTTTTACAAGGATCGAGTTGCTCAAAATCTCAGTTTTGATTTGGCTAACGATGGCGATGGTCACGCCTCATCATGTTTGGCAGCTGCCGTCCTCCATGAACTGGTGCCGTGCAGTGATTGGGCGCATCTGGATACCTGTGGCACGGGACTGCTGAGCACATTTGGCCTAGTTCCATATCTAAGTGCTGGACGCATGACGGGGCGACCGACGCGCACCCTGGTCCAGTTCCTCTATCAAATGGCCTGCCCCGAGCAACCAAAGTAGTTTCCAAAGCAACTCACACAGACAACTTACATTAACAGACAAATTTAGGAATCGTACACAGAAGTACAATTCTTTCGCATTAGGAGTTATTTATGTACACGACAGATAGAAGAGAAGCACACTTATATAAGTGACATGACGAAGGTATGGGTACAAGTCATGCGAAATTTTACTATACTGATTCTACACAATCCAGTGTACACTATTATGGCACAATGTATCTACATGTGCAACAAATTTTAGCGTAACTGACAAATTGGTGTGAATGTAAAACAAATTTCGAACTCGATGTATTTTAGGGCAAAAAATTAATAAAGTGTTCCATCAGCTACTTTAAACCAAAGGAAAAAATAAAGCCAGGCACTTTGGTTGTCTGGGCTAAGAATGACGGCGTTTCAATGAAGCAAAAGCGTTAAGCTGCTGGCCAAATTTTTGAGAACAAAATCCGGTCACGTTTTGCTCTGAAGTTGACAGCCACCTCAAAATTGAAATATAATGTAGATTATTTTTGGATAAATTCTATGTACACTAGTCGATGCTGTTGGCCTTGGACATTATGGTTGACGGAGTTATTTTAATCGATGTGTTAATTTAAGTTATAAAAAACAATGCCATAAATCATTTATCATTAGAATGTACAATTTACATTATTTTCCACTCTGGAAAAATTATGTGCAATGAAGCAAGTTGAAAATTTGTCAAAAAGTTTGAATTACCAACTGTAAGAAACTTTTAAAATGAGCATTTGCATTGATTTTCAAAATTGTTTTAGGTATTTCATGAAGTGCTTGGCACATTTTGAAACTTTGCAAATTTAATTAATAAAGAGTTTATTCGCGGCTCGTCTGTGCCCATGACTATGTTCCATGCAAAGCGTTGTGACACCGCCATTAAAATTTTTGTGTTGCGTCTGACGCTTGTCCTCGACCTCGTCCTTGTCCATGTGGCATGTGGCAAATGCTGCTGACGGCGAAACTTATTTCGTTGCCTGTCAAGTATTTAATGATAAAGTGTGGCGCTTTAATCCTGCATGCTGGGAACTAAAGCAAAAGTGCTGACAGCCTCAGTGCCGAAGAGTAGGCAGTAGCTGTTAGTAATGGCGAGGGAGTTGGCGGGGAGGGAAAAAAGCTTACCGGTTGTAAAAGGTGTTGGCTGCTGCGAAAAGTTTGATGTCTTAATTTCAAGCAACGCATTTTAGTTGGTTACAGTTGTTGTATACTTTTTGGCTTAAAACTATTAAAAGCCGGTGGCAAAATGGTTTCAGCTTTTATCCATTTGGTAATGGCCCAGCAATTATTAAGTTGCGACAAAGGTCACCCCTGGAGCATTTTCATTTCAATTTATCTGAATGGCTTGTGAGTTGGTCCGCTGTTGTCCTGCTTGTCCTGTTGTTTACTTGATATGATCTGTACTGAGCCTCATTCGGCCACAATTGTTATTTATGACGGCCTTGGGCATTGGCCAGGAAATGAATGTGTCCGTGCGTGCGTGAGTGGGTGCGTGACGTAATGCACATAAATGTCAGGCCTGTTGGTCATAAGCGATTGGTTACACTACACTGTTGTTGGTCAAACTTTTCGCTAGTCGAGTGAATGCACTGAAATGACAACTTGCTGCCCACGTGACGTACTGGACAGATTCAGGAAACGGTCATTGCAGCAAACTTGGACAGCACTGACAAATCGTTTCGACTCCGGCGGTAACCCGCTCAGTAACAGTTGATGCAATGGCAGCACCACCTTCACCCTACCCACAGATGACCATTTGTGATTCGTCTGTGAAGCAAATTGCATTAAGGTTGAATGCTGTGCACACAATATGTTGCATGTATGTTGAAAGAAATAAGCTATTTCTGTGAGGATTGCATGTTGAATAATAAGCTACTTAGGTGAGTTTTACAGTAATCAGCCATTTATCATCAAATATTTATTTTAATTTCATAAAATCGATTTAAATCAATTATAGTTGTGTAATTTATTGAATTCCGATAGCACAATTGCAATTCTTTACAATTATGCAAATGGGTTAGCTTATCAGGTGTGGTTAATTATGTTCAGTAAAAGATATACGTTAAATTTGGCATTGCAATTCAATTTGTAGCGAAGCATAATTTAAAATGCATATTAAACGCACTTGTTTCGCTACTGTTCTAGTGGTGTATGCTGCCGCGCCATGTGCGATGTCCATAAATGCAAGGGTTAGTCTCGTAGGCAAAAACCTTCCACCAAAGCCCACTAAAAATGACCGCAAAATGGTCAAGCGACTGAGTCGTTCTTAATTAATGCCCAGGCACATTCATGGCGCATAAATTTGCGCTTCAGAATTCCTTTCCACAAAAAAAACTAACACCCCCAGTAAATGGATCTAGAGGTCGCAGACAATTACCGCTTTTCATTGCGTGGAAATGTGGTAAAAGTAAAATAAATAACATGCGGCAAATCCTAAAAGAAATGAAATAAAAAATTCGTATTTTGTACACTGCTGAAAAACAGCAGCGCCAACTGAGGCACCGTGAATTATGCTAAACAACCCCATATTGACAGCTGTAGTTTTTCAAAAGCATTTCGTATACATACAGTGCTAAACCCCAAAAGAGTTTCAACATTTTTTTCTTTTGCATTTTTACATTTCATTTTGACAGTGACAGACGCAGGTGAACTTCACTCAAACTGTGAGTTGTGTGGTTTTGTTTACTTTGCAATTTCCATTGAGTTAACCTTTGACGCGTTTTGGCCACACGGAAACACACACACACAAGCA
The DNA here is from genome assembly GCA_035044105.1 of Drosophila nr. perissopoda 5 BK-2023a. Lineage (NCBI taxonomy): Eukaryota > Metazoa > Arthropoda > Insecta > Diptera > Drosophilidae > Drosophila > Drosophila nr. perissopoda 5 BK-2023a. The sequence continues at coordinate 1,212,235 of JAWNMK010000124.1, forward strand.
ATCTGGTAACATGCACAGTGTGGTGATTTAGCTAACAATTTCATTAAAATTAAAAGCAGGCCGCAATGTGCGCAACGAGATCCGGAGATGGGGAAGACAAAATTCATATCATGATGATTGCGGATAAAAATACATGGATAACACGTGTCACGAGTGTTGTTGTTGTTGTTGCTATCAGCCACGAGCGGCTTGTTTTAAACACTTGTACAACGACCAAACAAAAGTGCGTGAACCTTACAAATATACCCATTGAAAAAACATGTTTTCTTTTTATAAAAGATTTCTATACACTTTGATAAATTTGTCAGCTTTATACAAATGCACTTGCTTAATAAACTTCACATATGTATTTCGTCTGCAGGATACAATCAGAACGATGCACACATTCCGAATCATAGCATTCTTTCCACCGGCGGTGTCGAGCATTTGACACATAGTTGTCACTGCGAATCCACTTAAAATGGCATCCAAGCGTCCACGTGTCATCCCGTCACACCTTTGACGGGATAGCTTGTTACGCCTGACCTGATCTTTGGCACAGGAAAAAAATTGTTCAATGGCAACACAGTCAGAAATGTCAAAATAGCTGCACGAGCTGTCGCCCATTTTGTTAGCTGGCATTATTATTTTTTTTTTTGTGTCACGAGCTCTTTTTTCGCGCACAGTTGAGTATGTATAAAAGGCGGAAGCTGCGTTTTCCGGCGAAAAAACTTGGCTGCTGCCGCCTGACTGCTCGAATGCAAACAGAAAAAAGAATACCGGAAACGCGGCAACTTGATTCAATTCGAAGACGCAAATGGAAAACAGAAATGCGGCGGCCAAATGCCAAGGCAACAATTCCGGTAACAACAATGTGCCAACAAAAGCAACAATCATAGCCACAGCAACAACAATGGGTATGTAATCAAAGCACAATGGAAAACCTTGAATGAAACCTTGTTAAATGCTGGCCAAGAGACCCAGATGGCTATAAGGTCGCTGCCAAAAAAGTCGCTGGGGCGACGATAAATTATTTTTTCATGAAGCAAATTATAGATTAAGTCGATCTGGGAAAGTGAGATTCTTAAAGCCCGGGCGAGTTACTTCCTTTGTCCATCCTGTCGTCCTGTGCGTGTTTTTGCCCCTACTTATAGAATATTGGAAGTGTATGTGATTTTTCATGTACACGCGTGCAAAACATGACAGACACGTACACACACACACTCTCACACACACACACACGCATACACACATGTGTCTATGTAACCGATTCTGCTATTTTATTATCTGCGTTGCGCATACGACACATATCCGCGTTATTGGAACTGCATTAGCAGCTCTATGCCACAGATATTGTAATATTCTCACTGGCTGCCACATTCTCAATTAAGTGGACATTTTTGGTTCCATTTCATTTAATGCATTCTTTTTTCCCCTTGACGTAAACGGCATAGAAATGTCACTCGTGCTACATTATTTGCATCGCTTTTTAATCTAAGCTGAGTTTTGGCGAAGTTATGGCATTTTAAAGTTTCGACCTATGCCCAAATGTCTATTTTTAGGCCAGTATTTTTACTTGTCTTACGAACCAAAATCACGTTTTCAACTTTAAATGTACGATTGATTTAGGTCCAAAACCATGTTCAAAAAGCCTTCGCTTTTTAATCTAAGCTGAGTTTTGGCGAAGTTATGGCATTTTGAAGTTTCGACCTATGCCCATACACCGGTAAATCGATTTTCGGGCTATAATTTTTACTTGTCTTCCGACCTCAAATTTCATTTTCAACTTTAAATGTACGATTGATTTAGGGGCAAAACTATGATCAAAAAGCCCTTGCTTTTTAAAATCAGTTGCGTTTTGACGAAGTTATGTCATTTTGAAGTTTCGACCTATGCCCATACACCGATATATCGATTTTCGGGTTATAATTTTTACTTGTCTTTTGACCTCAAATTTCGATTTCAACTTTAAATGTACGATTGATTTAGGGGCAAAATTATGGCCAAAAAGCCCTCGCTTTTTAAAATCAGAGGAGTTTTGACAAAGTTATGGCATTTTGAAGTTTCGACCTATGCCCATACACCGATATATTCATTTTCGGGTTATAATTTTTACTTGTCTTCCGACCTCAAATTTCGATTTCAACTTTAAATGTACGATTGATTTAGGGGCAAAATTATGGCCAAAAAGCCCTTGCTTTTTAAAATCAGTTGAGTTTTGACGAAGTTATGGCATTTTGAAGTTTCGACCCATGCCCATATACCGATTTTCAGGCCATAATTTTTACTTGTCTTCCGACCTCAAATTTCGATTTCAACTTTAAATGTACGATTGATTTAGGGGCAAAATTATGGCCAAAAAGCCCTCGCTTTTTAAAATCAGAGGAGTTTTGACAAAGTTATGGCATTTTGAAGTTTCGACCTATGCCCATACACCGATATATTCATTTTCGGGTTATAATTTTTACTTGTCTTCCGACCTCAAATTTCGATTTAAACTTTAAATGTACGATTGATTTAGGGGCAAAACTATGATCAAAAAGCCCTTGCTTTTTAAAATCAGTTGCGTTTTGACGAAGTTATGTCATTTTGAAGTTTCGATCTATGCCCATATACCGATTTTCAGGCCATAATTTTTACTTGTCTTCCGACCTCAAATTTCGATTTCAACTTTAAATGTACGATTGATTTAGGGGCAAAACTATGATCAAAAAGCCCTTGCTTTTTAAAATCAGTTGCGTTTTGACGAAGTTATGTCATTTTGAAGTTTCGATCTATGCCCATATACCGATTTTCAGGCCATAATTTTTACTTGTCTTCCGACCTCAAATTTCGTTTTCAACTTTAAATGTACGATTGATTTAGGGGCAAAATTATGGCCAAAAAGCCCTCGCTTTTTAAAATCAGAGGAGTTTTGACAAAGTTATGGCATTTTGAAGTTTCGACCTATGCCCATACACCGATATATTCATTTTCGGGTTATAATTTTTACTTGTCTTCCGACCTCAAATTTCGATTTCAACTTTAAATGTACGATTGATTTAGGGGCAAAATTATGGCCAAAAAGCCCTCGCTTTTTAAAATCAGAGGAGTTTTGACAAAGTTATGGCATTTTGAAGTTTCGACTCTATGCCCATACTACTCGATATATCGATTTTCGGGCTATAATTTTTAACTTGTCTTCCGACCTCAAATTTCGTTTTCAACTTTAAATGTACGATTGATTTAGGGGCAAAATTATGGTCAAAAAGCCCTCGCTTTTTAAAATCAGAGGAGTTTTGACAAAGTTATGGCATTTTGAAGTTTCGATCTATGCCCATACACCGATATATTCATTTTCGGGCTATAATTTTTACTTGTCTTCCGACCTCAAATTTCATTTTCAACTTTAAATGTACGATTGATTTAGGGGCAAAACTATGGTCAAAAAGCCCTCGCTTTTTAAAATCAGAGGAGTTTTGACAAAGTTATGGCATTTTGAAGTTTCGACCTATGCCCATATACCGATTTTCAGGCCATAATTTTTACTTGTCTTCCGACCTCAAATTTCGTTTTCAACTTTAAATGTACGATTGATTTAGGGGCAAAACTATGACCAAAAAGCCCTCGCTTTTTAAAATCAGAGGAGTTTTGACAAAGTTATGGCATTTTGAAGTTTCGACCTATGCCCATACACCGATATATCGATTTTCGGGTTATAATTTTTACTTGTCTTCCGACCTCAAATTTCGTTTTCAACTTTAAATGTGCGATTGATTTAGGGGCAAAACTATGACCAAAAAGCCCTCGCTTTTTAAAATCAGAGGAGTTTTGACAAAGTTATGGCATTTTGAAGTTTCGACCTATGCCCATACACCGATATATCGATTTTCGGGCTATAATTTTTACTTGTCTTCCGACCTCAAATTTCGATTTTCAACTTTAAATGTACGATTGATTTAGGGGCAAAACTATGATCAAAAAGCCCTTGCTTTTTAAAATCAGTTGAGTTTTGACGAAGTTATGGCATTTTGAAGTTTCGATCTATGCCCATATATCGATATATCGATTTTCGGGCTATAATTTTAACTTGTCTTCCGACCTCAAATTTCATTTTCAACTTTAAATGTACGATTGATTTAGGGGCAAAATTATGGTCAAAAAGCCCTCGCTTTTTAAAATCAGAGGAGTTTTGACAAAGTTATGGCATTTTGAAGTTTCGATCTATGCCCATATATCGATATATCGATTTTCGGGCTATAATTTTAACTTGTCTTCCGACCTCAAATTTCATTTTCAACTTTAAATGTACGATTGATTTAGGGGCAAAATTATGGTCAAAAAGCCCTTGCTTTTTAAAATTAGTTGAGTTTTGACGAAGTTATGGCATTTTGAAGTTTCGATCTATGCCCATATATCGATATATCGATTTTCGGGCTATAATTTTTACTTGTCTTCCGACCTCAAATTTCATTTTCAACTTTAAATGTACGATTGATTTAGGGGCAAAATTATGGTCAAAAAGCCCTTGCTTTTTAAAATCAGAGGAGTTTTGACAAAGTTATGGCATTTTGAAGTTTCGACCCATGCCCATATACCGATTTTCAGGCCATAATTTTTACTTGTCTTCCGACCTCAAATTTCGTTTTCAACTTTAAATGTGCGATTGATTTAGGGGCAAAACTATGACCAAAAAGCCTTCGCTTCTTAAAATCAGTTGAGTTTTGACAAAGTTATGGCATTTGGAAGTTTCGATCTATGCCCATATATCGATATATCGATTTTCGGGTTATAGTTTTTACTTGTCTTCCGATCTCAAATTTTGGTTTTAACTTTAAATGTACGATTGATTTAGGGGCAAATCTATGATCAAAAAGCCTTCGCTTTTGAAGATAAGTTGAGTTTTGACGAAGTTATGGCATTTTGAAGTTTCGACCTATGCCCATACACCGATATATCGATTTTCGGGCTATAATTTTTACTTGTCTTCCGACCTCAAATTTCGTTTTCAACTTTAAATGCACGATTGATTTAGGGGCAAAATTATGGTCAAAAAGCCCTTGCTTTTTAAAATCAGTTGAGTTTTGACAAAGTTATGGCATTTTTAAGTTTCGACCTATGCCCAAATGCCTAAAAAGCATTATTAGTGGTCGGTACTTTTATTATTTTTAAAACTGGCAACAGCATTTGTAATTGAAAATGGGCAGTGATAATGTTGCCTAGTTTTTGGGTTTGCTGTTGCCTCATTTGTAAAATTATTTCCATTTTGCAAATTGATATTTTCGATTTTGTCAGATTTAGCGCTCATTTGTTATTATTGAATTTGGTTTTCCTTCGCAGTAAACATATTTCAATTGCGCCACTAAACGGACGGTGCTTTCTGATTAGAACATAAATGGGCTAATAAATTTGCAGATATATCATAAGGGTGTTAAACATGTGGCACCATACACAATGCCCTTCCGTTTCGTTAAGCTTGTTTCGAAGCTGTGACCCATCTCAAACTCAAAGGGGCCAACAATGACAAGTTGAGCCAAAACAACTCCAGAATGGCAGCGGGCGTACTGAAAAATGCTCGCATTTCAGCTCCAAACAAAAAAATGGTCAGCTCAACCACACAGTTTCAGTTAAAGGCTTTGAGCTGCAAAAGTCTTTGCAAATCCAATTGAATTATGTTGCCAACAATGTGAGTATTGTAAGCATTGCCACCTGTCAGCAAATTAAGCCAGGTAGGCAAACGTTCAAGACTCTTAGACACTTAAATTCAATGCTGCATAAATTGCTCATATGTTTAGAATATTAAAGAGTTAACTGAAATATTTATGAATAACTATGGATAATTATTCTTTAATTCCTAATTCCAATTTTCTCTCAAAACTGTGCGCTTTTTGATCATGGCTTGATTCTTACCCGTTATTATCAGCAATAATATAATATTGCATTGATGTTTTTAAACACGATTTCTCGATTAAACTAATGTTAAATCCCAATCTTTCAACGTAACTTTACTGCTATCGACAATGAATCAGCTTAATTTTTGTCAGACGCGTGTGTGGGCTTGGCATCATCTGTTCAAATGTCCAAACAAACATTTTTGAAGCCAAAGTTTTTTTTTGGTGGAGCATGGAAAAGAAATTAAAATGGATTTTATCCGCTCAATGGCAGAGGTTGGTGATACTTGAACGTGTTGTTGTTGTGTGCAACTCCAAAGTTTTGGAAATAGGCTACAGCTGCAAAAGGAAAAGAAAAAACGACAGCAATGAAAATTAATGCTTCGAATTTTAGCAATAGAACAAAATTATCCAACGTATTTTGACTTAAAATAAAAGTTTAATAAAATAAAATGATTGTTTTTGCTTAATAACAGATAAACATTAAAACAAACTTGACTAAAAGTGTTGAGGAATATTTATATTTATATATTTACTTGAAACAGGAACAAATAAGTGGCAAGGCCTTATCAAACTTTGGACTCAGTTCCGCAGACAGTCTCATTCATTCTAGTAATCGGAAAGGACCTTTAATATAGCCCAGACATCAACTTCAAGGGGTAGTCCCATAAGATAAGCAAAAGTCTGCAGTGCACACAATTGCCAAAAACGAAGACCATTTATACGTCTTCTGTAGCTTTTTCAGTGTCTGAGATACAGACACAAGTCAAAAAGAGAAATTGTCTATTTAATAACGGCAAGAGAAATTATACTGCAACATTTATGTCTGTGTCGCTGTGTGTGTGTGTGTGTGCGTATTGTACTTCAAATGCATTAATTTATGTATGAAACTCTATGGCACGTACAGCAAGGGGAAAATTTCTATATTATGGGCAGGCTCTGTAGCAGCTACCAAAAGGCTGTTGGACATAAGGAGGATGCAAAGCCAGTGCCAGGAAGTGGTAGCGCATGTGAAATGGGTGCAGTTAGGGCCAGTTGAATTGCTATGGGCAGGAAGTCACTGACAGAGGCTGATTATAAGTCTACACAGCCTGCCCCACTTGTCCCACCTCTCTAGTGCAACTGCAACTACTAACCACCAGCTGGTTGACAGCTACACACGTGCGACATAATCGTATGCGTCTTTAAACCTTAAAGCATGACGTGACCACAAAAGATTCTTGTTGAACTATGACCAATCTTTGATGAGGGTTCCTCTCATTTTTTCCGCAGCCCAAGTATCCTGTTTGACAAAGTCTTCTGCGCGCATCCTAAATAAACACAAACAGAACTGAAATAGACCATTCCTCCGCCTATTCTTTTTTTTATGTCCACTTCCACTTATTTCCCCTACATCTAAATGTAAATTAAATGATACGCGCTAAAGCATTTGCTGTTAAAATACATGTATTTAATAGAAGAAAGTTTCTGGTTTTCTCGATCTTAAATTTGTAGCGTAATCAACTGGGCATTGCATTGTGTGTTCATGTTGGCAGGAATATGGTTAATTATTAAGCAACTAGCAGCGCATACCAATCTTTTATGAGTTCCCCTTCTCTGTATTAACCCCCACAGGTGTAGCTCTTTCACTGACAGACAATGGGTCACATAGCGCTTGTCTCTGCCTGACATTTCTGTTTTTCAGTTGGCATTGTGTGCATTGAATTTGCATTTGAATGGGTTGAGACTTACCTCGACACAAATTTGGCAGCTCAATTTGTATATGCAGAGTCCTTGAATGCATCGAGGTCAACGTTAAGCACTATTTGTAGAGAACCAGAGACTGATTTAAGTTTGCGATGACTCCGCGCTTTATGCTTACTTCAAACTAAGTGGCACTTTTATCAGCGAGCAGGAAATCCTAATGCCAATAACAAAAAAAAAACCCAAATTACATTTTCACTTTTAACCAAAAGAGAACTATTTTCGTATCAGAAGTGGCTTGCTGAGATGAAGAGATACTTGCACAGCTGCCACATTGTAAGAGGTCCTTTAGCAAGCTGAACATTGTTGAAGAGCCAGCTAAGCGATTTAATAATATTGTTTGCTTCTACCATTTAAAAATAACTTTAGAGAACAGTTTGAGAGAAAGCTTCGAATACGAGTCATTTCAGCCAAAGATTGGAGTTAAGCATGGAGATTAAAGTGGCCACTGGACTTTAAATAAACATAAGCCACTAACTTAGGGGAATTTAGCTTACGCAGAATGAATCCAGTTAAGTGCTGTCACATTATTCTAATGAAATTAAAAAGAAATCAGTGCTTAATAAATATGCAAATACGGAATGATAAACGTGCGAAGTGGAAAGCAAAAACAAAAACAGCTAATCGAGTCTGAGTTTGGTTGTTAGACCTCTCTCTCTCTCTCTCTCTCTCTCTCTCTCTCTCTCTCTCTCTCTCTCTCTCTCTCTCTCTCTCTGTCGCTCTGCAAGGTGCTCAGTAATGCAGAGCACGCTCGCACTGGCGTCCGACTAGCTGACTGAGTGACAGACGGACTGAGTGACTAGGTGAGTTGAAAGGGCGTTGCCTGCTGCTCGAGTGCTTAACTGACTGCCCTCCACAGCAGCAGTGGCATAAACAACCGGCAACAAGACAAAACGCTTAGTCTACTTTTGGGGCGCACGTTTGTTGTCTGCATTTGGCTAACGTGTGTGAAGGTCGCTTGCGTTGACGACGTCATCGTGCGTCAAAAAAATCACCAACTATGTGTTGAGCATAATAATGAGCAGCCCAAACACACACATACACAAGCACGCGCACAAAGCGAGATTGTGCCCCAAATGCGTGTACTTGACTCGCTTCCGAGCCTCTTCTATTCTTTCTTTCTTTTTTCTATCTCTATCTCACTGGGTCTTCCTTCCGGCTATTATTCTAACTATTTTCGTCATTTGCATTCTGTTCAGTTGTTGCTTGTTGTTCCTTTAAATAAATGATATTTGGCTTTTTTACTCTTTTTTTTTTAAGACTTAACTAAATGGTATTCATTTTACATTTGTTTTTTTCTTATGGCTCTCTGCTTTTATTAGCCTTGTCTGGACACTGTTTTTGCTGGCAATTTTCGTGCGTTTGCATTTCAAATTAAAACTGCAAATGCAAATGCGCTTCGGTGACAATTCTCCATTTCGTATTCCCTCAAGCAATTGGTCTACCACTTATGTTCAATTATTTGTGCGTTCACTATGACTGTGTTTGTGTGTGTTTCTGTGTGTGGGTGTGTCGGACGTGTTTGGCTTGTAGTAATAGTCACAATTACAGAAAGTGATTGCTATTGCCAGTGTGGCATTTTGTGGGTGCTGCGTATCGTTAAAATTCTACTTCATTTGCATATTCGTAAACACAATATCAGGAGCAGAGACTAGAAATAAAGTCATTTTTGGATGCTGTAGAGAAATTGTTATTACAACAAACAAAAATATATGAATTAAATTAGTTTTAATACCACAGCTCTATGTTTGGTCCTTACAGGCGACACATTTGAAACACTACCATTAGCTATGATTTGTGCTAATTCCACAGAATAATTGCTGCAATTAAATTTATGACCTGGTTCGCAACAGAAAGTCTTGAATCTGGCAGGGCAATTTTACGAGCACTTAAAGATGCCATAAAGCCGAGGTGTCGCATATTCCATAAGCATAAATCAAGCAACTAGAAAACCTAAACACAAGCTTAAACTATATACATATATGTATGTAGGAATATATGCGTCAGTTGCCGCACAGTTGCCATTAAAATGAAACGGGCCCTATAAAATATTACGCATACGCCATGTTAACACTTTATAAACGCATTAGTGTCCGTTGGGAGGAAAATATGTCGTTTTACGAACTGGCACCCACATCAAAAAACAATTTGCAAGTTGAACGATGAAAACGGAAACAGAACGTTTGAGTAAACAAATATTATAAAAAATAAAATACAAAATACATTCACCCATATATATATATTTATGAGCGTGATATAACATTTGTTGTGAGTATACTGGGTAATAAATCAAATGACTATTGGCCACAACACGTGCCCAGATAAACAAATAAATGCGAGAAGTAACTAGTCAAATGGCAGCCACGCCCACAATGGTCCAATAAGAAACAGCTGCCAGCACATTAAACTCAATGAGTTGAAATTATTTGCAGCCGAAGGTCAACAACTAAAATCATGGCTAATGGGGTGGGAGCTAGTAGAGCGTGGAGGGGTGGAAGCAGGCGTGGCATCTGGGCGCTGCCGTTAAAGACAACTTCCGTAAACAATAAATTTTAGCGCAGCAAAAAAAAAAAGAAGAAATTTCTCCCCGGATAGCTCGCTGGGTAGCCAAGCTGAAAGCATTTCTAGACGCCCGAGGAGAGTCACGTCTGGTTAGGAGTACGTATGTATGTACTTAAAAAGCGAAGCCAGCAAATTTGTTATATATATATTTTTATTTTTTGTTGGTCCGCTTTTGTTGCTGTGTATGGGCTGATTAGACTGGTATGGGCATCGGGGATAGGATGTCCGTGGCCCTTGCCCATTTTTTGGCTTGACACATGCCACTCGGCTAACTGCTGTCGTTTTTGTGGCCTACCTTAATTTGTGAGGCTTATTCGGGGAATTTACGACCATGATGATAAATTTAAAAAAAAAGGAAGACTCTGAAGCCGCAGCAACATTTTCTTGGTGAATTCAGTTGAGCGGCAAGTTACAGCTAAATTGAACGGTTTCCAAACAAAAATTTGTGGATCAGCACTAAAACCATTTTATTTAAGTTTAAGTCAAATATCCAAGGGTGATAGCAATGTTTGGAAATGAAAACGATAACCGCGAAAAAGCAGATTAAGCAATTGAAAATAATTTTTACATTTTACATTTCAATTGAATGTATAAAGTTTGATTGTAAATTAAATTATTCAACCTTTCAATCATTTAGGTTAAGAGCACTTTCTGCTCAATGAACACAGACACGGCACTCGACTCTCCTTAAAAATAGTGATTTCGTAACTGCCGCACTTAAAAAACCAAGAAAGCCATTGGGATTCATGCTACTTAAATTTGAAACAACTATCGGTCTAGACTCTGCACTTGTGGCAAGCACTCCTTACGTGCAGAACGCGAATCTAATGAGGGTGTCGAAGTACATGGCACGCTCGGTAAATCGCACGGCATTTGCAGTCGAGCGTGGTCTATGTGCCTACGTAAACATCGATGATGTGTTGCAAATTGAAGGCAGCATTGCTAGCTTTGGTTGCCCGGGTAAACAGCATGTGGTGCAGGCTCCTAACAGGTTCATCCGATAAATGGCCAACAGAGCGAACTGTATGATTGTCTGCTTGCATGATTACCAGTCTCAGCCCCAAACATGAGCAACGCAACCATATTAATGAGCAAAGAGTTGACCAAACTGGCAGTGAGAGACACTGACGAAATAGCCTGTTTCGTACAACCAGCGAAAAGCAGCACAGCCCAAAGCTGGTTAATCAATTGCTTGTTTAATCATTTGAAGGCTAAGAAGCTTGTTGGCCCAAATTGATTGTATTGTTTAAACAGCAACAAAGGCTGCAGCGAATTTAAATTGCCAATAAACATAAGAGCACCATTGAAACCTGCGGCTAATCAACCGCAGCCACACGCACTTAGCCAGGTACATAAATAACTCTCTCACACACACACCCAAGCACAAGCGTACACACAGCGTACGAGTGTTGGGCTCAGACTCCGAGCAGCAAAATCAGCCGCCCAGTAACTGGCCAGGTTTTTAAAAGCACAACTCTGCACATTCTATGGCCAAATGCAAATGTGGGACGCAGGCAGCGAAGCGCTTTAAGTAATTGCTTAGAAGTCGCGCAGCATGCGGCACAGTAATAACAATAATAACAGTATCAAAATAACAGCAATGAGCCACGCACCAGAGATGCTATCATGTGTTGCCCCGTCCAGGCTTGGCCTGGTCTGTGCTCTCTAGAGTTGGCCTCTGTTCGCTACTGCTCAGGGCTCTTGGCAGCGACTGTGTTTCACTTTTTGCCAAGCATTTGAGTAGTTTATTTTAATGTGTCATCATATAAAGTAATTTAATGGTTGCACATGCAACAAGCAAGATAAACTGACTGCAGCTGCAGGCTGGAACACATGGGAAGTCATTTAATTATAATAATTAAAACTGTAACTGTAAATGGTAATTGTGGCACAATACACTGTTGCAACTGGCCATTAGGATCAACAGTGAAAATTCTCTGATTTTATCAAACTTTGCATTGCAGCAGAAATTGGTTCTCCGAATAGCTTTGGTGTTTTTTTGTTGACAAAGATTTGTAAATAAATTGAGATAATATCTTATTCTGAATGTCGAAGCCAATTCGTATAACGTGCCTTCATATACTCAGGGATCTATGAAATACTTTCTGATGTTTACTATATAAATAAATAAATGGCCAGGAAAAAATGTATATTTGTCAGCTGTGCTTGACGTTGTTGCTAACCCATTTGGTTCGAATTTCCCTTGGGGCACGTAATAAAATTTAAAATGCTTGCTACAATATTTCGACAAATCTAAATTAATTTCAAGAATTTCCATTTACCATTTCTACCTTTCACTTTCATGCTGTTTTGTTTTGTCCTCGTGTGCATCATTTTGCTGCTATTTCTTTTGAAATAGAAAATAGTTGATGCTTTACTCCAGGCCGAAAGCAACCTACTCTGTCCTCTGGCATCGCCGCTTCTTCCCAAAAAAAGAGACTCACAGCCGCAACTCAGCTGCAATGTCAATAAAAATTCAATTACGTTTCGTACAAAACTTGGCTGGCATGCCATTCTTATGGCCATTTGAAATTGGCTATCGGCCTTGCAGACGCACAACCATTTCAGGCATTAACTTTGTTGTCTACTTTCATGGGACGCTGAGTGGCATTGTGAAATTTGTTTGACATTTGAATAGCAGCTTCAATTGAATTCGACAAACAAAAGTGCTTTCAAGTAGCGTGTGCTGATATCCGCTGCTATCTGCTATCTGCTGTCTGCTATCTGGAGTAAGAAAATGAAATCTGAACTGTGCCACTTAAGTTTAATGGCATGTTTATGTAACCCAACGCCCGCACAGAAAACAGTAAATAATCATAATCATAATTTGTGCACGCACTTAAGGCCAGATTCGCTTTGGCCCAGACAGATACGTCTACAGGTCCCATTTTGGGCGACAATAAAAGCAAATTGTGCGCACATCTAGCAACGCATTAGATAACTAATATGCTGTAAGTGATTTTGACTTTGGTCTTGGCCGCCCATATGCCAAAAGTGTTAAGTAGTTGCTGCCAAGCCAAAAATTCACTTTAAGGTCCAAGAAGTGCGTGTTATGGCCAAATGGTAATTTCATATTTTCAGCATCATTTTATGTCAGTCAGTCAATCAGTTAGACAGGTGTAGGGCAAGGGCTCTCATTCTGTTCACAGCCTCCGCAGAGCACTCACAGAACACACTCTCTCTCTCTCTTTCTCTCCACAAGCAGCACCAGCACTGTTATACTGTTATATGAGCGGCTTGCATACTTACAGGCGCGCTTAGACTTTAGCCTCAGTCTCCCTTTGCCAGCGCTCTCGTTCAGACCAAGAAATTTTTGTGTCGTCGTGCTTCTTGTGCCACTAGAATCGCGTAAAGTGTGTGTATGAAATACTATACACACATACAAAGAAAACCTCAGCATTCACATTAATCAAACACACAAATATTTAGGCCTGAACAACGTTTACCATTTTCTCGGCTTCATTAGCAGCAGTGTCCAGCTCTGTCTCTTTTTCGCTCACTGTGCGTTGCCTATTGTGAGTGTGTGCGTGCGGGTGTATGTGTGTGTGTGCGTGTGTGTGTGTGTGTATGTGAGATTAATGAGCCAAAAAGTGTTTTATCGTGTTGTGTGTTAAATATTTAATACAATATCAAATAAATGTTGCATAAGCTGCGTGCCATTTAGCATTAGAGAGAATACTCGTGAGCAGCTCTTAATATTTGTTGACCTCATGCACATAAATTGATAGCCAATTTCCGTTGCAGCTTTCGAAATCCACCAAATCTACCAAGTAAGTAGCGTACTTCTATGATTTCTTCTTTGATTCTTGATCTACCAACTACATAGTATAAGTAAGTAGCGTACTCTTATTATATCTTGTTTAATTATTGATGTTAAATCGGAAAAGCCTACAAATGATATCAAGTTTGAGTAAGCAGCTTTTGGAGTACGCGTATTATTATTGCCAAAAATGTTTAGGTTACTAATGCTATTAGTGAAACCCTGGCAACAAACCAAATAGCACAGTAGAGCCTTAAGTCTTAATTTAGAACATATTATTGCGCAGAATTTGTGGCACAATTAAAGACTGTTGCCATTTTAATGGTTTGATCGCAGATAAAAAAGGCAGTAAAAATTTAATGCAACTCTGAAATTTTATTGCTTCCGTTTATTTCGCATACGCAGAGGATAGAATTTCTGGAATCTGCTTGAAATTAAACACATTTTAAATACTCTTTTACTGTTCGGCTTGACAGGATAGAAATTAAAATAAATTCACTTAGAATCTTTTCATTTTGGCAAAATTCTTAAGAACACCAAATATACAATTAAATTCCTTCGAAAAACATTAAATGCGTATGTATATGTATGTATATATGTTTACTTACAACTGAATTGAAGAAAATCTGTATATTTATGCTGGTAATAGGTGTGGGCGTTGATTGAATTGCTTTTTTGTAGTAGGTATATTTGTACAAGCTCATATATTTCTACTTACATATTTTCTCCAATTCGTTTGTCAGTAAGCAACCACTAACAGCAGCAAAAGGACACAACCGCATACACACCCACAACATACACACACACATAAACTGGAACCCATTTGCCGTGCTAAGACTTTCGAATTAATTGTAGACCAACATTTTGCTACTTGCAGCAACTTACTGTAATGCTAGTTCATTTGCCCCACCCTTGCCACGCCTCCCAAAGGCACACACACTCGCAGACACTGTGGCACGTAATGCGTGGCAGCATCCCAACTAAGTAAATAATGCGTAAAACAAGTCGAGCGTTTTACGGTTACCCACGCCTCCCGCCTCCTGCCCCGCCCCTGAGTCCACCAACGCTAAACACCGCCCCGTATAGGGAAACAGTCAATTGTAAAATTGTGGTACCCAACAAAGGGAGGCAGCAGCCAAAGGGATGATTGTTGTTGTTGTTGTTGCTATTGTTGTAGCCTGATGACTGGCGACTGCAGCTTGATGAAGGCAAAAGGATTGTCAGGCTGAGTCCTGGCACGCGTGTACCGTTGTAATTCATTATGCTGACTAACTGGCGGGAGCAGGGGCACATGAGGAACAAACTAGGAGCTACAGTTACTACTGTTACTGTTGTCAAAAGTGTGTGGCAGATGCTGCAGGGAGAGTGCTGAGGCATGCTTCTCACACAGCAGCTAAGCATTTCTGCATTTGTGACGATGACTACTGCAAAAAAACAAAGAAAACAAAACAAAGCAAAACAAAAAATAGCTGAAGCTACAATTGTTGTTGTTAACACACAAAAATTGTCAGTCACGACGAGACTTCCGTCATCAACACGGCAAACTGAAGCTGTGCCACTTAAGCTGTGTGTGTGTGAGTGCATGTGTGTGTGTGTGTGTGTGTGTGAATGTGTTACGTGCCTGTTCTGCATGCGTGATTGTGCTTAACAATTTCTTTTATTATTTATGCCGTCTGCAAGTTATTCAAGAGCCAGTAGATGGTTTTTAGTTAAGCCAACAAGTTAAGCATATCAAAAAGAGCCAAACAGAACTTTAAGTTTGAAGTTAGTTTTTCTCTCAGTTATAGAACTGCATAACAATTAAATGCTTAGAGCTTTGCACAAAAGCAGCAATCAGATAAAATAATTTTTTAGAGGTGCAAACTTATTTGACATAAATAAAACTGTCGCAACCGATAGAGAATTGCGATTAATTTTTAATGTTTAATTTATAACGCATTCTAAATAAATAAAGCAGCAAAATTTGAAATAAATAAAGCAGCAAAACTCTAAATAAATAAAGCAGCAAATAAGAGCAAAACAACAAAAATGTTCTACAAAGCATATAAATCTTTTCGTTGATCAGCGCTGAAAAAGTTATTGTTTTGATAAGTTTTAAATAAGTGTGCACCATAAATAACAGGGGCGTTTTGCGTGTTATACAAATAAGCACACAAAGACACACACACACACACACACACACACACACACGATAGGATGCAGTTGTCATGTGGTTCAAAACTATATAACTCTCAATATTTTGTGGCATTAAGAGCAATTACTTTAAAGTTCGAACCTTGAGTTGTTTGGCAATGCAAAAGTTTTTGGGTAACTATATTTCAGCTGCTCCATTTACAGTTATTTATATTGCAGACGCACCCACAACACACTGTGATTGTGTGCGTAACTGTATCTAAGCAGGCAAGTTGCCATATGTCTGCAACATATTGAAACTGTTTTCAAATTTATGTTCACACATTCAATAAATATTTACAATTTTGCATGCATGTTTAAAGTTAAAGTTGAAAAATAAATATAATAATTTGAAGATTTTTGAATACACAGCTAAATTAGCTAGATTGAAGTGATTTTTAAATACAGAGCAGAATTAGCTAAAACCGATCTAGATTAGAATACAATCCAATTTACTTTTATTTACATTTGCTAAGCACAACAAGTAGCAGCTCTAAAGAGGATTGAATCTGCGATTTGAGTTTCTTTATTATTATTATTATATGCTGACTCGTGCTTATTGCTTTAATGCTATCGTTCCACATTGGTTATAATCCTTGGAGCGTTTTCCTCTTATTTTCTTGTGTGTTTTTCTTTTTAATATATCTAATAGCATTTCGGAGCCATTTTCGTAGCAGTTTGGTTGTAAAAAGCATGCAATTTATTCAGCATAAAGTTGATTAAATGTTTCGCTCCACACTTTGTGCATTACCATACAAAGGAAACTGGCCAAAAGAAAATCCAAAGTGAGCCAAATAAACTTCAACTTACGAGTTGCCACAACGAGGCAAACTTTCTGCTCAAGACCACATGTAAAAACAAACCAAGTTCCTGTGCCTCCTGCTGCTCCTGCTCTTTGCAAAATCCTCTAAGCACCACGAGGGGAAAAAAAATAAACCGTTCATTTTGGGTACTTGCGTCAAGCACGTAGCAAGAAAAACCCTGCGACAGCATCAAAGAATTTTCCATATATTCATATCAGAGTACAGCCACAGTTCCTGTCTCAGCTCAAGCATCGGGTTTTTCTCAGCTTTACTCAGTTTTTCACCGTTTTTACAGTTGTTGTTGCGTTTCTGACTGCTGTCTTTCGCAGCAGACAACAATTTATCACATTTCAATCACTTGCATCATCAATCATGCAACAATGCCAAAACGATGAAAAGAGTCCAAAACACACTCGAACTCATACTCATCACGTATGTAAATGGGGCACCAGCTTAAAATAATATATATATAAATATAAATAGCTATAGAAGAATGCAAAAAAAAATCTTTATTAATGAGTTGTAAAAATATATGTATAAATTGAGCCAATTTCTTGAGCAACCAGGGCAAAATCGATTAAAAACCTATATGTGTACATATTTATATATATATATATTTATTTATAATATTTCTGTTGGGTTAAATATAGACGCTTGGATATTGGGATTGGGTTAACAAACTCATTAAGTTTTTACCACCGCCGGCGTTACGCACAAATACACACACTCATGGCCTGCACTTGCTGTATAGGCGCACTTCCGCCTCTCAATGGCGTCAGCAACATGCCTGCTGCTGTGGCTGCTGTGGCTGCTCCATTAGGCAGAAGCATTTAAGACCGAGTAAAGCCAGGCAAGTAAGATGCCTGCACAGCACACACAAAAAGTAAACGGCACCACGCCCACAAAAACACTCCTACTCCAATTGCCTTAGTTTTTTTTCATTTCTTTTTTTTTTTAGTACGTGCCCGATGCTTGTTTGTTGTTGTTAGCAAAAGTGCCAGATAAAAAATTGCGCTGATGGTGAAGGTCAGGCTGCTTGGTTGTTACGTTTTTGGCCTTACGTGCGGGGCTGTTGCTGGCGTTGTTGTCGTTATTCTTGTTGTTTAAAGCGTGTATTTTTTTCATTTCGTACATATTGGGTACCCCTGCATCCGGCATATTAGCACAGTTTCGCTCTTTGGTCATGCGCTCTATAGCTGGCTAATATGCTGGGTGTATAACAGTTTAACAATTGCAGACTTATGGGCGCTGCTGCTGATGCTGCTGATGCTGCTGCTGCTTCTGATGCTGCTGCTGCTGCTGCTGCCATGAATATTTCGTCATTGTCAGTTTGCGTGTTCTTTGTGTAACTTTTGTGTGGTAACCACAATGCAATAAAAATAATTCTTTTTATATTTTTTGACTCTCTTTTGATTTAGCTATTTGCGCGAGAAGTTTGCTGCTCCAACCAACCAAAATTTATGCTACATACATGAGTAATATGTGCTTGTGTGGCTTCCACACGAACACACAAGCACACACACACACACACACACACACTCACTTAAATGATAAATGCTATGCAAGCCTGTAGCTTCAAGTATTGCCAGACAGCGCCAAGTGAAAGGACCTTAATTAATTTTCATTGCTTGCATGGACATTCTCGTTAGTTTATATTGAGTGGGTGAAATGTTTGCTTGGAGCTCTCTATTTCTGCATTTGAAAATTAGTTAGAAGCGCATTCCGAAATAAATTTAAATGTATATTTCACTTGAAATGATATTTTAAAGTGAGTTTTGCTGAGTTTTAACTGCAATTTGATCCAGTATCTGAATCGGTTTATGTCTCGACTGTCTTAATGTTTATGGCCAATGTGCGTACTTTAGCGGCAAGTAAGTTCTGATTTAACCCTGCCACATGCCACATGGCAATCCCGTAAACTTCAGGCATAAGCTTTAATAACTGACTGAAGTCGCGTAGCTGCTGTCATCACTTTAATGCCATTTTCATAATATGCCTCGAGCACCTTAGTATTTTTATTATATCTTCGGCACTTTGGGTGCATCAGTGACTCAGTAATTCTCCTGACCAAGTTTTATGGCGCATTTACTGCTGAACTTTGGAAGGCAGCCAGGGAGGGGGGGTTCTACGTTAAATCTCTTTGTAGTGCTTTGACTTCGCTCCCGTGCTGAACACTGACTGAAACTGACAGCGCAATGCGTATTTAATTCCACTTGGGTTGCCAATGCCACGCCCATCGCCCATCGCCCATAATGCCGACAATTGTTTTTGTTGTTGCTGTTTTGCTGATGCGCTCACATTAATAAATGTCACAATTCAGCTGCAGCTGATGAAAGCAATGCGTGAGCAGGAAAGAACATGCTTCGAACCTATTGCATACTTTTCAGAGCGTGTCTGGGCTGCTTAATGCCAAACTGACAGACTGACAGACTGTCAGAGTGACACAGCAGCACACTGACTAGCATGAACAAGCTGATTGCGAGAGCGCTCTAAATTAATTAGACGTGTTTTATTTTATCCACTTCACTTCCATATCCCAGCCAAGCTCTGATAAGTTGCCGACAAGCAGCTTTCTCGACAATGGCTATTATTCGTCGAAAGCAAAATGGAAGATTGAAGCGGCAAATGGATTTTCGGTGGCAAGTTTAAGTGCGTGCCACGGGTTGTGTCTGTTTCTGCTGCGATAATCGGCTTAGACACGGCTTATGGCATTGCGCAAATTGATAAATATTGCAGACACGCTAAGCATTGCCTACTAATTGTTGGCACCGCAGTTCTATATCTCAATTAGCCTAATGATGCAAACGACTTCGAATGCGAGACAAGTGTTCAATAGACATCGCTAGTGTTTTTCCTTCGCCAGTTCTGGTCTGCTTTGGTTGAATGTTACAAATGTGCCAATAAAAGTGTTCAATGCAGGAATCAAAAACCCAAAAAAAAAAAAAAAAACTACCACTCACAGCAGCTAAGCCATCGCTTATATTGGCCACACACTCACTCACTCACACACACACACACACACACTTGTTTACTGTATTTTGTAGATGGGTCTTATTGGAGTCTGCTGTTGCCTGTGTGTTGCTTGTGCAAATTTGCTTGAGAGTTTAACATTTCAATTTGTAGCTGCACAAAAAGACAAGCAAAAGCCAAAGGGGAAGTGCGCGAGACGAATGCTTTTTTTGCAGTCAATACACACACGCAAACAAGTGTGTCTCCCTGTGTGTGTGTGTGTGTTTGCATTTAATGATGGCAGTTTACAGAAGATACTTTGTCGCAAAAATAATACAAACATAATCAGTTATTTGCTTCAGCAGCAATTCAATTATTTATGTCTTTATTTAATAAGCAAATTGCGGCTTATGTTATATTTCGTTAATAGTATATGCAGTAAATATGCAAATTGAGCGCAACCAATAAAGTTCACAATGCCAAAAAAAAGAACACATAAACAACAATAATAAATGCAATGGTGTGCATAAAATACAATAATTTCTGTGTCACATAACTCGAATGGCATTTAATTGAGCACATTAAATATAATATATATTCATAAGCACTCATAAAATGCAATTTGTCACTAATTAATTAATCACTACACTCGCTCGCAACATTCTAAAATGATCCACTCAAACATACCGTATAAAGCGACTGATGTAATTATTTATAAAAAGGATAATCAATTAAATATGAATCAAATTATCAGCTTACACTATAATTTTTTAATTGATTAAATGTTTAAATGTTTTTGTGTTTTCTGCCTATGGCTTTACTATTTAAGCTATCTATCGTTTATGAAAGATACATTTACATATGTATCTCAATTGTAGAATGCTGTAAAAATATTGAGAAACCCCACAAAAAGGTGCCGGTTGGATAATGATGAACTGGACGACGATTCAAAGAGTTTATGTATTTCTGCAAAATGGTCGCCAAAAATTTAATATAAATTTATAAATTACCGCAATGCAGGAAACTGGCAGAATTGTAAATTGTGTGCCAAGTTTTCAATTGAAGTTGTTCGACTGCCAACAGAATCACGTAGGAATGTGTGCGATTCTTTATTTGTGGCTGTAGTAGTGCTTGAATGTGGCAGCGCCTTTTGTCACTTACGCTTCAATGCCCCGACCAGTCATTGATATGCGAATGCACCGAAAAAAATAAAAGTTCAAATTAAAAACACTCGACTGTGTGTTATCCAGCCATTTGAAAAGAGATTGCGAAATTCTCAGGCAAAGGCAGGCAGAACAAAAAAGAAGAAAAGTTACACAAATCAATATTGGGCAGAGACATCTATTCCATCGAGTTGAGTAGATAAAGTTGGCCAGATTTAGGAGCCAACTGGTAACTATTTCAACTGTTGCACGCACTTTAAAACGCTGCATGACAAATTCAAACTTGAAACTTTGTTTCGCAACTCGCCAAAGGGCGAACTAAAGCGGCAGAAGGGACACACACACGTTGGTAAAGTTTTGACCAACTTGACATCCCATTTCACATGGCTAATCGTCAAGTATGGGCATATTTACAACTGGTACGCCGGCAGCTTGGCTTTGCTACCAGGTGTCCGCTGTCCAGGGACAAGCGATCTCAATGTCTGCTCTCATTAAAAACTAAGATAAACAAATAAAAGTTTCGAAATCAAATGCGAGTAAGAACCAGCAGCAAAGAGCATGAAGAACAAACGAAACAAAAAAATGGAAATAGAAGGGAATACATAAAAAAAATAGTAAGCAAATAGAAAAGCTGAAAACCACTTGAGCAAGTAGGAAAAGTTTTCCATTTATAACGAGCTCGGAGCCAAGTGCATACACACAGGGGGTTGTTTTACAATGCGGGCAAAGGGGTGCTGCAACTGGGGTTCATGGCGAGCATAGAGAAAGGATGGCTGTATCCTGCTGACTCATTTGCCATGTGTGTTGGTCTTTGTGTGTGGATGTGTGTGCTGGCAAAACTTTAAACGCGCGGTAATGAAATTGTTGGCAACAAATGTTGTCAACACTCACCCACACACACATGAGCAGACATCAGAAATAGCTGACACCATTTTATGCCATGGTTCCGGCAAATGTTGGAGAATTCAGCAGGCATCCTGCAGATTTTTAAGACTTTCGCAAAGCCAAATAGTTCTCCAACTCAAGTGTTACGCCCCAAACAACAGGCGAAGCAGTGTGCAAGTTGCCACAGAGAGGATTGAGGAGTGGTTAGCCACCTAATACATTAACAGGGACAGACATTACGAGTCAGCAACTTGTTTTGCAATAATCATATGAATGGCTAAACATTTGCAGTCGAAAAGCCAAGATAGCAGCTATAAGATATGAGATATTTGCAAAGGCAAACGAATGTGTGCTGCAGTGTTGCCTTATCGACAACAATGGCCTGCAATTTAGTGGCTCAAGTTTACTAAAGTTCTCCACCATTTGCAAAGTGCTCGTCCCATTTTCATGTGTTCAGCGCATTTATCTGGGTTGCGAATTGAAATGGCTTATGCAAACTTTTGTGCCTTTAACAGTTTTCTATTTTCCATGGCATTGACTATAATTATATTAAGATTTTGGCATGCCCCAAGCAAAACGGTTGTTGGTTGCTACTTAACACAGTTTGTAGAATATATTTCGCCCCCTCTAAAGTCTAATCGTTGCTAAGCTGACCCACTTTTTATGTACACTTAGCTGCAATCAAAAGCATTCATTACAGCTTATTCAATTGGCTGCTTCCATTTCATCAAGTTTACAAAAGTAGTTAAAAGGCTAAAGCTTATATCTGATTACGTTTGGAGTGCGTACAAACTATCTCTAGAATTCAAAAGACTCGGTTCCTTGGAATCCACATTACTTTAAAGTAATTAAAAAGCAGAGTGGAAAATGCGAGCCTTGGTTTGTTAGTTGATTTCACATTAATTGATTTGTGTCAGTAATTACGGATACGCCAATCAGAATCAATTTCAATTCGATTCACTTAGTCAATGTGTTAATTATGGCCACATTAATTTGCATTTGTATTTACACGAACAGAGTAAATGAAATCAGGCTCAAAATAACCGACACTAACCAGTTCACTTATATGATTAATGCACTCCAGCTCCCTAATGAGGCTGCTGAGTTGGAGTTCAATATTTTTTTTTAAATATTAGCAGACATGGATATTGCTGTCAGGGAGCTGAACTGCCACAGCCGGATTTTAAACGTTGTTCATTCGTCGATGGCGAACAGTTCTCGTTTCGTGTTGTGTTTTTTCTAGTGACGATTTTGAACAAATATTTTTTTGTCTAAATTTTTGTGTAACGTTTTTGTCCCGTCCGTTTAAATTTACGTAACCGTTCACAATGCATAATCTCCGGCAAAACCTATTGAAGGGCAGCACGAAGCACAGTTTACAGGTTATAACCAAAATGTGCTACTCGTGCGGCAAGGAGGTACAAGCAGGAAGGGGTCTTGTGCTTGGCATTTACCAAAAAGAGGGCAACAAGGAACTCAAGTTGACGACCAGCGCTGAGAAGTTCAACGATCGTGTTGGCGGCAAACTAATGGAACTGATATGCGAGACAAAGATCGATGGGCGATTGGGACGTGGCAAGGTGTTCAACAATATCGATGGCGAATACCGCAGTGTTGCTGTCGTTGGCGCCGGCCTGGAGGGCATTGGCTTCAATGAGCTGGAGATGCTGGATGAGGGAATGGAGAATGTGCGTATTGCCGCTGGCATTGGTGCCCAAGCGCTGCAGAGCGTCAACTGCTCTGAGGTATCCGTGGATAGCATGGAGTATGCCGAGCAGGCTGCCGAGGGTGCAGTCCTTGCCGTCTGGCAATATACCGAAAAGCTCAGCGCTAAGTCTCGTCCAGTTATGCCCAAGCTGGACATGTATGACTCTGCCGATGTGGATGGCTGGGTGCGTGGCGTATGCAAGGCCGAGTCTCAGAATCTGGCGAGGCGCTTGAGTGATGCACCCGCCAACTGTATGACGCCCACCTTGTTCGCCCAGGCCACCGTGGATGCACTATGTCCGTGCGGCATCACCGTGGAGGTACGCACCATGGACTGGATTGAACAGCAGCACATGAACTCGTTTCTTATGATTGCGAAGGGTTCTTGTGAGCCGCCAGTGCTGATGGAGATTAGCTATTGCGGCACCGCGCCCGAGGACAAACCCGTCCTATTCCTTGGCAAGGGCATCACATTCAATTCGGGCGGCATCAATCTGCGTAAATGCGAAGATATGGATGAGTACCGGGGCAGCATGTCCGGAGCTGCAGCCTGTGTGGCGATGATGCGTTGCGTTGCCGCGCTATCGCTGCCCATCAATGTGGTCGCCATTATACCACTGTGCGAAAATCTACCATCGGGCATGGCAGCTAAGCCAGGTGATGTCTGCACTCTGCTCAATGCTAGATCGATGGCCATCCGTGATCTGGACAAGGCGGGCGTTGTTGCTATGGCCGATCCAATGATCTATGGGCAGACAACGTACAAGCCGCGACTGGTGGTCGATGTGGCAACGCTAGGCATGGGCACAAAGAAAGCCTTTGGTGGCGGTGCCACTGCCATCTTTTCCAATTCGCACTATATCTGGAAACAGTTCCAGCGCGCCGGCTCCCTTACTGGTGATCGGGTGTGGCGTCTTCCCCTGTGGCAATACTATAGGAAGCAGGTGACCGACGAAACCGGCTACGATCTGAGCAACGATGGACGTGGCTTGGCCAGCTCTTGCCTGGCAGCTGCCGTCCTCCACGAGTTGGTGCCCTGTGCGGACTGGGCACATCTCGATACTCGCGGCACCGGTATGCTCACTCAGTTTGGCCTCATACCCTATCTGACCAAGTTCCGGATGACTGGACGACCGACGCGCACACTGGTTCAGTTCCTCTACCAGTTGGCATGTCCAGGGCCAAAATAGCCGCAGTTGAACAGCTACTCTTGGCTGTAGGCCATATTTCAGTTAAGGACTTCAAATTGATGTTTTATGGGCTTGAAAGAACTGACACAAATAACAGAAAAACACTCAAAAAAAATTCTATTATATAAGCCTTCTTTTTTGTTCTGTGTTTTTAATTTATTTGAGTATTTTACATCTGCAAATGTGCTTTAACCAATTGAGATGCCAAACGACGACAACGCATGAGCAAAATATGAAAGGCAATTACTTGGACGCATTTGTGAGTACTCGTATATTTTATAGAGCACTTCATTGGAGACTTTTATGTACCTGCTACAACCAATTATACAAACAAATTTGCAATTTTCACACAGGCATTTGCACGTTTGACACGTTTAGGCAATATCCCAGTGTGCCCAAACCCCAGGCGTGTCCTTGGCACTGCTAAAGGATATTGGGGTTTATATATCCAACGGCAGTTGACTTCAGCCTCTCAGCTTTTGTTGATGAAATTGCTGCAGGATATTACTTTGAATTATCATAAATAACAGCGCACGGCACACATGTGTGTGCGTGTGTGTGGGTACGTGTGTATCTTGTGGCTAAAAGGAGCAGGTGCTTGTCGGTTCTCTGCGTTCAATTTTGGGACTGTTCTTATCCTCATTTTGGTTATGATGTGCTTGCTCATGTTTATGTGTATGTTTCGGAGTGTGAGTGTGTATGTGTATGTGTGTGTGTGTTTGTGTGTGTGTGTTCGTGTTCGTGTGTTTGCTTGTGTTTTGTGAATTCAATAATTTCGACTGAATGTGTTTATCAGGTAATCGCGTTGCTCTTACAGAACGGATGATGATGAAATGGTGGCTGGGCTTAAGTCATACAGTAGATTAGGCCCAACTGGTGGTGGTAACTGTTTATGCCAGCTGGTTAAGAGCCTTAAATGAGACTGCTTTCAACCCTACTTAAATGCTGGCCATATTATTTGAGGTCTGGGTAAATATTTGAATAACACCAATTCAATTGGAATATGTCTCTTAAATGTCTCCGTAGGAATGTTCATTATTGCTGCCGCATCGCAAACTGATTGAAGTGGATTTTAATTGGATTTTTGTGCAACTGCAGTTGATTTTGCGCTCTGCACAACATTTCCTTTCCGTGGTATTAACAATCCTTGCCAGGATCCACTGACCAGGCCTTATGGATACTGGTTACACACACACACACACACACACACCCACATCTGCTGTGACATTTGTAAAAGTACTTCAGCTGTCGGTGTGTTGGCCGGACACGTGTTGGCCACAATTTAATATGCAATACGCCGAATGGGTGAGCTGGCTTATGGCCATCATTTATATGTTCATGGCCTTAATATCCTCTTATGGGCTTTTAATGCAATAAATTTAAGCGTATTAAAAACCATATTTGTATCAAAAACAAATAAAATTGGCAAGAGAGAAAGCAGCATTAATTTTTGAGTAAATTTCTGAACGTAATTTACAAAGTATCAAAGAAGGCACGATGCGTGCTCTCTGAAAATCTAAGAATGGTTTAAGGGTATCGTCAACTCGTTTATTACCTAAGTATATATTGTGTTTGGCGTATCAAAGAAATTAATGTGATTACTAGACAAAGGGCAGGGGTTGAACACATTGTTGGCTTTACTGTTCTGTTAGTCAACAATAAATTGTTCCTAAATAATGAAAATTCAATTACAGTTGCCTTTCAGGCCGCCACTCAAAACCACATGAGCCACAAAAGCAACAAGAAAAGTTGGCTTTGAATATGTAGACAAGTATGTACAAGTGTATGTATAAAACCCATTCTGCACAGACCCCAAACTTTGCCTACGACTCAACAAAGAACATCCCTTATGCTTCAAAGGAGCCGTTGACTTGTGCTGAAAATTGTTGGAATCTGCTGGGAGTTGACTTGCGCTGATAAGAGCAAGGGCTTCATAAGATAAGACATTGAAGGTTTACCGTAATATTTTTGATTATGTGGATTTTCTTATACCATAAATGTGTGTGGCGACGAAAATTCATTTTAATAATTACAAAATATTTATTTCAATAACAATACCAACAATTTGTAACATAATTGAGTACTCACTGAGATATAATATCAAATATTACGTATCAAGAGTCCAACTGCTAATTTTCCGTTTCTTTTTCGAATGCTTTCCCTCAATTGGATGCCATGCAAATGTAATTTTCAACATTCAAGCGACGACTCTTGGCCAAACTACGTTTTCTGAAAATAAATCAAATTGCCAATCACATCAGCTTGAGAGCATTTTTTTTTTTTATATTGACCCTTTAGTCATTTGTCAAAGCACGTTGAGGAGGAGTTTGCATATGACACAGTTTGCAGCTCCGGGTTAATATTTGACTTAATGAAAGCGCATTTAATTAAGCTCGACGAGTGTCGAACCAAATCCGAGTAGGAAGCTTAACAGAATCAACTAACTAAAACGAAACTCTCTAGTCGATTTACGGCAGCAAAGAGGGCATATGGAAAAGGACATTAAGGTGGACGAGGACGTGTCTGAGTTTGTGTTCGACAACAACAACAACAACAACGGCGTCGAGGAAGATGACGACAAATTGCCAAAGGCAATAATCGCAATTTAATATTCATGACATTCTCGCAGTCAATGTATTTTCAAAGTGTTGCCAGGAGCTGCAACTGGGGAAATACCAAAGAATGAGTCCTGTATGTGCTGTGCTTAGTACAGCCGACAAGTATTTCCAGCTCAAAGTGATTTACGTGTTCATATTCGACGAGAGACACTGCATAAATATCAAATTAAGTGGCAATCTCCAAAGAGATACTTAGCATGTTGGCCACATTTGATTAGTTAAAAGTACTAATGCAGGAGATAAGTGTTTGGTAATGGAGACGTTGTGGAAAAGGTTAACAATTAGATATCCAGGCTGGCTATGACTAAAATATATATGTTTAAAGGGAAAACATGTATTTTTAACTGGAACTTTATCTTTAACTTCAAGTTAAGTTGACATTTGTGAAACTTACTAAAATTTGGCCTGGCAGATATAAATCTTTGGCGACCTATTTAGCATATTTATCAATGTTGAATTCTTTGTCGCCTAGCTTTTTATACTTAGAATTGGCTTGGCAATTGTTTGCTTGCTGTCGGGCAACGAACCCAATTCTCCCTTGATAGTGCCATTCCTGACACTCCCTGCTCATCTGTTATTTATCATCTTGTGTGAGCTACTCTTATGCGATGCCTATAAAAGCTGAGAACGCGTCCTTACAATACTGTTTTCACTTTTTGCATCAACTTTTTCAGACCCTTCTGTATGCTTTATTCATATTGTTTTTTTTTTGTATTTGTTTCCTTTTCTTTTTTTCTTGTTCTGTTTAACTTCCGCTTTGAGGCATTCTGCCTTCTGCTGCCGCTGCTTAATGATTTGCTTTCTGCGATAAGCTCAAGCAAGCGGTCTGCTTGTATATAGTTCTAGCCATAGTTTCTCCCCACTTTATTTATGAGTACTTTTGGCAGACGACTTCGATTTTCAATCGACAATTATTTTCTCAACTTCTTCGTCTTGTTCCGGTTGTGGGGTTATCGAAGCATCAGCTGTTTATGCTGATTGGGGTATTAATAATAGAAGACTATGCTAACAGATTACTGGATACCAATATGCCTGGGGAGTGAAAACGGAGAAATGAGAAACGAGGAACGAAAGTGGCGAGCGAGTTTATCAATTGTGGTCATATCGTTGGAGCGTAAATAAATTGGTTTTTCATAAGTCATATAACAAAAGTCTTTGTGGTTGTAAGCCAATCTCGGCATTGTTTAGCTTTAGTCTATTGTTTGTTTCAGGCGCCCCACACGAAGCAAGCTTGACTGAGCCCCGAAAGTCGAAAAGGACTTGTTTGCCGGTCCAGTCACGAAACATGCAAATGATTTATGATGCCACAAATTTGAAGTCTCCACATTTTTGACGGCTTGCGGCCATAAGCAATTTGGCTTATTGACATAATAGCCTCGAGTTTTTAATATAAACTAACTGGAGCTAATAATTGCCAGCAGGCACATGATTTATGTACTTCATAATGGCCAAAACCTAATTTGCTTGTTGCTAGCGCCAATATTTGAGCAAGCGTCACTCGTAAAAAATGCATAATTAATGATGAAAATTAAAGGTAAATTTGCTAGCCCAGACAATTCAAGCTCAATCTACGAGACTCTTGTATTCAGAACATTTTATTGCAGTCGAGAATGTCCGCAAATCCTTTTGCATAAATAATGTCTGGCACAAGAAAATCACATTTAAAGGCAGCGGCACAAAAACGTCGCATTCGCTTCCGGCGGATGTGCGCCCACGTTCAGCTGTCCGGTTCTCTACAGCGCAAAACCCAGAAGATGCCAAGACAGAAAAATCAACATTCCTCTTACTTATACCAATTATGTAACGAATTAAATATTTCACTTAGACATTCAAATTATCCTTGGTAGTTAAATATACAGCAGACTAGTTTTAAAGTTGTACCAACCTTTTACAGCATATTTATCTGAATAATTAATACAGCTAGTTTCATATTAACTAATCAACTAAAAGGATAATGCTAGAATGCTGTGAATGAAGACATAAATTTAAAAAAAAAAGCTGCAATTGGTAGAAAAATATACTACATTTTAGAAAACTGTACCCTGTCTTTAAAGAAAAGAAAAACCATGATTTTTAGAAACAATCAAACAATAGTAAAGCGATTTCCAAAAATTCAGGGATATTTATTTTTCTTATCCAAATGTGAGGTCCTTGCTGATGCTGCACTTTCTCTTTCACGGCTGCTTCCATTCACTGAATTTTCCCGTTTTCCATTGTCTTTTTTTGTTGTTTTTTTTTTTACTTGTTGTGACGCACGCAAAAACTTATACTTTTTGCTCCATTACGCTCTTGTTTTCTTTTGCTTGGGTTTTGTGGCTGCTGTGGAAATTAGCCGCACAGCTGTAAACAGAGAAACGCGCATAGCTTGGGGACATTTTTGGGTGTTTTCTTTGGGATCTGCTTTTATTTCAGCTGTGTGCCATTTATGACACTTTGACGTTGCTCTTCTATTGAAGTTGTTGTTGCTGGGGCCTACATTAGTTCGCCCGTGGCTGCTGTGCGCCTCATTATGTGGCAAGATAAAAATAAAAACACCCTGCTCTTTCCGTTGTCAGCAACAGCGACACCGCCTTTCAGTAGATTATCCAATTATAAAATTTGTGAAAGACATTTTGTCTTAAATTTTGGTTATTTAATACGTGAAGGGTGGCTGTCATTTTTGTTGTGTGAAATTTAACAGAGTTCTGGAAATAAGTAATAAGTAAGAGCGATAAGCCCTTAATTTCCACTTGCCTCAAGCACTCGGATGCGCAAAAGTATGCAACACGAATTTGGCAAATTTATTCAAGCTGCAAGGGTAGCAGCGCAACTGGAAATTTACGCAAATTCGTAGCAGATTCTCACAGAAATTTGCATATTCGTTAGCTATAAGGTATGCAACGACTTTTTGACCTGGCCAACACAATTTATGCGACCGCAGGGTTCATTAAAATTAAATTAATTTATGTTTATCGAAATGCTACTTAGCATATATCTGAATTCAATTGCATTTAATCTGTTCTTATACTTTGCAATTAATTTGCAAAGTGCTTTAACAAAACTCAAAACATAATTGAGAAAAAAAAGAAAAATTAATAATGAAATTTATGACTCTGACTTAGCCATGCATCATTATGCAGCTAGCGGAGAAACTTTAACGAGCTGGCTCTTCATATTTTTGCTTTATGCTTTTGCTCAGTTTAGTGTAGCTTTTCCTACTTAGCTATCGAATGCTGCAGCAGCTCAATTAAAACGCCATTTGAAGTGGTCTCCGAACTGCGCATTCCCATGCATCCTGGCCTTAATGACTTGGTTGCGGTTGTATTTTCCCCGACTCGCCCTGATCGATGGTGGATTTCGACTCAGGTGCAATTTGTAGTTGACATTTTCAACATCAATGCAAATGCATATGTAAAATTCAAATGAGCCAACCGAGTTGGGGCAACAACAAAGCACCAACACTATGTATGTGTGTGTGTATTTGCACTCATGCCGCCAAATTGTCGTCACTTATGTCCTTTTGGTTGCTACGCAAATGTATTTGCATATTTTTTGCAGCACCCACACCCACACACACACACACACACACTCATACAGTCTGAGCCACTGCTGTCCTTGTTTATGCATAATAATAGCCTTGAATAGCATCGTGTATGTTGTATGTACGTTTTTGCCTGACAAGAAAAAAAAATGTTTAAAATGCCGCTTACAAATTTTCAAGAAAAGTTTTACACAAAAATGTGACATGTGTTTTTGTCAGCTTTTGGCCAGATCCTTGGCGCTATTGTTATTTTGATATCCGGGCCAGTCGCATGTAATTTCGGCAAATGGTGCCCTGGCTCACATGGCTGATGGCAAAATATTTAAATTATTTTCTTTTGCCAACAAAAAATGCTTATCGACCATTGTGTTGCTAAGCGAAATTGTCAATTTGAAGTTCGACACATAAATTTGCATTTAAAATGGTTAATTTTAATACAATTTACTAAATGCAATACTCAATAGAAAAAATGAAGCAGAATTAAGAGACGAATTTTGCTGAAGGATCGAAAATAGTTGAATTAGTAAAGAAAACCGATTACATAATAAATGCTGATTTATGAAAATAGTGATAAGCATCAAAAGACCATAAGCTACAAACTATAACATTTGGAAAGATTCCATGACATAAAAATCCGTATTGCTTTACAATTTAACCAACTGTACAAGCTAATAAATCTGCCTCCGATTTGTCCTATAAAAATCAGTGATTTACATACATATATGTAAGGTTTTACATTTGTATACTACACATTTAGGCCACAAGCTAAACCGAAAAAAGATTGGGAAAACAACACGTTGCAGTGCACTCGTCTCTGCCAAATGCTGTCAATTTAAAAAGCCTTTCAGACAGCCTCTTGACAGCAACGAGTGTGTGGCAACAACACTAATTGAGTTCTCGTGTAAACAAGGACATGAACAGGATTGGAACACAATCAAAGTGCAGACTGCACTTAACCGAATACTTTCAATGTCAGACACCGAACAATTAACAATCAAGGTCAAGAAATCGACATAAAAAACGAATTATGCACCAAAACAGTAAATCTCAGCGCCAAGCAAAGTGCAGCAGCAAATGAATTCAATGTTTCACTGCTCGGCAAACGAGCGTGTCTTAAATGTAAACAAAGCAGACAGCAAAGAGAGAGAGAGAGAGCGCAAATGTATCGGAATAAAACTGTTATACGCCTCGTTGAGGTCTTTGCAGTGTGTGTGCGAGCGTGAGAGAAATCTATAGACAGAGTAAGTGTGCGATGGGAAGAGGGGGGACATAAAGAGGCAGACAATCTCATCGGATTGAGTTTTCAGTTTAGCCACGCGTATAATTTAATGCGCAAACAAATGCCTAATGACCAAAGTTGATGCAGTTGTACAATTTGTGCGCCCTGCTCAAAAACAATTTACGATGCCAAATATTTGTGGGTAAATTAGAAAATAGCTGCCAGGTGCAAAACGGAGCGAAATTAAGTGGCTAAAACATATCAATTAACTTAGATATAAGAGATATAAGAGTAATTTATATATATGTATATACGAGTCTATCTTGTTAGACAATTTTCAAGAGCTCGGCTGCTTTGTGTGCTCTATTTGCCAGCACTATACATGAGGAGCCCCACACTGAAGCCAATCAGTCAATTCCCTTGGGTGAAAGGCCCAAACAAGGCAAAGCCCAAAGCATAACAATGGGCAGACAAAGAATAAAAAGTAGCAGCAATGACTCAGCAGATTGATGGTTACACTTGAGTTCCTGGAAGTGTTATCGCATACCTTTTGCAGTTAACGAAAATGAGAAAATGTATATGCGTGATATAGGATGTTTTATTATTTAAATAGAACAGAGACCATCTAATTAAATACCTCAAGCACAAATCGAACACTATTGCAATTTGATGCAATGACATATATTTGTTTAATTCTTACGATCGATATCGGTATCAATGCTATGTACGGATGTTAAGTTACAGTCTTAGCACAACGTCACTGGTAGCCTGTTACCTACATTAGAAGTAGCCTGCAACAGTAGTTAGAAATTTCCTAAGATCAACATGAAAACTTTCTGAATTTTAATAAGGAAATCAGCATTTTTAGTAGCTTACTGAAACGTTCAGCAAACTTTTAAAGCTACCATCAAAATATATAAGAACAAAAGTCGCAGCAGCAGCATCAACAACAACAATGTTGTGCAAGCAAAAATTGTTCATCAAGCACAAGCCACAGCGATAAAAATAGGAGCAAAAAAGGAGCAACAACAAGCAATGCTGAGAAATATGTGTCTCATAAAGTGTAGAAAAATGCTGCCAGAAAATTGCCAACTGAGCAGTGCTCAACGGGTGGCATTCTTACAATTGTTGCTTTTGTTGTTGTTATAACGACGCGTTGTCAATTGCACACTGCACTCACAGAGTGCGGGTGTAGGTGGGTGTGCGTGTGTATATGCGTGTGTGTGAGCAAGTGTATACATGAAATTGTATAATGCGTGTGTGTTTTGGCAGGCAGTCAAACAAAGGGTTCCAGCAATTTTGCTGTGAAAATTTACGAGCTCTACTGTTGCCCCATTAAAAATCATAAAGCAACGCAAAAATAATATCGCGAACACACCGCCAAAAATCAAGGCAAACCAGTCGGTAAATAACAGTCTATGACACTCGACTAGCAGATACTCTGTATATAGTTTTGTTGTCCTTTATACAAGCAATGACATAAATAAATGTCAAATTGGTAAAGAAAATGTCAGAAAATAGCTATAGCAATAACTACAGTAATTGCTACAGTAAGTGAAAGGAAATTGACATAGAATTGTGATATACAATGTAAGAGTTTAGTATACCCCTCCCAGCTAGATTACAGGGTAATAATTGACGGGGAACGAAACTGAAACGTGAACTTGGCGCAATTCAAACGCAAAAAGTCTTTATATTTGTATGTGTATGTGCTTCGCAAGGGCTGTTTTCATACACAGACACCTATGTGTTGCTGTATGTGTGTGTGAGTGTGTGTGGGTGTGGATTTGTGTGTGTAGCTTTAAGTCACGTGGAATGCATACGAGAAATTCTCAGAAATATTTCACGCATGGCAGCGAAACCTTTTGTTGCTGCCACTTTTGCAGTTGTTGTTATTGTGTAGTTGCTGCGTTGCCTTGGGGCACTGCTGAAGAGTTTTGAGCAGAACAAACAAC
Source organism: Drosophila nr. perissopoda 5 BK-2023a (assembly GCA_035044105.1). Lineage (NCBI taxonomy): Eukaryota > Metazoa > Arthropoda > Insecta > Diptera > Drosophilidae > Drosophila > Drosophila nr. perissopoda 5 BK-2023a. The sequence continues at coordinate 1,246,330 of JAWNMK010000124.1, forward strand.
AGAAAGCAAAACAAACAAATAAACAAACGCGCAAAACTTTTGTTGCGCAAAATAAACAGAGAGACGACAATGACGAAAGTTCATGAAAAAAACGAACCTTGCAAATTGCTCGTCCTTGCAAGTTTCAATACCTTTCTAGTATTCCCATGCTAACTCTGGAAAATTGAGGCAGCTGTGTTGCCCGAAGCCAACAGTAAACTGCAGCAGTGCCGCTAATGATGATAATCAAAATGGAACAAAATTTGATCTATTTAGTGCGAAACACTTCTCACAATTCGTCCTAATTTCTAAATTGCCTTCAAAAAGTTTTCCCTGCTAATTACATCTCTTGCTACATTTATTCGCATTTAAATGATTTCATAAGTTGAGAACTGAATCTAAAGCAAACTTATTGAATTAAAGAACTGCAATCAGTTCCAGGCTTAAATTCTATCTAAGCAATTTGATTTATTTTGACGATGCACTTGAAGTAAGTGTTTTCTTCAGACATTTCGCTGTACAAGCTGTACAAACACTTGTGTGAACAAATACACAAACATTAAAAATCATTTAGAAGACTGAGCAAAAATAAAGAAAAAAAACCTTACAAAATTGAGTTCAAATAAGAGAGCTCAACTTGAATATACTCAGTACCCAGGAACTATTAAAATATAGGCTTATATCAGGTTGTTCAATATGAAAATACTTTTTAGATAATCAAATCTGCGCTTTTTACACGATCTTAATTAAGCTCTTGTAGTTGATGAATATGTCTGGGTATATTACGTAAAAATTTTAAGTCGATATCGTTACAATTGTGTAGTCTCTAAGAACTCGAATCGCTGATCAGGAATATAAATACTTTGTGGAATCGGATTGCCTTCTTCTGCCTGTTACCCGCCTTTGCACAACTTAACTATGCCCCTTATTTCCTATTTTTAATGAGATAGTCGTTTAGCTAGTCGAGAATGAAGCAATTCGCACGAGGTTTGAGCTGACTGTTCCCAAAACTGCTGCTGACACATTTGGCACATTTGCCACAGAGACGGCCTCAAAGCAACCCTACTTTTCGCTACTCACTTCTGCTCTTTGTCTCATCCTATTACTATTAGATGGTGTTCTCCGTAGTGGCTGCAACTTGGTACATTGCTAATGTGTCCCATTTGCAATGGCAAACCACTGAAGCTTAACACGTTGTCTACGCAGACATTGGTCACACCGTCACGCCCCCGACCCGCGGCAACAGTCACGTTGCACAGACACACACACAGGCAAAAGGAAAGCAGCGCAAAGTTTTCACTGAAATGTCTGCTTTAGTTTTTGCTTTTCAGTGTTGGCACACATTCGTCGTTGCTGCTGCATTGTGCCGCTGTGTGTGTGTGTGCAAAGCTGTTCAAAGTTGCATGTTTGGCCAACAGCACAGCAGCAGCAGCGGTAGCAGCAGCAACGGGAGTTGACTATGTCGTCGTTCCCAGCGGTAATTGTATTGTTACTCTCGCTGCTTGCTGGCAAACAGAGCCCAGTTTTATAACGCCCAAGGCAGAGGTTTCACTGTACAAGTGTATTTTGTAAAATTTATACGATTATCACGACGCATTGGATCCATTATACAAGAGTAAAAGCCAAACGCTCAAAGAACACAATAAAGGCCAATATCTCGTTCATAAATAATTTGATTTTGCTTAACGAACTGAGCAACCCTCGCAGCAGCTGTCAAGGGTTAACACGAACAAAAGGCAGACGCCCTAACGCCCCCCTCCGCTAATAATTTATTTACACTTAACGTTTTATAAGCTCCACCTGACGAGTAGCACAGGTCGAGGGGTGGTCGGGGTGAAGAAAATCAGACAGTTTGATTTTGCAAATATTTGCTAGCTATTTTCCCCTCACTCTCCGTGCGTCTCTCGCTCTATCTTTTACATTTTTTCGCACTTTTTCCATTTGCCCCATCAGCCCTGAACTTAAGTGAAATATGCACAATTTTCGATTGCTATTTGGGCTACTCACTCAAACTGCCACCCACCCTTAACTAGCAACCCCTTCAGTGACGCACAGGCAGGAACACAAGGAAAGAAAACTGTGGAGATGTTGTTAGTAACGTGTGTAAAACACAGTTAGCTGTATGCTGCCCCATACACGAATGCGCACCACACCACATGCGGAGACATTTGCAACGGCATTCGGCTAAAACGGGTAAGCGAAACTCAAACGCCAACAAATGGCAACTGGCAACAGCAACAGCTGCTGGCAATTACCATTAAAGCCATTTGTGTGTTTGTTATGTGGCATAAAGTTCAATAGAAAATGCACTTTTAATGGCATATTGGCTTATTGGCTAAGACAAAGTTATGCTGAACATTTATTGCATATACCCCAAGCATCCATAACTAAATCGAGGACACTTACTCCGTGGACCGTTTGGCATTGACTAGCGTCAAATACTGTTTGGATTTCAATAGACAGCAGATTTAGAAGGGTTTCTTTGGCAAGTGAATGCGATTTGCATAGATTGCACATTTATTTTAGATGGACAAGTATCTGACTCTGTCAAAATAAATCAACTTGAACTCCCGCATAAAGCACTTCAATAACATTAGTTAAATCACTTATCGATATATGTAAATTGGATTAAGTAAGAAGTTGTGGTAGCCGAAAGCAATTCTAATTTCTAATTTTGCCACTCACATGTTAACGACAAAAAAGACTGGTTTTTGAAGCAGGCTACTAGTGATGTAGCTCTAAGACTGTAACATAACATATGTAATCTAACATGCAACTATGTACTTAACATTAATATCGATGTCGATCGATATCAATTGTGTGATCACGAAGAAAAGGAGGTCGTAGTGAATAGAGTGAGCAGACGTGTTTGGAGAAATAATTGAGTTTTGACTGTTACACTTTCAAATAAAACGTATTTTCTCTTCTGATAGTACAATTGTTTCGATATTTTATAATATTCAACAAATAGAATGTTTGTCTCACTACATACTGCCAACCTGCTACAAAGAGAATATAAATAAATGTTCTATCAATATATCGCATTTAAGTTTTTAAAACAAGTTTCAGGTTAAGTCTGAAAGTAATACAATTAGCTGCTCCAATAAGCGATACGTATTGTAAACCAAATTGGAAATTACTCGCTTTGCTTATTTTACACTGTTGAAAATGTGTAAAAGATCTATACAACATTACGATTATTTATGTTAAAAACGGGGATATCGATATTGCGATCGATACTCCAACTACCACCACTATGAAAAAGTATACATTGAACAATAACTGTTCTTCTTTGTTTTACCGCCAGACCACGCGCGTCGCTTTTGCCGCTTTTTTTATCATATATATATTTTTTACTCATTTTTTTCCATCCTTGATTTTACGCAATTACGGGTGAGTTAAATGGATATGTCAAAGTTGAGTTTTCATCATTTCACTCATTGCAACACAATTTGATTACAATTTCAATATTCTGACGGAGGAAATGACACACAAATAAAGTCACAAATTGACACATATATACTTATATATCTATGTACATATTGAAATCTGTGCAAAAGCTTTCATCAATCGAAATGCCAATCTACTCTTAATAACCTTCACAATCCCGAACATTCGATGCCGCAATCCTGCACAACCATCCACAAATTCAAACACATCCCCACACACACACGTATCGTTGGCGTGGCAATCTGAAATAGCCAGAAAATCAATTGAAATTCACTTAGAGATGCCATCAACATCCATTTGGCCAACATGTGACAAAACTAATGTCGAATTTTGGCACTGATTTATTTAATATTGAATGAAAGCACTTTTCTTAATTAATATTTTGGGACATTCAAAACAATTTTAAAATCTATTTTAACGATTTTATGTTGGCTTAAAAATAAAGGGGTTTCTTACTGTATTGATTTATTATTATTATCTATTTATTTTTATGACTAATGTATTATTAAATAATCTAACTTGTTGCTCATTTTCTACTTTCAGCTCCATAAACACAAACATGATATAAAACCCACTCGAAAACTACAAAAATCAAAGTTTTTTCAACGCTAAGCCAGAGACAAGTCCATGTGTTTTGGAATCTTTGTTAGTGACACGTACAGTTGCAATAAAATCCACGAATGTGACAAAGCCAACATTTGAGAAAGTCGCTGCACGAATTCGATAAGACATTAAAGAAACAGCAAATTTAGTTGCTCTTCTTAAAATACAATAAAAAAAGGCTTTCAAATGTCAAATTACATGAATATTGTGAGTGTGTACGCATAAGATTATTGTGGATGACAGTGTTAACCTATAATAATAATAAAAAGAAAAAACATTAATAACTTGTCACACGCTTTAACAATAAATACAATTTTCAAATGTCTGCCATTGAGTTAAATGGCAATGTGCCGACCATGGAATTCCATCAGAGACAGGTGAGTTTGCTGCAAAGTGTAACCCTGCTCGATTGTCGATTAAGAAAAATCGAGCAGATCGACACAATTAAAAAAAAGTTGGGGTTATAATCTGTCATGGCTGGTGGAACACAAATTCAATTTTACCTCAACAGCTAGATTGACGATCACCCTTTTTCTATCGATATATCGTATTGGGAATTAATATCGATTTAACTAACAGGCCGATGTTTACTCCGTTATGTATCTAGTGAAGACAATTACTACCAATATTTTCCACTTTCGCGCCTTTTCAAACAACAATCACACAACAAGTTCAGCGCAAAACAAACGACATTTATAAGTAAATAATACAATAATATTAATATATTTTTATAGCATCAATGTGCTCATAAGCACAACATTTTTACAGCTAGACAAAACAGGTGATTCTCAGTTGCTCTCTCCTCTTAGTACTCTTCCATCATTCCCCCCACCCTCATACGTGTTACGGTAAATTTTGTCATTGTGAACCTTTTTTTTCGGCTGGCTCCTCAGCGGAACAGTCGCATTTGAATTTTTGGTGGACGCTGTTGCGAATTGTGTTCATTCATTTCATTTTAATTTCATTTTTAATTTCATATATTTTTTTATTAATTTATTTCAGTGTGATTTTATTTTGCTTTTTAAAAGTCATTTGTGTTGTGCGTTCAATTTATCTTTAATGGAGGACGAATCGACTAAAATCGCTATTTTTGGCAATTGGAAAATAATCGATCGCTGCATCCACATGAATGAGGAGCTGAATGCGGAATGGCATCAATTAAATAAGGATATTTGGGTGCGTTAATTTGATTACAATCCTTTTTACTTTTCTATTGCTTTTGTTATGTAATATTTTGTTTAAACTGTAGTTTTTCTGTTTTTCTTTTTGTGTTGTTATATGTTGCAACATTTTGTAAATGCAGCGTCACCTGTTGCATCCTAAAAGCTTTCAGGCTCGCGTGCTTTCCAAATACATGCCCAGCCGCTAGGTGGCGCCTTAGCGAAATGTATGGCAAAGCTCTTCTTTTTTTGCTTGGTGTTCGAGGCAAGTTTCATTACCCTTACGCCAGTAGGTTTTAAGTGAGCCAAGCTTTCAGTAGAAACATTGAGAACTAGAGGGCGCCACATTAGTTAGTACTTAAACCCAACTCTCAATTTGTGGTGTGCTTTGTGAAACTATAATAAAAAACAGCTTTTATACAAATTATGGCAACTAGGAGATATATTAAATATATAGTAGAATAATGAATCAATTTAAGATGCATAAATTATAAGAAATTAATATTGCAACATTTTATATTCTGGTAGTAAATAGATAAATATAATTTGGCTATACCTAAAGTAATTGGCTGCTCTAACTGCTAACTGCCACGAACGCTTTTGGCCAAAAACCCATGCGGGCTAATTTGGTTAACGTGCCCACCACAAAAATGGCCCTAATATAAAGTGATGGATGCCAAACTTTTATTGACTTCCGGCGCTCTAAGCAAAGTCCAAAGTGCAAAATTCTGTTGAGCCCACACATCTCATCTAAAGCAAAAAAGCGCCACTATTTAGCCAATCAAACGCCCACTGCAGACACAGGAGTGCCAGCGAGGGGTGGGCTGTGGGGCGCGAAGGGTGCTGAGGCAATTGAATTGTTAACGCCGACAGCAGCCGCGTCAGCAGTGAGTACCCAAAAAAAACAAACATGCAACGCAACCGAGAATGGAATCAACAACGGCAAATGCTTCAGCTCCTATTCTGCGCCCACCCCTCATTCTCCCGCTCACCACCCACTAACCAAAAGCCGACGCACACACACACACACACAGAGATTCATGGAAAACTTTTAAAGCTAAAGCCGCGAATTAAAAAATTGCACCAAAATTGGATAAGCAGCCAAAAACAACAGCAACAAAATGCGGCTGCTCTAAAATAAAAACAAACAACAATAAAAGCAATGCTGAGGTGGACTCTAACCGACTGCACAATACTCTGCAAAGACATTTACATTTGCTTTCATTATTCTCAAAACTTGTACTTATAAATAGACAAACTTGATTTAGGCTAGTCTCCCGCGAAGTTTATCTTAAATCAAAGGAACCAAATTCTAGTTACCCTGCACAAGTATACACTTCCTTTTCAAGTGAACAGAGTATAATAACGAAAGCTAACTAGAAACACTTTCGACTGCAGTCTCTGGCCAGCCACTGTCCAAAATTCAATTAACGCGCAACTCGTTTCACATACTTCTTTCTTATTTTTTTTTTTACTGTTAGTGTTGCAACTGCGGCTGCTTTGATTTTAGGCGAAAATGTTTTGTGTTCTTTTAATTTCGTTCAGTGTCTGCTTAAAGCCAGCTAGTTAAATTTCCATTAGCTAAGGAAAGCAACTAAGTAGTTAAGAGTAAAAAAAAAAGGAATGAAAATTTCTGAGTGTGAACATTAATTTATTATTATTTTATAAACATTATTTATGGTTTTATATGATATATATTTATTGATATTTACTTATATATTTTTATATCTCAGTCTGTCTTTCTCTGTGGCCTATTAATATTTTACTTTTTTGTGAGTTTCCCCGAATTTGAATACTCCCAGATTTATTATATGCTTTATTTTATTTTAATTTATTTGTTTTTTATTTTTCATTTCAAATTTTTATGCGGAAATATTAGCGCAGATTATTTTGCACAGCCGAATAGTGATTTAAGTTTTCGCATATTGATCGCTTGCATAACAGACACTGGTCAGCTGAGGAAATGGTCTATCTCCTTGCTAAGCCCCTACTTAGCCATCTCAATGAAGCATTGCTGTTGGCCAATGGCCAAAACGTCAAATCCACTTCGCATTTCACACGCGGCAATCAGTTTGTTTCCTGTTTTACCATTGAGTGTGTGTGTGTGTGTGTGTGTATTGATATTTTGTTCTTTTCTTTTTGGGCTTGTTTAAAAGAAAAGTCGGCCATCAAATCGAGCATGCGAATGCATTTGTTTTATATAAAACAGCGTCTGCGGAAATTATCATAGCAAAAGCGAAAGCCAAGCCAACGAGAAAAACCAAACTTGTAAATTTCGCCTGTAGCCTGTATCAGCAGCAGCAGCAGCAGCGGCAGTAGCAGCAGCAGCAGGCAATCAAGATCTTCACACACACACACACACACACACACACGTCCGCTGCGATACACAGCCTCCATTTTGTTGAACTAGAGGCAGACATGCATGGCGGCGTTTCCGGTTGCTTGGCACCATTAGTGCAGCAGCCACGCCCCTTCTTCCGCCCGTCCTACGTTCTAGCTTCTTGTCGAGATAAGCACTATGCCTTTTTAGTTTGCTTCTTATTTTTTAGTTTATTTTGTTGTTTTTTTGTGCATATAGATATTTTTGGGTCGTACTGCAACTTTACGCTAGAAGGAAAAACTTGTTTTTAAAAAGCGCATTTGACATGTGTTTACTGCACCCCCCCCCCCCCCCCCACTCCATAGACCCCTCAGTTCGTTATTGTACAAAAAAGTCTGGCAAGTTGCTGCCAAGTTCCTTGGCGTCCTACTCTCGATGATGGTCTGCGTGTGCGAAGTATATATTCATTATGTTGTTTTCATTTGCTCTCTGCAGCCCGAAGAAGTTTCCAATTGAATTTTATTGCGTCTTTTTGGATTTAAGTCAAATGGAATAGGTCTTGCAATCGAGGTGCCGCGTCTAAAGTCTGTCTTTGGCCAGTGCCAAAAGAAACCACACTTTGTGGCCTCTTAACGCAACTTTGGCACAGTGTCTTTCTCTTTTATTGACTTTGGCATCGGTAATTATGTGACATGACTTTCTGGCAACAGTGCACACAGCTTCAAATTCATCAAATGTGTTGAAAATGTGTTTTCCAATTCGTGATGAGCAAAAGCCATAATCAAAATATATATCAAACAAACCAACGACAGTTTTGATGGAGTTGCTTTTCATTTTTTTCGAGCTCCGCAAATGGTCTTCAATTCTTCAGACTTAAAACGAAAGTATTTTAGTCCATTACACTTAAAAGGCATTGAGTGGAACCGAAGAAACCGCAACCAAGTCTACGAAATGTAGTCACAGAAGCTAAATGAGTTGAAATGAGTGAAAAGCAGTTTTACTGAATAGAATTGTGGGCTCCTGTGGGATGTGTGGGAGAAACGTGGAAATTGTTGGGAAAATGTGTGCCTGATAAACCGACAAATGCTTTTAACTTTTGCAAATGTTGCACACTTTTCGGTGTCCTCCCTTTGAATCAGCCCCACATGCACCCATATATATATATATATACACACATCGACACACACACGAACAGCCATATTTATGTGAGGCTGTTGGTCTTTACTAATGGCTTGACGAGAACGCAGAGCCTCCCCGGAGGCTTCAATCGGGGACCGTGTATTCCCTGATATGTGGGATAAGAGGTAGAGGGAGGGAGAGTGTTACGGACCTGTCTGCCTGTCTGTACAAATTATAATTGAGTGCAGAACGAGCGCATTGAACTGGCGCATCCAAAAATCAGAAACGCCGCTTAAAACAACGGCTTTGCCAGCCTGAAATTCACTTTTCTAATGCAATTTTAGCAGTTTATCGAATTTTGAAACGATAATAATAAAAATAGTTTATTTTTTGGGGGAAAATTGATAAAGAAAATTAATTATGCGTTGAGTAAGGAGAATATTGTTAACAGTTTTAATAGCCAAACTCAATTGAAATGGAAAAAAGAGTTTAAGGAATTTGCACACAAAAAGCAAGTCGGACAACATATAGTTGACTGATTCTTGACCATCACCAAAGTCCAGTCGATTTAGCCAGAAATATGAACAAGTCAAACTCAGAGCCTATGAGAGCTAGGGACTTCAATAACAAGCACATCATCGATAACTGAACTTATTGCCAGAATATAGATATAAACCCAGAGTTATTATTGATCAACTATACAAATTGTTAACCAAAACATATTCTCATAAATAAATCAATATTAGGGTATCTTCTAGTCGATCTACTCCCGTAGCAGTTTTTATATATAGATTATCTTTTCAAACTAACATTGACAGACTCAACTGAACAAAAGGAAGTCGAGCTTTAGCCATTCTATTTGGATTAGGATTAATCCAATGTTTGAGGCCATTACTTAAAGCACTTCAAGTAAGTTAAAGACACTTCAGTTTCAGCATTCACCTGTCGGCCTGTGTGGCAGTTGTGCTGCCGTCGTTGCGGCTGCTCTGTGCGGCAAGTTCACAGCAAATGCGCTGCCACTTGAGACGACGACAGCAAGCAGGGGTCGGCATTTGGAGGGAGCCATAAATATTGTGCCACGTTTTGCCGTTTTTAATGAATGGATTTTTTAATGCAATGTTCTTGGAGCTCGTTATGGAACGAGGCAATGCTCCAGGCTTCAGCTGACTGCTGGCTGCTGGCTGCTGTTTGCCGGCTTCTTTTGGCTCCTTTCGCATTCAGCGTGCTTTAATTTATTGACTAATTTAGCGCCGGCAGCAGTCGGGCTAATAGATACTTTTAGGCACTCCTAATGGCCAACTTGTGCTGCTTGCAAAATATTTGTATTTTTCTTTGCTTTTTCCTTTTAATTTTCATGTGGTGTGTGTGTTTTTTTGTTATTTTATTTTTATTTTTTTTGGTTTTTCATTGAGCTTGGGTTTTCATTGGGGACACGCAGCTATCGGCAGAATATTATGAAATTTAATTAATGTACATTTTTTATGCTCGACACACACGCATCATTTGAGCCCAGGAGAGCGCGGGGGCAGGCAGTCACACCTGAGCTATGGCAACATATATGCCCCCCTATATATGCTTCCGATTAGGTTGCTCATGTGGCAGGCATGCAGGCAGGCAGGCAGGCAAGCAACAAAAGCAGCGGCAACAATTTGGCTACAAATGAATGAACACATGTTTGCCGTGCGTTTTATGAGACTCGTGCCCGAAAAAGTATGCTATGCTTTTTCGCATGCCCAGATTTTATCTCCGTTACGCGCCATTGCCAAGCAGCCGTTATACACACACACACACACACGCACATGACTCCCTTTGTGTGTGTGTGTGTGTGTGTATTCGTGTATTCCTGTATTCCCGTATTCCGTTTTTGCTTTTGGCCACCTTTTGTCATCGTTTGCCTCGCGTTGCGTCGCCTCGTTCCGGCTGTGCGATAACAAGCATCATAAATCCTTTTTGCCTCTAAATGGCTGAGGCACGAGCCCACCCACGCTTCGTGCCCCATCTATCTACCCCACACATCCCCACCCTTTGCAACCTGCTTCTGCTGCGTCTTTGTGGCCATTTTGTAGACGTCATCAGCAGCAGACAGCGGAGGCTGTTTCGGTTTCAGTGTTTGTGTTTCGCCCTGGCCATCGTTTGTTATTGTTTGCGGTCTGTTAGCCACTCAACCCCCAACCCCCAGCCACCAACTCCTCTCGCAATCAAACCTATCCTACCGCCATTTATCAACTGTATGCCGCCTTCGGGGGCAGCAGCAGAAACTACAAAACTCTGCATTAGTTTTCTCAGTTTTTCTGCGGTTCGCTGCGGCTATCTTAAGCCAAAGCGAAAACAGATTGAATTTCCCACAAATTCCACAAATAGTTTCATATTTGGAGGACCGCAAAAGGAGAAAAAGATAAAAATATGGCATATTATGTGCGTGCTTATGTCCTTGGGCTATCCACCTTTTTATAGCATAAAAAACGGGTTTCTTTTCTTTTTCCTTTAAGTCATAAAAATATGTTAACATCTTATTGACTGTTTAGGGGGATAAATGGCTTGGAATTGTTGTTGTAAAGTTTTGGAAATAAATGTTTAGGTCTGAAGTTGCAATATTGGTTCTCATAAAGTATATAAATTAACTATATATGCAACCGAAATGCTTGTTGAGCTAATCGATCGAAAATCAATTTATTGTTGCCGATTCAGATGCAGTCTGAAATATATTGCACAACTTCTTCCGAGTTATATAAATACAAATGCCTGTTATATATATATATATATTTACCTACTATAAATGTTTGCATATATAATATTCAGCTACTCGAACTCAGCTCAGTTTTTGTCCTGCATTTGCGATTTCTATGTGGAGCTATATGTGGCTATCTGCCCCACACTTATCAGCTGCTGCAAGCGAATCCGCTTAGCTAAACAGCAGCTGAGGCAAAACTCTTCACATTGCTCATCGTTTTTTTTTTTGTTGCCACAGTTGAGGCGACAATTTGCTGGCCAGCAAGGATTAAAAAAAAGTTTCCCCTCCAGTCTCCATGGAATTTGCATTTATGCAGGCAAAACAACCAAAACAAGGGATAGGTATAGCTGGTAATCGGAGAGTGGGGGTTGTTTGTGTGGGTGCGGAGTATAGCTGACTTTAGAATGCTCTGCAGGATACGCTCGGATGCAGGCCGTGCAGGAATTGCCACTTTTGGGCTGCGAGGAGCGCTGTGAACTCGTTAGGCTATTTGCATTTTAAATCCACGCTCGCTGTTTAATAAGCCTAGCACGGCTCCTGGCCCCGAATGCGTACCCGGACCCGGGCAGCTGTTTGTCCTGGCGGGGTCCTGTTTGATGGTTCACATACGGCTAATGCAATCTTGAGTGGCAGCGTCAGGCCGAAAATGAGGCATGTCGCTTCAGAATGTGATTTCTGTTTTCCAAGTGCCAAGCGACGGAGGCAGGCAGAGCTGTATTTTTTGCTACACGACGTTGCTTGTTGAGCAGCCTGACAACATGCTGTGTGGGTGTGTGTGTGGGTGGGTGTATGTATGTTTGGCGTTCACTTTTTGATGACATTAAGAATGCGTACGAAATTGCCCGTTGTTCTCCTTTTTTTGGGCGAGAACCATGAAAAAGCAGCAACAAATAGAAGAATTTCTTGTGGTGAGCAAGCAAATTGATTTGGTGATCGTAGGTGCCGAGGCATGTGCTGCAACTGTGCGGCGCTATTTTGATTTCACATTTGTTTATCCCGTTTATCGCCCATTAATTCTACTTTCTGTTTTTCAAGTTTAAATTCGATTGTTTACGCGCTAAATCAGTATGTTATCGATAAGAGTAGCAATGACGCAGCACTGTTACAGAGCAGCGCTGTTAACGCAAAAGCACTGTTAATGACTGCAGTTTCACGTTCACTCGCTAACTGGCCTCAAACGCAACTTTTGTTTTCCCTATAAGCAACAGAAATAAAATGATTTAAAGTATATGTCAAATTTAGCACTGATTACAAGCAAAATATATAACTTATTTCGAAATTTGAACTGGCCGGTTATTCAAAACAATGTTAACACAGCAGCAGTGCTGCAAAACATCTAAAGCTTGTGCTTCTCTCGCTCTCTCACACACGCTCTGCCTCTCATTTTGCGCAACGCACAAACATTCTGCTTGCCGCTCAACAGTGCTCGCATCCTCTGCGGTTTCGCTCTCTTCGCTTTCAGCTCTCATTCGCATTTCAATTCTCGTTGCGAGCGGACGTCTTCGGTTGTTGCTGCGGTAAATTGAAGCGTTGCGCGCGTATTTCCCTGCCAATTGTGTGATTATTGTTGGATTCTCGCTCTTCTCAACAAGTCGCATCGCAAGTGATAAACTAACAGCTGAATTAAATAATCAAACATAATCAAAAACAAAACGAAATAAATTGAAATCAAGTGTTTCCAAATTAGAATTCAGAGTGCAGTGTAACCAACAAAACACACACATCCAAATTGGAATCGTACAGATACAAAATGAAATGAAAAGTTAAAAATAAATACATATATATATGTATGTGCCATCTCGCTCTGTCTCTCACACACACACACACATCAATAGCGGCAACGTCACAGGCGCGAGGGACGTGATTTCTCTTGTGCCTGTCTGTTCTGTGCTGTCTGTTCCCCCATTCCCCTTTGTTGCTCGACCGAGGCCAGCATCATTGCTCATACAACAACAAAAAGAGAAGAAAAAATATGTATAAATTCATTGAATGCGCCACATGTTTTTGGCCGTCTTTCCTTCGTCTCCTTCCTTCGCAATTTATTTTGCGCACATTTTTCGCTCGCTACTTTTTGATGCTGCTGCCGTTACTGCTGTGCCTCCTTGTTTATCCTTTGATCCTTTTCGCACTGCTATTCGCTCTTTTCTGATTCGATTTTCCATCGTTCTCGGTCTCACTTGCGGCAGCAGCATCAACACACACAGACACACACAGGCACACAGACAGACACTCAGCTGCTTTTGTCGGTGTTTGCGCTTTGTCTTGTCTTTCTTACATATTCCCATTCAATCAACGAAAACTAAAAATGTGTGTGCCAGATGAGTGAGAGAGAGAGAGAGAATTAGAATGTGTCGTTGCCGTTGCCATCGCGTAACCAAAAAGTGCATCCAAGCCACAAAAGCAACAAAAATTGCAACAACAGCAGCAGCAGCAGCAACGCGCCACAAAAATTCGAATTGAGAGACAAAGCGTTGCCTTTGTGGGGCCGCCTTCAACTCGAATATGTTGCAAAGAGCAAAAATAAAAGAGGAAATCGAAACAACAACAACGCGAAGACTTATCGCAAAATGAAGCAACCAATAATAACAGCAACAACAACTATAATAATATTCGCACAGTGACAACAAAAAAGCAATAGTTTTAGTTGTTGCTCTTTTTTTTATAAACACATTTCATTCAACTGGAAACTCATCGAGCACCCCCTGCCGCGGCTCTCTCCCCTCTCTCATTCCTTTTGGCTGGTCTCTTTTTGTATCGCGTTTGCGCTGTGTTTTCATTCTTCGTCTTTTTGCGCATTTTCTGTTTTCGTTTCGTTTTGTTTCGTTTCGTTTCGCTTGCCACAGCAGCCGCCGCCATGCAACATCCTTTTTAGACCAGACTCAGCCAGCGGCAGAACGAGAGAACAACCCCTAAACAAAAAACAATTAGTTTTACAAAATATTCAGCCGTTCAAATTGCTGTTCAAAAATAACATTCAAATCGCAAAAAAAATATACGTTGAGAAAACTGCGCAGAATATATCATAAAATGTTTTTTTATTGTGCAGTTTTTAAAAATAATTAATTCTCAAATAAATTTTGATTACCTCGTAAACTATATGATTGGGAAACTTGAACAATCTATAATTTGTTGTTTTTTTTACGAATGTTCTTAGATAATTTTTAAAAATAAAAACTTTTATGTATTTTTTGCAAATCTAAAATCATCTCTAAATTAAGAGCCAGCACTGTAAAAATATTTATATATTTTATCTCTATAAATTTGGTTTTTGTGTTTTTTTTTTGTTTTGGAAACAAAACAGTAAAATAATTCAATCTTGTTATTGCTTAGCAGATTTATTCAAACGAATCGTGAGTTGCAACAAACATCCAAGTGAAATTTACCTAAATTAAAAAATTGTGCCAAAAAAAAAGAGAAATAAATAAAGAAATAAATGATACTCAATTTAATCAAAAATCAAATGGAAAATTGATGAATATTCAAATCAAAAATAAATCAAATGCGACGTCTGCAAATTCAGTGTTAATTTTATCATTCAACAACAAGTGCAACCAGAAGCCAAGTGAGACTAACCCCACTTAGAGGAGTTGTGGACTAGCTCCAAATTAAAATAACATAAAACACAATTAGACGGGGCCAGCTGTGCATATAATTTGCGACGCAACTGTAAACACAAAAAGCCGTCAAACTGTGGGGCTCCGGGGCATTTTTTCTTCCTCCGCAAGGAATGTATTATCCGGTAAGCAACAAAAAAAACCACACACATAAAAAACTAAACCTTTTAAGTGGACATTATGGTGTCGCAGACACTGTCAAGGCACAGGTCAAGCAACAACAACAAATAAAGAAACAGTGCTCACCATAAATATTGGGACAATACAAACGGAGGACAGCTCAATTCTTTGTTTGCTTTTTTAGTGCTGCCGTTTTTCGGTTTTGTTTGTCTCCCTGTGTCTCTTTGTTTATCTCCTTTAACTTTTTTTTTTACTATTTACCAACTACCGTTGTTTTCACTCTCAATTGATGTCGAATTCTTTGGCGCTGTTGTTTACGCCGTTTATTAGTCGTGCTTGCTCTCACTCTCACTCTTTCTGTGTCTTTTCCGATTTGTTTACCTATTTACATAGCCAACAACAAATATGTGTGTGTAACGTATGTGTGTGTGTGTATCAAACGCCGTTTTCACACGTGTGCCGAAAACTCTTATTTCCCCCCCCCCCCCCCATTCCTCTTTGCGTGTTGACGTTTCTTCTACTTGTACAATGCGCGTAAATTGTTTACATAGTCTTCAGCGGTCTCCCTCTCCCTCTCTCTCTCTCTCTCTCTGACTATGTCTCGAGCATGAGTGAGAAAGAGGGAAGGAGAATGGGGGGTTCATTTCGGTAATTTGATAGCTTAAAATGCGGGTCGACTTGCGGCTTTTAAGTTGTTCTTGATACTTAATCAAGCCACCGCTGTTTGTTGTCGCACATATTTACTCGGCTCACTTTGTGCACAATTTTGGGTATTATATTGTGCACATTCTCCCCCTCCTCACATATCGGTTTTGACACCACACACACACACACACATACACAAAAACAAATTCATGTGTCAACTTTTGGCGTCCGTTTCTCGCTTTCAAAATTTTCCCACGTAATTTAAGAGGATTCACGAAAAACAAAAAAACAACAAAAAAAGCAACGCAGAGTTTAAAAATACATAAAAATTTTGGTTATGCGTGTTTTATGCAAATTTTGCTACAACAATTTTTCATATTATTAATTTGTTTGTGTGTTTCTCTTATTTTGTTTTTGCAGGTACGTTGCTCATTCAAATGCAAATCGCTTCGGTAAAATGTAAATATTTGTATGATTGATAAGGAAGTAATTCGGCCGACTACTAAATGGAATTTTAAAGTGTGCCTCTAAAGATTAGCATCTTGTCCAGTTTTGCGTGATGTCAGCCATAAAACGAACGTTGGCTTTGATCTCGAGCGGGTGACATAAATAAAAATAAGCGCTCAAGTTGATGTTGGCCTAGTTAATCAGATGCTGCCACAGATATGTTTATAACGCCTAACTGGTATTTTTCAACTGATGAATAGAATTCAAATAATGCAAATATTTATGTGTGGTGCAATTGTCTTGACATTTTGGCTAATTGGTTTCAGTTTGTTTGACTAAAGCGGATTTTGTTATTCCGCTTTTTAATTACATTTTAACTATTTTTTTTTTTTTAAATTTTTTATTTTTTTTCCTCTTTTTGAAATACATTTTATAAATACAAAAATGTGGTTTTTTACTTTTAAAATTTTGTAGATGTTGCTCGTTCGAGAGCCACAAACGTAGTTTTATTTTCTATCAAGTCCATACGAATGGCGGTTGAAGCATGCCAACAGCTATCAGGGATGACTAGACGCATAAACTTTTACTACGATATAATCATTAAATCACCAAATACCACGCTTCAATATGATGAAAACATTATCTATTTTGTTGTGGGATATATCGCCTTGTTTTTGTATAGGCTTATAATCAATTCTTGTTGCTGTTCAATTATTTCCTCTGTTGCAGCACAGCACTTCTCTTAATTACATTTCATAATTCCAACTATAATCTGGCCATAATTTGTGATCGTTCAAAATGTAGCGCTTAGTCGACAACAAACATATTTCAAATGTCATTCTAATTAATTGCAACTAAAAGTTTAATAACGACAGCAACACCATTTTGCACATGTAATATACAAGCTATATACATCCATAAAAATATATATGTATATATATACTCGAGTCTCATCAAATCTTCCGGTTTGCCGTTTGTCGGAGACGCAATTGAAATATTGCACATAAATTGCATAAACTGCCTGCGCTGCCCGTAAATTGTTATTTTAAAACCGAGCGCAAAGTTTAGAAGCAGCGGGTTTGTTTCAGGAGGAGAGTGGAGGGGATGTTAGGTGTATAGTAAAGGTTGTATATAGGAGCTAGTTGTAGATGGTTCCATTGTGCGTGCGCAGTTAAGCGCAAAGTTGGTTCATCTTTTTTTTTATGCTCAACAGATTTTGATATCGCTCGACCTTATCGTTGTTGTTGTAGTTTTATGACCAAGTTTTATGATATATGTCTATAACCACCGCTTATGTAATTCGGTTTAGTTTTTAGTGGTTGTGTTGCATTAAAACTAGTGCTAAATATACATTTTATGGACTCCAGCGAAAGATACTTTCACTTAATTAGCCATTTGATTTCAATCAGGCCTGTCTTACGGACAACAGCTGCGCCCTCTTAGACTTTTACTTTTTTTTTTTTGGTTAGACAGTTGATCAATTTATCTAATGTGTGGGTGGATGGAAATTCTGTCATAATGCAAACATATTTCAATATTTTCAATTTGCTTGATTGATGGCTTTAATTTATGGGCATTTTTAAGTAGCACTCAAGCAGTACGAGAGCCAAGAAGAGGCCCGCAGATAACAGATACCAGCCTAGCCCACATATTTTTCAACATTTTTCTTTTTTCATAATAATTTTTTTTATTTTGTTTTTTTTTTTGTTGTAAATTGCTGGCGAGTCCATTTTCATTTCCATTTCCAGGGCAAATGATATGACAATTTATTTCAATTAAAGTTGATTTACCAATTTTGCTGTGGCCGCCTCTCATTCTCTCATTCTCCCATGCTCTCATGCGGCACGGCACGTTGATTGATCAAACTAAGTGCCACAGCAGAGGAGGAGGCGGCACCATTAAAAAGTAACAGTGGCAAAGCCAAAGAAAGCATCTTCGCTTATTCAAATAATGTTGTTGTTGTTATTTTAAAAGATGTTTTTATCATTGGAAAAAATTAAATAATTGCACATAGCAGCTAAGCAAACAAATTGCCATTTTTTCTTGTCGAAAGTGAAGCTTCCTTTGAAATTCTAGCGGACCGTGAAATTTGAGTGACATTTGAAAAGTGGGGCAAATAGTAAATTTTATTCTTCTTAAGATATTCCATTTCAATACGCATTTAATGTGTCAAGCTTATCAAATTTGGAAATAGATTTTAAGCCAGAACTTATTATTGATAAGATTGTAGTGATTGTCCGACCCCCAAAATACATATATTCTTGATCAGCATCATAAGCCTCTTTAAAAAAATAGACATTACGATAACTGGTCGCGTTTCGCGAATATCGATCAAATTTGATTTGCCATAGCAATAAAATAAACAATTGTAAAGATTGATATATGATATAGCCAGACATATTATTAATGAACTGTGAACTTTTTATTAAGATCGTATTTATTATTATATACTACAAATTTAGAAGCTGCTTTTTAAATTTCTTAGTCGAACATTCCAACTTATTTTTTGTGTTAACTTCACTTAAGTATTCTATTCCATTTGTATCTGTATGCTTGATGAGAGCGTTCCAAGTTCTTCTTTAATGTGTTACCTTTACTTAAAGATTCCATTCCATTCGTATCTGGATTGATTGCCTTTATTTGTGGCTCGAAAGAATGCTTCTCTAAAGGCATTCCGCACACTTTTTGAATGCCTAATAACTGTAATTTCAATCACAGCTTCGCTTTTACGGATTCTGAACTCGCATCGATGTGCTTGGCATATTTGATGTGTGTGTGTGTGTGTGCTTAGAAAATGGCGTCTTACTTTTGCATATCTACGCGTGTACATATGTACATGAAGGTGTATGTGTGTGTGTGTGTGTGTGTATAGTAAATAAAGATTTGCTGCTTGATATTGACGCATGGCAAACACAAAACATTCGAATGGAATTGAAGGCTGCTGCTGCTGATAAGATTTAATTATAATTAGATTGTACAATCCGCTTACTTGTGACTTTTATTTGCTGGTTTTGCCATTTTTTTTTATTTTATATTTGTGCCAATTCCTGCTATCACAAGTCATTAAATTGAAGTTCAACAAAAATGCAAATTAAATTCACATAAATCTGTGAGCCACATTGGGCTTTTGCGTTAGGCGCAATAATAATAAATTTTAATCATTAATTCGGCTGCTTCGAATTACACCACTTCAAATCAATTGTTCAAATAAATAAATGTTATTTTTTTTATGTGAATTTGCGAAAGAAAAAAATAAAAAATGAACAAAATTATTCTCGTATTTTCGCGACTCGCTGACAAGTGCAAAAGCTTGCCAGAGGCGTAGGCGGCGAAGGGGGCGCGAGATCGCTAAACAAATAGGAACCTACGGCAGTGTGAACGACCCCCCGAACGGCAACAACAACAGTAAAGTTGAAGCCAATATCTTCATGCAAATTATACGGTTCAACGCAGCGACGTCAACGTCGGCGTCGAAGCTAATCTCTAGTGTCACTCACACGAGTCGCAGTCACCGTTGGCAATTAGCAGAGCGCCGGACGCCTGCGCAATGACTCAGCGGCAAAGCAGACGCAAACGCAATCGAACTGTAACAGGTTTGCTTGCTGCTGCTGCTCTTGTTGCTGTTGTTGTTGTTGTTGTTCTTGTTGTTGAAATGGTAATTGCAGCAGCATTAGCTTCTCGTTCCATTCCATTTCATTTCATTGCTAGTTTCGCTCTCCATTTCACGCCCACGTGCTTTTCCAACATTCCACGCTCCCCTCAACGTTAGCATTTTTTGTTTTCGTTGGTTTTGTTTTACTGCCTCCGTTTGTTGTTGTTTGTTTGTCGCGTTTTTTTTAATTTATGCGGCCGGCGTTTTTTTTTGAGTTTAGTTTATTTGCATTTCTGTTTAGTTGCCGCTGCAAATATTGTTGTTGTGTCGCTGGCAACTAAATTAACATTTTATTGGCGTGTCATAAATGCGTATATGATTTTTTTTTATGTTATTATTTCCTTTGCTTACACGTATTTTTGCCGTTGTCATTTTTTGACCTGCTTGTGGAAAATATTTCTCTGTTGAGTAACACCGCAATGTTGACAAAATTAAAAATAAAATTCCGGTTATAGCATTTGAATATTTAATAATTTATTTGAATACCGAACGTTATTTAACAATTGTAGATCTAACTTCACTGTCTAATGCCTCCCTTTGCCTGGCAGTGCTCTAACTGATAGATTTATATTATTGTTGTTAGCTATATTTAGAATATATGTCATGTATATTTTCCAATACCTACAAACCCATTCAATAATTCGTTTTCGATCGCCTGACTCATTCTCTCTAACCGGAAGTTCAAATTAATCGTGCCTGTTCGTTTGATATAATCGAAAGTTAATTTGATAATTGATTCATTGACTCAATGATGTAGCAGAGCGCACAGGAATTTCATTATAATTGAAATCCATTTGGAATTTATGCAAATACAATTAAACAATAATTAATTATTATCGAAAAACAAAAACAGCAACTGCTGCGCGAAAACAGCAATAATTTAGCGCCCTTATGCATATTTACACGATTTTTTGCCATCAATTTCTCAAATATTTAAGCAAACTTTGTAGAACGAAAATAACAAAAAAAAAAAAAGTAGAAAACGACGCGCGAGCGTTTCTAAAACGCGCATAAAAGTCGCGCGCGACTTGACGCGATTCGATGATTTTTAATTTATTGCCCATTTAAAATGTGCAAATTTGTTGCCTTTGTTGCTGCAGTGCTGCTGCTCTATGCTAAGGAAAATGCTGTTTACTTTGCATTTATTGTTGCCAATTAGCATTAAACGGCAGCTAACAACAACCAACAACATGAACAATACAAAACGCAAGGTAAACCAGGCGAATTGCAATTTAAAGATGAATGAAGATGCATAGTGAACGTACTGGCGGAGGCGCCTCGCCATTGTTTGTTAACTTACAGACTATAAAAAACTGTGACAACATCAACTGGCTGACACTTTGACCTTTATGGTCATTTGTTGGCGACCTTCGCCAGGCTCCCTTTATGGGTTTTTAACTAGTTACAATGTGGCAGCAAAGAAAAACATTCATTTAAACCAGGCAAGCAGCAGGCAGCTGATCAGCATAAAAATGTGCACATAGTTGTGAGGCAATATTCTAAATGCAACATATGATATCACAGCATGCTGTACGCCATATACCTTGATTATGCCATAAATGCTGAATGCCACGTGCTACAAATGAATACCGAGATATATGCAATCGTCTACTCTAAACTATGTGATGAGAGGTATTTTTAGTAATTGCAAACATTAAAATGAAACCATTCAAAATGGGCAAAAAGAGTATAATGATTTTATGCAAAAGGATGTAACAGGCAAAACTAGGAATCACATTTTATTTGAATGTAAACTGTATAAATATATATATATATATATATATCTTATTAACTTTTTCAGGACTATTTTTGGCTATAGGCAACAATGTCTCGTAACGTGTCAAAACATTTGCATTTTTTAAATTATTTGTCTTGTTTGTTTGTACTCATATTACAAATAATACGACCGCAAATACCATTTTAGACACACCAATTTACTTCGGTTCTGAAAGGGTTGATAATGTCAAACAATGTTAAACACTTTTTGCTGATAGTGAATGTAGACTGACTTTTTTTTGAATAGCTTATTTACATATTTTTGCATTTTGTCGTATTATTAGGGTATTTTCTGGCTCACGCAAAATTGTTGTATAATTTTTGCGCTATTGCCAATAATGTTTTATGTTGATTTTAATGGCCGTCAGACTTTTGTACATTTATATATTTGCGTAGTTTTACATTATTTTATTTTGTTTTTGCATATGTCCATATATATATATTTATTTATTTATGTATTTGCTTGGACCTGTTTTTGTCATATTGCTGGCGACCTTCAACTTAGCAGGCAGCACGATTTAGCCATCAATTTAAACTTCTCTCTCTCTTTGCTTTTCATCTTGTGTTTTTTTTTTCTGTTGTGCACACATTAAATTGCAATTAACAGGTGTATGGCGTGTGTATGAGTGTGTGTGTGTGTGTGTGTAATTCATTTAAGGCCTTAAGCGGGCTTAGTGCACTTGAAGACACGTTGCAAGGTGTGTTAATTTCTGTATTTGCAACACCTCAACGTCGATGACTCCAATGTTCGTTGCTTGACGCTCGTTTTGAGCATCACTTGAGAAAAACTAATGAGAATACCAATCACGTCAAGATGTGCTTTGTGTTTCAACATTCGGCCCAACTAATTCCCTTTGACTCTGCCTGCCTGACTGCCTGACTGCCTTTCTGCCTGATTCCTGTCTAAAATAGACAATTTCCTTTTCGTATTAAATGCTATTTGTATTTCACTCACAGACCGAATGCCGTTTGACTATTTATTTGTTTTTAGCTTTCCATCTAAATGCGGCTGATGATGTTGCTGCTGTTGCCACTGCTTCTGCCTCTGCCACTGCTTTTGGTTTGGGCATCATCCAATTACAAACGAAAACACGACCATTTGTTGGCTGCCGGGTCTTTCGGTCCCGGTCTCGGTGTCCGGTTATTTGGTACGGGTCTCGGCTCATTTCTAGCCGCGCCCCGACACGTGGCCAGCATCTGTTACAGTTTTGGATTCGGAATTAGGAATAAGAAACGGCAACGGCATCGATTCTGTGAAGTTTGGCAACAACGTTTAACAACGACGCGCACACACACAGTGCCAACGAATTGTATACGTCTGCCCATTTATGGGATATGCTTAAAACAAATCAAATTCAAAAAATAAAAAAAAAAAACATATGCAACTGATGAAAGGAAGCGTAGGAAATGAATATAGACAAAGGCAAACGGGATTCGGAATGTTGCTGCGACTACTTGGGGTCAGGGTCGTGTAGTCGAGGCATGGCTCGTACATAGATTATATATAGTACATACAACATGTATGATGTGTACATGCTTGTCGCTAACACACACACACCTAACCACCATTCATCGCACTCGACTCGACTCGCCTGCAGCTGAGGGCGCACGAGGGTTGACCCAAGTGCCAACCCTAGAGCAGCAGCACTGTGACATTTAAGAGGCTCACGAGAGCAGCAGCAGCAGCAACAGCAGCCTGAGTGGGGCAGGGGGCATGACAAAGTGTTGAGCTAAAAACAAAACACGCACAACCCACCCACGCCCACACCGCACCACACCCATAAAGCAAAACCCATCCACACCCACACGGTACTCATGCTATTTTAGCAGCAACCCTCCTGTTTCTGAAGAAGGTGCGAGACGACTCTCAGTGTGCAGACTCTCAAACGCGCTGTATGAGCTCTGTTTTCCCCCCTGTGTGTGTGTGTGTGTATGTGTGCGCGACTCACGAGAGTTGCATACTTTGTGGCGTTGCTGGCTGCTTAAAATAATTAAAAATCAATATTTATACGCTGCCTACAATCAAGCATTACTGCACGAACCTTTTTAAAATGGTTTCATTAAAATGCGCACACTTCAGAAATATGCCGACCAAAATTAAATACACAATGTGGAGTTGCAAGCGGAAGCAAGGAGCGATGCGGCTGGGGGGCGGAAGTCACGGCTGGCAAGAAAAGTTCGCCAACTTGACAAGCCGATATACAATGAAAGCAGCAATAAAAGTGAAATATTAAAGCTCACAATAATATTATCATAATTTGGAAAGATTATTATTCGTCGAAGGCTTAAGCAAATCACCTTTAACAATTCACGCTCCTTATCCCCAACATATTTATGTCGCTCGACAGATTTTAATAATTTGCATACAATTTTGTTAGAGAATTTAATTATATCTTCTTGTCTAACATAGTTGCCACAATTTGCATACAATTTCGCTTGTTCTCACTCACTCCACCATTTAAGAGAGTGCCACGCCCACATTATGCCACTTCCGCTTTGAAAAATGTTTGAGCCTTGGGAATGTTTCTTGGCTCATTTTAATTGTGTGAACACTTTAGGCTTTTTGCTTTGAGCTGTGCTTAATTTAATTGGCCGTCTGATGTTCGAAATTCATTGGACAAAGATCAGAAATGGTTTTAAGTAATTAAAAGCCAAAATGTTTGAATACATTTAAAATGAAAACACAAATATTCCATTGACCGAGCAACTGATGAACTAAATGCTGTGCACAAATACATATATAAATATATATATTATACAGTATTTATGTATTCACATCGGTTATAAATAATGCGAGTCAATGAAAGGTAAACACCAGCGGGCAGCTGTGTATAAATCACAAAGCACTGCAATGAACCGAAAATTATAGTATATGGAATTGAATATCACACAAGCCAAATTTCATGGCAAATGGAATTGATTTATAATCCAAAATCAAAATGCTGATATGAATTTTATGCAAATTCGCAAGTGAAAAAAATCAACAACAGCAACAAGAACAACATTAAAGTGATGATGGTTTAAGTGAGTCAATTAATTATTAACTAATTTAGCTATCTTTAGTTGGCTATATAGTTTAAATTAGTTGTGATTACGTTAAATAAATCAATAGTGCGGCTTGTTGAGCCCATCACGTATATGTTGTTGGCTGTTGGCATTTTGCTAACCGAATGTTAATTAACGCATTTCTTGCCAACCAAAGCCCGCTTGAGCCCGCCGTAAACTCCACGGTAACTTTATCCATAGACATGCAGTTCATTAAAAGCTCGTCACAAAATAAAGAAAATAAAAAACTTTTCATTCAGCTTACAACTCATTAGAGAAGTATATAATATGTAATATATGAAAATTGGGCAACTTTGGCATTAAATGTCAGTTAGACAAGCTTTACTTCTTGTTTTACTTGTTGTCGTTGTTGTTGTTGTTGTTGTTGTCTGTTAACTGTTGTTGGTTGGTGGCATACAGCCAATGGCAATTATGGCTCTGATAAGATAAGCGCCCAAAGCTGGCTGCCTAAACCAATTAAGTGTTCGAAAGGCGCCTCTGTGGAACAGCCCTTTTAATCGCGCGTAGCGGTGGCATATCACAAAATGAAATGGCGGCAGCTGCCACACACAAACACACACACACAAACACACACACACACACACACATGCGTAAGTGTGTGTGCTTGTGTGCGCTTCAATCAGAAAAGTTGTATTTTGTAAACGGCTTTTGTATCGCAGTTTGGTAACTTTTTGCGTTTAGCCCAGAAGAACAATTTGACTGCTTATCTTGATGTATGTTACTGTCACTTGCAATCTGTATGCCGCGAGTGTGTGTGTGCGAGTGTGTGTGTGTGTCGATATCTGCGGCAGTTTTGCTTTGTTTGCCTTTTGCTTTTTATTTGCTGCCAATCACAGCCACAAAAACAGAATTGTGCTTAAGGTGCGCGTCTCCCGCGCCCCGCCCCCTGCATGACAAGCCATAAAGTATCTTGAAGATACATATATGGAATTTAATTGAGCATCTCTGCATGCCATGTGCTGCAATGTGTAATCATTCGACTGCCAACTAAAAGCTACAGACCTGACACTCACACTCCCCTCTTCCCTCAACCAATTCCATTGGTCATGTTTGTGTGCCTTTGTTTTATGCATGGTGCCAAATATGAATTCAATTTTCATGTTGTCCGAAATGTGCACATAAATTTACATTAGCTCTCCGTCCAAGCTATATACACATGAGCTAGCTTTTATGGGTGAGCGTGCCACTTGCCTTGGGCGCCAGTGGGGCACAGTGGCAAGCAGCAAAGTCAATTGTGTCCAGGCTTGCGTTGCGTCATGTGTGCAAACACTTTAGTGTCGCTGACGGGGCATACAACCAAACCACACCCAAGGCATCCATGCGCCATGCTCCATGCCTTCTCCCTGGCTATGTACTACGTGCGTTGATATTTATTTTTTTGAAGAACCGAAAAATGTTAATTATGCGCCTTGTCCGACAGTGTGGCCAATAAAGGTTTTTGACCTGACAGCCCATGAATAAAATATTAATTAAAGAACCTTGGCGATGAACTGCGGCCGGCCGGCTTTGACAGGCGTCGCTGGGCGGATAAGCGAAAATGCTTTTGCCTGTAAATTTATTAAATGTCAACATCGAGCTGAACAAAAAAAAAAGGAAAAAACAAAATGGTCTCCAAACAAGAAATCCAACAAGCTGATAATAAAAGCCCGAAAATTGTTGTGTGTCAATTTTGGGCAACGAACATTAATTAATTTCAACTGCGTAAGCCCAGTGAAAAGCACAAAAGCAGCTCTGCGCTTGTAGAAGACAAACTCCAAACAAATAGCTTTAAGAGGGGGAAAATTGCCACAACGCTTGCACATTTTATAATTTCCAAGCAGTTGACTTCGAAAAGTTGCATTACCAAAAAAAAAAATAATAATAGTAAGCTTACAAACCCGTTCAAGCCTCTCAATGTGCAACTCCATTTGAGGCTCTGTGGAATGTAGGCCAAATCATCATCAGCAGCAGCAGCTGCTGTTGGCAAACGACCAAATCAGTTAATCTAATCTGATGCCACATCTGCAAGTGCTAAACTTATAGAGTGTTATTCAGTTGCATGCCGCATGCCGCATGCCTGCCTGGCTGCTGTCTGAATCTTTCACATCCGTTTGGTATTAGCAGCTGTCCGCAGTTGCATAAACACTGAATGCGTTGCACTTGAAATGCTTCCAGACGTCATTCGCACTTCGAGAAGTAGCCGACTCTCGTCTGTGGCACACACTCAACATTTTGTGCATAATTCATGTGATGTGCAGAGCACATAACTCTGCAATTTGCCAGTAGTTTATTTGTCCATTTGGGAATATGCTTGTCTCTCTCTCTGTTGTCACTCGCAATGCGTTTGTCTTTCTGTCATAATAATATTTCAAAGGCTTGTCTCTGCCAGCAGGCAAATATTAAAAACTTGTCTTCATATTGTGTTCATTTACATGAATTTGTCTATGATTGTCTATGGCTGCAATTGGGCTGACCACAAACTGACGACAAGTGAGTAAACTTCATGTTGTCAGCCAGGTGTGGTCCCGGTGAAGGTGTTAAAATCAATTGCTAAAGCTCAAGCTGAAGTTGTGTGCAAATACTCATTTGTGATTGTAATTACTTGGCATTCACTTAACTGCCGTCTCATTTTGGGCTTTCTTATTTTATCGACTCATCGAAAGACCTCTTTATATTCATTTTGCTTTATCTTTGGTTGCCTGTTTTATTTGTTTTAAATACAACCAACCCAAAAGCCGTGAAATTACTTTGGCTACTTTGGCATTTGGTGTGGCTACAGCGGCTGGAGTTGTTCGAGTTTGAGCTTGAGTTTGAGCAGAAATCAAAGAAAATCTAAAAGCAATATTTGAGCTGCGTGCGCGTTCATTGGGTTAATTAAAATAATAACTGTGGGCTTCCTGCTGTCGTCAGTAATAGCCAACGACGAGAACTAACCATTAAAACGCAAAAGGAAGGTGTACATGAGCCCAGAATGAGAAATAGATTGAAATGAATAAATGAAAAAGATGAAGAAATCGAAACCCGACACACAAAACAACACAACAACAACTAATTAGAGCCCACAAAACGTATTTAGTTAGACCCGCTAAACGCTGCGATTATTAATTATAATTTTATACGCTTTTCGTGCGGATTTCGTAATAAGTCAATCAGCTCACAAAAGCCAGACAAAATAATTAATCAGCTAAAACATTTAAAGCTTACTTTTGGACTATGAGATGCGCAGTATTTGATTTCAATTTCAAGTTATATTTAATGATGCTGGCTAAAAATAATTAAAATGGGTGCAAAGTGCAAGGGGGGAAAATGAGATAAATAATTATAATAATGAGCTCGGCGGCACCCTTAAGTGATAATTCACGTTTAATATTTTTAATATGCTGATGCTGGGTCTTTAAAATAGATTGGATATGCTTCGATTTTAACTGGTCTTTCGAAATGTATCAGAATCTACGAGAATCTACAACGCAGAATATTTTTGCACGCTTGAAGCGATTTGTCCTTGAGTCGAGGCTGACTTGCTGAAGTCATCGCCATCAACCATCAACTAGCACCATCAGCAGCGTCGTCATTCGAGTCATCGTCCAACAAAACACTTGAGCTCAAAGCCAGCGTCGTGGCTTACATAAAGCCAGCGGCGTCTGTTGGGCTGCGGTCTTGTTGGCCAGCTCTAACCAGTCCAACAGTTGACTGATGGCGGCAGCGGCGGTGAGGGGGGTGCTGCTGCTGCTAGTTGTTGTTGTTATTGTTGTTGCTGTCTGTGTGTCTGGTCTGATTATGACACCGATGCCACCACAAGGGGGGGCACACTATCGTCACAGACCGGCGAGCATTAGAGGAGAACCGGATTAACCAGTGGAAAAGCGATTACTGCAAATAGCGAGTGCAATAACCCGGTCAACGACAGTGAAAGTGGTTTAACTGACAACTGTAAAACTGGCCAACAGCAGCATTGCACCGTTATGCCAAGGATTTTCAGCTAGTCTAATTTTTGATGTCACCTGCAAAAATGTGTACATAAACTCCACAAACATTACGCATAACAACAGACAACAAATATGGCGTTGCGTTGCTAGCATAAATAGCAATTTCCGTTGGGGCGGATAGAAACCAAAAAAATATGTATATATATGTAGATAGGAGCAGATGCAGGTGGGCCTTACAACACAGCTAGCTATATATATATATATATATATATATATTTATTTGTAGATGAGGAAAAGTTGTCGCCTGTTTGAATATGCACGCGCGAGTGGCTATAATTTATTCAATCAACGCTAAGGCGGCATGAAAAAAAAACCACAACAGCAACGTTGACGCCTAAATTGTCTAATGATGCCATCATTTGAGGCGCTATGCCCTCACCCACACCCCCCACTCCACATCCCACCTAGAGGAGGGTCCGGCGGGGGAGGCGCTCGAGGCTAATAAAAATTTACGTATTGTGAGCACAGGAAACGCGCCACTGGCAGGAAGCGACGCTTGACAGCTATGAAATATAGAATTTAATAAAAAATAAAAAATAGAAGAAGAAGCAAAAATATGAGTTGAAGAGCGTGGGTCGGTGGAAGGGAGCCAGCACGTGCAACAATAGACAGCTGCACGTTAAGTGTGTGCCACACAGTCAAAAGTGGCTCTAGAAACATTGAAATTCACTTAAAGATACTACAAATGCAGACTCAAGTACAGCACACACACACACACATACGCAGATGTTGGTGAATATTTGTCAGAATAAAAAGGTTCAGAGATGTAGACTCAAAGAATATATTTATGTAGATATATATATGCAGCTGCTTATCTCATTTGTGTGTTAGCCCAATTCATGGCATTTCAGCAGCCATCAAAAACTGTGCACATGGCTAATTGCGAATGAAGCGCCTCGCCTTTTGGCACCTGATGGGGCATACAAACATATACATACTATATACACACTAGCCGCAACAAGGAAAATAATAATAAAAATAGCCCAAAACTCAAACAAATTTGTAATGACAGATAGACACAAAGAGTACACACACACAAGGCAGGCAGCTGCGGTTAAAGCGATCATCATCAACGTCGCTGCAAAGATAATAATGATGTTGCACCAATACAAGCCAAATGTATCTTTCAATGACATATGTACATGTATTTAAATACATATATATATTTTTTTTTTTGCGAACTGTTGAACAAAGAACAAGTCGTAATTGTGTAGACAAGTGCTGTGAAACTGAGCAAAACAAAAAAAAAAAGAGAATACTTTCAATGGTACTTGATAGAATTTAATTATCCCAAAAGCTGAGCGCTAAACTCAATATAGAAATAGCTGAAGGCTGGCCGACCAATCGATAGGTGAGCTTAACGATTTCTATCGCTAGTTTAATTTCGAACTAATGCCACAATATACTACAGGTCCAAAGAGCTATTAGCTAACACCCATGGCTTATGTAAGCTTTGCTGACTTAAGCGCTTCATGTCCAGCTGCCAAGCTGCTTGCTGATCAAGACATGCCCACATCATTAAGAGGAGCACATCCCCAAGTGAGAGGGAGAAATAGCCCCAGAACGGTCGTTGCTCCGTTGTCAGAAAACTTATGTGCACACATTTTTTTTTGGTCTGTGGGCCACCGACAAAAACAAATCGGAAAAAACACATCATCGAAAAGATCTTTCGTACATTTTTCCTGCTTAGCTCGCTGCGCCGCCTTGTCGCTAATTCAAAATCATCAATCAAAGCCAAGCAGGCGAGGCACAAACCTAGACACAACGACAAACTGAAGTTCGGCGAGCCATCATTGAGTCATTGAGTCACTCAGTCAGTCGCTTGGGGGAGTTCGCACTGCTCACACAAGACAGATGCACTGTCGACTGGCCCACACGTTGTTGTTGCTCTTGATGTGGGTGTTTGGAGGAGCAACGACAGCAGCAACAACAGCAGCAACAACAGCAGCAACAACAGCACCAACAACAGCAACAACAACAGCAGCAACAACAGCAGCAGCAGTGGAAGACAAAAAAATAAAAGGCTAAGACAACAATTGCAGCAGCAACTCACAAACTTTTCAACTCTTTTGTCTGATAATAAAAGTTTTTTGTAGGCGCTGCTCCTGCTGCTTTCTGCTGTTGCTGCTGCTGCTGCTGCGACTTTGACAATGAATTTAGCCTTAAGGCGCAAAAGGAGAAATACGAGCAAAATCCTGTTTTGTTCGAAGGAATGGAAAACTGGTTTTCTGTTGTGGGAGTGTCGCCACAGCCAGCTAGCAGAGTCGACGTCATCAAGCCAGCTTTTGTGGAGCCAAAAAAAACAAAAAAAAAACTAAAATGAAAAAATAGCAACGACAATGGAAACAACTTGACTGGGCGCGCTGACAAGAGAAGAGATTGATGCCCATCTAGAGCGACATCATGTGTTGTTGCATTGTGTCCGTAGGCTTGTCGTATTGTGGGCACGTTATAGTGCTGATTGTGCTATTGATGGACTGGGAGTTGACGAAATCTTGTCCAGGTAGCAAGTGAAGAAGAAATTGCGAAATTAATGGATCTGTCTCTAAGCGGCTAATTGGCAAACCAGCAAGATGGTTGTCAGAAGCCCCAACTAAACCAGCTGAAAACACGTCGTAAAATCTTAAAATGTGTTACATTCCACTCTCCATTAGAACATTAGCTTTGTAAACTTTAACTGCCAACAAAAAGTGCTGATGGTTTTCTCTCGCTCTCTTTCGATTGTCATTAGTTGAAGTATGATAAAAAGTCTACATTAGAGCTCAGTTATTCAACACTTTTTTCTTGTTGGGGACTTTCCCAAGCTACTTTCTTGTAAGCCACAAACTCTCATAAGTATTCTTACTAAAACGCTAATTACTTATTTTTCTCGTTCTTTTTTTTTTGTTGTTCATTACAGGTAAGTTCAACAGCTCCAACGAGTTGGCTCATAAAACCCAGCGGGTCCCAAACATTAAAAATCTTCAACATCCCCTCCCCCCAAACGCCACCACAACGAAGTTGTTGGCCCGAAGCCGCTTTAATTAAGCAGAAATCTTCACGCCGCTCGCTAAACTCTGGCGGGGCCCATAAATCTGTCAGGTAAACAGCTAAACAACAGGTGAAGTCCAATTGGGAGTCAAAGTCGAAGTCTCAGCTGCAAGTTAATTGAATTGATGACAACAACAACAATGGCCAAGATGACGGAGGCCTACACAAGGCGACTGGCCAATGTCGCACATTGAGAAATGGACATCCAGAATTTTCAATGTCTTTGCAATATTTATGTTCCCAAAAAAAGCTATGGTCTACTTTTCGTTACCTGTAAGAAAGAGCGAAAAAAAAAAAAAAAAAAACAGCTGCCGCGCAGATTTCCAGCAATGATAAGTGGACAGAAAGAGAGAGGCGCAGAGTGAAAGATGGAGGGAGGGTTTGGCCATTTAAAGAGAGAGGAAGAGGAGGCAGCTGCCTTTGGCGGACATTTCCATGCTTAACAAGATAAAAATCTCTACGGATTATTTCATACACTTTTGGCTGAGCGTAAAATTTTTATAACTTTTCTTACCTTTTATTTTGGTTGAAGTTGTTGTTGCCGCAACCACGCCCAGTTCAACGCCCAGCTTAGCACTCAAGGCGCTTTGCGGTTGCCTCTGTTTCACTTTTGGTCAAGACACAATTTTTTTTTTGCTGCGCCTTTTCTCATTTTGTTTTCTTAGTCAAAAAGTTTATTCTGTGTAAATTATTCGCAGAGTCGGTTTTTGTGTAAAAACAACTCAAAGCCAAAGGCACTGGCGCGGGGTCGGGAATGGAATTGCTTCCATGTGACATGTTTTGGCAGTTTTATTTTTATTTTCTTTTTGTAGATATTTTATTTTTGTTCTTATTTTGTTGAACAGAGATTAGAACGTCGTACAACTTGTAACTTTTGAAGTAGCAAGAGATTGGCAAACAGTGCCGCAAAGTTTTTGCACATCGACAAGCAAGTTGCTGGGAAAAAGGTCTTAAGCGCTTCATGCCATATATTTTAGTTGCAATTTTGAATTTTATGTTGAACATATACGCACACTGCTAACTCTGAGCTCTGCATACACAGCCAGTCCAATAAAATGTAATGAAAATAATGCAAATGACAAGCCTCATGCTCATAAAAAGATATATATGCCATGTTGATCATGATGCTGATGATGACGTCAACGACGATGCTGCTGACTGCCATCTCGCATAAAATGTTGCATAAAATCACTGTTGTCTTCCAGGTCACCCTTTCTGCTCTTCACACCGCCGTGGACCTTCGGTTCTATCGTTATCTCTATATGCTTTTTCATGCCACTTGAAGCGTGCAACAAGAAGAACAACAAAAGTTGTCATTGTAACTGCATAAGTACGAAATGCAATGAAAATACCCGCAAAATACTCAAACCAAACACAGAGAGAAATGGCAGCCGCAACAGCAGCAAAAACAGCAAAACAACAGCATATAAAAATAATTTAAAATGAGCAGCAAAGAGGAAGAGGTGGGGGGGACTTGGGGATGCTGTTGTTGCTTGCCACATAGATGAAAACTATTGAATGTCAAACAAAACGTGGATTCGCAATCGACAGACGCAAGCCAGTGGAGAAAAAAAGCGCAAGAGAGACACACAAAGAAAGGCGAAGAGAGACAGAGGCGGCGGGTAGGGGAATACTGAAATGCATGGCGTATACTTAACCAAAATATTTACTCGCGTAAAATTGTGGAATGTGAAATGTGTGTGTGTGTGTGTGCGCGTGTGTAAATTTGCGGTGTGGCTGCACTGCTATGTGCATTGAAGATTAAATGGCTTTTATATGTATTTCTCAAATAGTTGTTGTGGCTGTTTGTGGCTTTTGAATGGTGCATGCACCAATTTGTTAGATGAAGTTTGAAGTACACGATCCGATATGAAAATGCAACCAAGTGTAACCTATGGCCAAAGTTAAGTGAAGGAAGGCTATGAAAATAAGGCAGATTTATAAGTTTTTCGATATGCTTCAATTCACTTCATCATTATTTCAAGTTTGCACATTTGAATAGTTTTTTAAGTGCTTCTATTGTCACAGCGTCAATCTTTAAGATTTTTATCAAAAGAGTAGGCACTTGAAATAATTATTATAATTTATTTGGCTCAATGACCGACTGTTTTACATCTTATTCATTGCCTTTAGTTCAAAACTGCAAAAGCTGTTTTCGCCCTTTAACAATTTCGAGTACAATTTAATGGCCGTGACAAATGTGTTTTACAATTTTAGGCAAAGTCTTTTATTATAGATGTCCGCACATTTTTTATTTGCCATACTGTGTGCACCATATGCTTTCTTTGTGCCACAGATAAATCACTTCCCAACCGTTTGTTGGCTATTTTTAGGCCACAGGGCCGTGAAAATGGCCACTCAAAGCCATCGATCAATGTAAATGCAAATTCACAGCTGATTCAAAGAAAGACCTTGTGTCTGTGCCACTCTCCTTCTGCCGCCTAATCGCCATGCTTTATCTGATGCTCCTTTGTTCAATGGGATACAAATGCCAAATTTTATGTTTTATTTCAGTTGGTTTAATTAGTTGCCCGTCATTTGTATTCGTAACTCAGAAATTGTCTCGTCTGCTGAGGTCTTTTAATTGAATTAAATTAAATACCCCAAAAAAAAAAGAAAAGCAATCTAACAAATGCAATTTGGCAAGGCAAATAGAAAAATTGCGCTCATTTGGTGGCAGCCAAATAGTTTTTCTTCTTGCCGGTTTGGTTAGATAGACAAAATACTGTGATAATCCACTGAGGTTGTCCATTAGACAAATCGTTATCGAGCTTGTGTCGCTGGCACTTTTCTCTAAGCTCTGTCATACTCAAATTAATTGACAGCTGGCTTAAATTGCATTGCATTAGGCCATCAAATTGTGGCGCCACTAGCGCAAAAAAATAGAAGTAAAATGATGGGCAAACTTTGAGAAAATTACTTTATCGTGGCCCTTGGCCAATGGGATAACAATCCACTTTGGCATAATTTTAGATCAAAAATTGTGTGCATAATCAAGTGAGCTATTAAAACGCTTATCGCAGATGCTCTACGGCTCTGCTCTGCTCAGCTCCTACGGGCACTCAGAACTTCCTAGACCCTTGGAAAACTTATTGATTAAACTCGTAGTAAAGTTTTCAGGCAGCAGTCAGTGACTTGGGGAGAGTCCGGGGGCAGGGAATGGGAGGCACTAAAATGCGACCCGACACGCGAGCCAGCAATTTTGTAGTTTAGTTTTAGCACCCAAGGCGGAGTTGTTGAATGTATGTGTGCGTGTGTGTGTGTGTGTGTAGGGGCGTCGAAGGGGGCGTGTGTGCTAATAAGCCGAGGCATTGATTATTGTTGTTGGTCGCAGCTATTGTTGATGTTTTTGTTGTTGTTTCTGCTATCACTGTGACTACAAATTGCTTGGTTCTCATTGTTGTCGTTGTTTATTATTACCTAATGGCAAATGTAAATAATTTCGAAATTTAACGCTGCATTTGTATGGCATAATACAAAGAGTTTTGGTGTTTGTTCTGTGACTGCCCATAATAATGAAGCAATTAAATTTATTAGACAAATTGCTGGTAATAAAAATCACAGAAAACTACTGTCGAGACTTGTCGTTTCAAATACTGGATTAATTGCTTGTGCACAATGGAATCGAAAATTGATTATACGCGGCGTAGCTGAATGCTGTCTATATATAAATAAATTGATTAAGCAAACGCGCCGCATGACAGCTTGTTGCAACTTTAATGAATTGATGCTGCATATTTTAATTAATTTCGAATTTTATTTGACAATGCACCGAAAAGAATCACTTTGCTGCAATGGCACACAAAAAAATGCGCTTCCATTCGCAAAAGATTTAAAGCCACGTCCGCCGACACCGTAGCCGTGCTTGGCGCTGATTTAAAATGATTATACGGAGAGTGCAGCCAACTAACGGTTGCACTCCAAACGAGCAGTACCACACTGCCACAAAGCGGACGCGCACCCCTCCCCCATCCCATCCCACCATGTTCTGTGCATGGACAGTATTTTTTTTTGCAAGTTTTTGCCAAACAGTTGTTTCTTTTATGTTCTTTTATGCCACGTTGCTCGTTTTTAAAAATGTCGAGAATAATTGTTGAGAGGCCAACAGTGCACGAAATGTGCAGCACTTGCTTCCATTGCTGTTATTGTAACCTTCTGTGGCACATATGCAAATTTGATATATATTTACTTGGTATATTTTAAATAATAACATAAATCACCTGGACGTGACGGTGGCATGTGGCGGCGTGTGGCAATCGACTGCATTTTGCGCTTATGCCGCAAATTTGCGCTCCGGCAAAATGATTATCTAATTATTGGTGCATTTTAGTGACATGTCAAACACTTTTATGAAAACAAATTTAATTTTGTCACAAGAGGGAATGAGGGCGACAAGGAGAGAGAACATTACATAAATTCATTTTTATTATGTAATTTATTCAGTTATGAATAGACTTTTGTATTTATATTTGGCAAATTACTTTGACAGCAATGAAAATGTTTAAAATTATTGAAAGCTTCATTTATTTACTGTTGATTAAGTGGCATATTATGGCATATATAAATGGTATGCGGGCTTATATAGTAAAAAGTATTTGTAAAGTAAATATTTCGGTATGCAGGCTTCTCATATTTTCATCAAGTTTTTTTGCCACGAATCGCTTGCAGACATTTGTGACCCTTTTGCTGGCCACCTTTTGGCTTTCAGCGTTTTCCTTGAAAATGTTTTCCAATTTAAAATTCTTGTAGCACTTTCCCCACTGTCAGTCTCAAATTTGGTGTTGCGACACAACAATTTTTTTTCCCCCATATCGACAGACAATTCTTTTCAATTTTGCCTGTCATATTCAAAATTCTTCAATGCCGTGTGTCGCACTGAACGCAATAGCATAATCCAATATATATATATATGTATATGTACATCGATATGAACTGTCAATAATGCAGCCGGCTGAGTCAAATGGTAAGAGGACGACAACGATGGCGACTCATGCATAAACTCTTTGACAATTTCCACGATAAAAATGTGTCAAAAAAAAATATTCAAATTTCGCCAGCACCTCTGGATGCAAGAGAGAAGAGTGGGTCTTTTACAGCTTACACTTTTCAATTTTCATAAAATTCTTTGGCACAACGCCAGTCAACCAACTGATTTACGGCAACAAAGACGCGAGTTTCTAGTCTGACTCAATGTGGCTCTGATGTTTCAATTGATGGATGCTCTGACGTAGCGCTGACGTTGCGTGTCTGCCAGCTGGTGTACTCAGTGGCAAAGCGGAAGTGCCCGACTCAATTATTTATTTAGCTCTCAACAATAACAAAAATTAGTTGCCTTTTGTTATGCAATACAAATATTTGTACTATGTCCTGGCTGGCCAGCCATGGGACGACTATTGTTGGTGGCCATTGTAGTTTTTGGCATTAGCCAGCTCGATGCTCCATCCGCCCTGTGTTCTCGATGGTTGCTGGTGGTGGTGGTAGCTGGACAATTGCAATTGTTGCTTCTAAAAAGCAGACGTAACCCACACACTTTTCACCTTCCCCTCGCTCTCCGTCTCTCTCTCTCTCTCTCTCTATCGGTCTCGCTCTCTCTCTGTATATCTATGCACAATTGTTTGCATGTCAATCTGTAGCGCAGGTTGGCAGTGGCTTTGAAGCCCCCAACGCCCAACGCAAACCTCATATGGTCATGCTTGCTTTGGGCTCTGTCATTTAAGTGCCTCATAAAAGTGTCAACTTGTTGTTGCCTCTATGGCACTCGTACTGTCATGCCCTTTGGCACCGCCCCGCCCTCTTTCTCCGGCATTCTTCAACAGTGCCTGGCACTTTATACATTTTATTCATTCGCAGGGTGTGCCGGCTTTTGTTTGTTCCCCCCGCACAACTATTACATACATGTACATATGTATGTATGTATGTGTGCAGTGTCCAGTTATTTGTGTGTCTCCTATGTCTGTCTACTGCTTGTTTGTTTGTATGCATGTGTGAAAGGATTTCATTTCATTTCTTTGGTAGTGCTTCTCTTTGTTGTTGTCGACATCGTTTTGTTCGCTTTTCATACCTTTTGATAGTCGCTCGGACGGAGTTCGTCTGTCCAAGCACTTAATACATATTTTTGTCACTCTTATCTGGTCAGGGACGTCACATGCTCCACGATAACATTCTCTCTGTGTGTGTGCGTATGTGTTTCCAGCACCAGTGTCTGTGAAGTAGCCCGAAGACCTGTTATGATTGTCAGCTTGATGGCTTGCCAGGAGCACTTTGTCTGCCTGTGTTCGTTGTGTGTGACTGTCCTTAGTTACTTGTGAACGGGCTTATACAGTTGGCAACTTGATGGTTTCTATATATACATATTCGTTAAGACCAATGATTGGGTTATCGCTTATCTGCACTCTAAAAAAAAATTTAAATTTTGGGTCTTGTGAACATAAAATGTCAAAATGCCAACCATGAAATGTGACCGAAAATCCCAAAAATGTGCTTGTATAAGTTCTACATAGAGAATGTTTAAAATATCCCCGTCACTCATCGCTTTTGGAGATGCATATCTAGAGACTTGGCACTTGTACATGTGAAAATATGGAAATTTACGAATGGCAGTTGTAACTGCTTTGGAAAACACATACATTTTTACCAAGTTTTCATTATTTTAAGCACTTAATCTGATTTCTTTCTATTGTTTTGCTTTTAAGATTTGTACCCTTAAACTTTTCGTGATTTTTGTCGCCAAGTTTCTTGAACTTCCAGTGCAACGTGCAAAACTCTGCTTTTCCGTCCACCCCAAACCCCATCTGCTATTGGCAACTTCCCGTTTACCCGTACCCGCTACCGGTTACCCGTTTTCTGTGTTCTGTTTTCCAATTATAATTTACACATGAAAACCATTTGTCTTTTGCATGCCTTTTTGAGGCTGCCGCTTACGCGACATTCTCATAATTTAGCCACTTGGCCATATTTTAAAGCAGCGTCGCCAGCTTCGGTTTTACGGCTGTTTTTTTGTTTCCTTTGTTTCTTTAGCAAAGCTAATATAAAGCCCAAGAGACAGTGTCAGTTTCTGTCTCGCTTGCACTATTTCATTTCCGCGTTCTGCCACCCACACCAACACATGTGGCGGGACTCTCGCAGACAGTACGTGACTTCCGGCCAAAACAAAACGGTTTCTCAACATTTTATGATAATTTATTTGATTATTTTCTTGTTAAAGTGCAAACTTTGTCATCCTTTTCAGTACGTTTTTTCTTCTCATTTTTTTTTGTTATTTTTCGCACTCAATTTGCGATTCGTTTTAGTTTCATAAGCTGACAAAAGTTTATATTTTATTTGTATGAGCTATGAGCATTTTTGGCGTAGGCGCCGGAAACGGAAATGTTACACAACATATGCGACACAAAAAGATGTCTGGCTGCGCAAGGGTTGGATCTATATATAGATGTGAGTTTGTCGCATATTGTGTGCACAAATAAATTTTATTGCATATTTTTCGGCAACACAAAATGACATCCCTTCCCAAAACAGCGCCAGGGCCGTGTATTTATTGTGTATACGCTTGTAGCCCTGGCGGTCAGTAAGTTTTTTTCCCCTGTTGTGCGGCTATTCAATCGAGCTAGTAGAAAAATCAAGCGTGAAATAAACAACAAAGGGCCTCAAAACTAGAAGCAACATTTGTGTTTTAACAATATTTTTTTCCTTTTCGGGTTTTTTTTTTGTGGTTAGATTCTTGCAGGCTAGTCAAAGTTTGCTTGGCATTGGCAATATCCTGACTGTGGCAGCTGCTGTTTAACCTTCGCTTTGCGTATTTGCTAGGTGAGAAACGAACCGAAAACTGCTGAAAATTCTGCAATTTGTTGAGCACTAAAATATCGAGTGTGTGCCAGAATTTTTGCTTTGCCTCTTTGTGTGTGTTTTTCTGTTGACCAAGCAATCAAAGTGAGTGTATACTTTTTGGCTGATATAGAATTACCATTGCCATTTATTTAATTAATTTTCAGTATATGGATTTAAATATTTTTTTTTTTTCTCTTTTTTCCGAGTGCACCAGCAAAATGGCTCCAAAATGTCGCTCCGATTTCCTTCCGCCGCTCCGCATTTTATTTGATGTTTATTTTTGCACGTTTCATAATTGGAATGCATAAATTTGGTCGGCGATACTGTTACAAAGTTTCAAAGCAGCATTTTATATTTACCATATTATAGTAATATTTTCTGTTTGCCACATTTGCATTAATCCCGATGCCATGCCAACTCCTCCCCTGCCAGTTCCGGCTCTTCCTGTGCTCGACCTTATTTTGTGCGCTCGATTTGCGGGCGGGGCGCAACACAAAAGCGAATTAAATGCGCATTTTACGCTAAACAATTGCCTCGAGAGTCTCTGCGAGTCCCCGAAGTTTTTTCGCAGTGACATTACAGCCATTTCATCATCGTCTGTTACAATTCGCGCCTTGGTCGAAATGGGGGAAAAAAAAAATGTATATATGTACTTATATATTCTCATTGCGGTTTACACCGACATCCGATGGCACTTCCTATTTGCCTTGCTCACTGTCTGTTTGCCAGTTGTTGCTACCTTTTGGGGCATGCATAAAATACACATTTGGCGCAGCTTCCTCTTAAGCCAGCCGTCGTCGTTATCTTCTTTGGCATTGTTTCCTTTTCTTGCTTCCCATTTTAATTCAAAAATTAAGGCATACAAATGCAATAAAGCATAAGAATGCGGACAGCAGTGACCCAAAGGCAGGGTGGAGTCTTCTCCTCCTCACAGACACAGGAACCGAAAGTCTCCGTAACATTTTGCGCCAATTTCGCGAGAGGTAGGCTCTGAATCCATGGCTCCGGCTTGCTTCACTAATTACTTGCTCTTTGCATAATTGCGACTTTCATTAAAATCTCGATGAAAAGAAACATTCGACGCTCTCCAACATTTTGTAAATCTTAAAGCAACCGTTTTGTATTTTTCCTCATGCCTCATGCATATGCAAATAATATGCAAATTTCTTGTTGCATATGCGCAGGCGCCTCTGCTGGAAATTGTTAACATGACTGTGAACTGTTGTATGTGACTTGGTGGCTGGCTGGCATAAATTTGCACATGACCATCAAAGTCAAACAAACTTTTGCTGGGCATTCGACGACAGTCGACAACAAAAGCGATTTCCTTTTGTTGTTGTTTCTATTTGCGTGTGTGTGCGTTGGAGTGTTAGCTTATTGTGTGTGTGTGTGTGTGTGTGTATTTTTATTGAAAACAAAGTAAGCTGGCAACATTTTTTGCTGTTGGTTGATTTTAATTAAAAGGCGCAAGTTTCATCCATCTGCTGTTTAAGAAGCTGATTGACTGCTTTGATAGTAGAAACCTCATTCGTTTTCAAAGTATTTTTAATTCCATATTAATTTATATTTTCCAAAGGCATAAACTTAATGGCGTAGAATTTATACTGCTCTCATATTCTCCAAATCAGTTGTGTATTAAAGATCTTTAGCCTGATAACTCAAAGCTAATTGTGTTTACCAACATTTTAAGGTCTTGATTTAAAATGATAACGTCAGCTAAATTAATTTGAGCTCAAAGTCTTCTTATGCTCCTCTCTCTCTCTCTGTAAAAAATTGGCGGACTTGCGAATCCTTTGGCACGCAAAAATGACTCAATTTTCGCTTTGCTGTTTGTCTGTCACAATTGACACAACAAAACAACTGGTGGAAAAGTTTTCAGTGGAATTAACACCGCCCTCATTCCTATGCCAACCCTCCCATTCAATTTTATTTATTTTTTGTTTTTTATATATATATTTCCTTTCGCGTTTGCTTTAGAAATTAATTAAGCATGGTTGGAGCGTGCTATAGAAAATTTTCATTTGAAATGACAGTTGCCCAAGTTTGATGCTCTCAATGTTTCGTTGCGCTGAAGCGTAAATCTCATTTTAATGCCAAGAGAGTTCTTAATTTAGTTTAATTACAGCAAGGATACAAGTACATTTACATACTTATACATGTACATATACAGACTACATACATAGACGTATAATATATAGACACAAGTCAACAAGTTTGAGACTCGTCTCCCTCCATCACAACCAGCCTGGCTGGATGTGCTTCAATGTGATTTTAATTACAAGAAATATACAGCGAGCTTTGCTGATGCAGCGTCAGCCAAAGTTGCGACTCTGCGGCAGCTCCTCTCTTACAACATGACGTATGCGTCATCAGTGAGTGCCAGACGCAGACAGAGCAATAACGGCAGCAAATTATTACGCTGATGAGCTGCCAGCTAAGAACGTATGTGTGTTCGCCTGCTGGCATGCAACATTCTGGTGCCTGCCACGTAATTATGCGCTCGCGAAAATTACGAAATTTGCAGGTGAAAAGCAACAACAATATCAACATTGAAGACAATGGCAATGGGTGCGCTCTGCATCCAGTTTGACAGCCATGTTGACTCTGTATCCTGTGTCCTCTGAGCGTGTATGTGCATGTTACACCTTTGCTGGCAAATTTTCACAAGCGGCAACACTTTCAAATTTCGAGTCCCCCTTTTGCAATTAGCAACTCTGCTGCCTGCAAATTGTTTGTGAAAATATCGTTTGCAAAGAGAAGAGCATCAGCTATGAAAATGCGAGGGCAGCATCAATTTAAATACTTTCATTTGATAACAAACAAGTGGACTATCCGGGGCATCTCCTAGTTCTGGTTTTCGCTGAGTGCAGCATCCTTCGAGCAGCGAAACGTGACAATGGAGACAGGCGGACTGGCGAACAGACAGGCAGAAAGCCAGCCAAGGCAACACTTTATCATGTCAGTTAGCAAAGTAGAAGGCAGCAACTATGTGTCACACTTTATGCCCTGCTACCCTGGGCAACAGCAATGCCAAATATTATTTTTAATTTCATGAGACTCGGCCAACGATGCCAAAATATACAAAACAAACTAACTAACAATGTTAACAGGGATAAGAGCGAACAAATCTCAACGATCTTGGCATGCTCTTGAAAACACCAAGAGAATAGATGTAAGTATTCGAAGTATAGTCGAATAGGATTGATAAAAAACAACTTAATTGTTTTTTAAGCCCAACTCAAAGTGTAGAAATTCATTTAGTTGAGGAGTAAACCTGATAGACATAAAATAAACGCTTTTATAGCTCAAGCTAGCAGATGGGCTATAGCGTGTTAGTGCATTTCAAGAATAGAATAGTATCTGGTTAACAGGGCGTAAGTAGTGCTCACAATATTACACTGTACAACCTGTTTCCAATGTTGCCAAACTTGTGTGACAGTTGTGTCCGTGTCTGTGTATCTGTGTGTGTGGGCGAGCTGTCTCCCCTGGGTAAGAACAACTGAAGGAGCGCAGGCCATGTGGCTTGGCAAAAGTTAAAAACCCTAACCGAGAGCTGTGCGAGGACACCGTTGAATATGCAAATGAAAATGCCACAACAGCGCAGAGGCAAGTAACAGCAGAGGCGGCAATGGCAGGACGACGAATGAGGTTAAGTTGAGAAGCGTCAATTGTAGCAGACGGAAATGAAAACAAGATGTATAT
Source organism: Drosophila nr. perissopoda 5 BK-2023a (assembly GCA_035044105.1). Taxonomy (NCBI): domain Eukaryota; kingdom Metazoa; phylum Arthropoda; class Insecta; order Diptera; family Drosophilidae; genus Drosophila; species Drosophila nr. perissopoda 5 BK-2023a. The sequence goes on from JAWNMK010000124.1 coordinate 1,289,533, forward strand.
ACATATGTGTGTGCGAGTGTATGTGTCGTGGTGTCTGTGTGTATGTGCGAACAGGGCGTATGCGTTACGTTTGTAACTTACTTGGTGAGAGTGTTGCGCTCTTGGGCATAAAATTCAAATGAAAATGTCGCGTGTGTTGTATAAAAAAAAACCTGCAACAAAGAAACGACTTCAGAGACGTGCCGAGGATTTTGAAGTGTGAGCGCTGCTAAATTATTTTCGCCAACCTTTTGTTTTTTTTTTTCCTTTTTTTTTAATTTGATTGTTAATAACTGGATGTGCTGGCACGACCAGGCACAAACAAGTTTATTGTTGTTGTGCTCCCTTTTTTTTTTAATTAAAATTGTCCCATGGGAAATCCATAGAAACGACAATTCTAAAAATGTCGCCATCGTTCACTTTTGAAAGGGAATCAATTTTGAACGCAGGCATTGATTGCCTCTTTTGGAAAAAACACAACAATCCAAATGGGAAATGGGGAATAGTTAAAACTTTGTTTGCAGTTTGCTCTTTGCAGTCGTGCGTATCACACACACTCACACATGACATACGCAACAATATTGGAAACTCATTTGGACAGGGCAGCAAAAACAATTTGCAAAATGATAAAAGTAGTCGGTAGTTTTAGTTTCTTGCCGTTGCGTACTCTCAAATCCACTTGAACAGCCGTAATGAAACTTCCGACTTTGTTGCCATAAAAAACGTACAAATTGTAAAATTGATAGATGAGCTCTGCATTAGGGATGACCTTCAGTGTTCAGGGTCTGGACTGAATGCTGGAGAGTTGGTCAATGGGCCACGCTGATGATTCTCACTGTCATTAGCGCACAGAGAGCGAATTAAGTAACAGAAGTAAGCGCGCATGAAAAAACTTATGGAATTATAAAGCAAACAACGCACATTTTCCGCACTTTGTGTTTCTCATCTTCTTCTTTTTTTTATCTATTTTTGCTGGGCCTTTAATTATGTGGCTGGTTTTTTGTTAACAGCTTATGCGTGGCCAAAAAAGATCGTAATACGGCCCCGGCTCGAATAATAATAAGTGTTGTGATCAACGTTCGCTGCTCATTAAAAACTAACAACTCATCGCATTTGAGGCAGCGCTTAACGAGTCTCAACTGCCTGCCATTGTACTAGGCCAAAACCAAACGTTTCATTTATTTGCCTCGTTTGTTTCCTCCTATCAGAAAAGTGCCCAGTAATGTTTAAATATTTACCCCGACCCTTCAGTTCTGTGAGTTAAACATGCCCCCTACATGTGTATATATACATCCAACGTATAAATAACAAACAATTGATTAAACAACATAATTTTCGAATGTTTTGATCGATGCCGCGTGTGTGTGTGTGTCTGTGTGTACCGAACGGCATCTGTCTTGGTTATATTTGCAGGTATGTACCCAATGACAGCTTCGATTGCCTCCTCCTCGCAACTCTGGTGGAATGTTGTCAAAGATTGATGCAGTGTTAAGTAGAAATTGATTATAACATACGCTGCATGCCTCAAATTTTGGGTGTGGTAGCAATAAATTGTTGAACAACATATCTCAACATATTTCGCTTATGAATATTACGTATGGTAATTCGTCTGCTTTGCGAGATTGCACAATTCTAGATGGCATTGTTAACTTACAAAATAAGGAAATGGTTGCCAGCAAAATATGTTGTCTTATTCTGCTCTACTATCGTTTTTTAGTGTTATTTGCTACTTTTATGATGTGTATTATATTATCTTACTATATTGTTTAATTTTAGTTTCCCATTAGAAAGTTCTCAATTTCTCAACTATTCTCGTATGAAATGTTTGAGCAAACGAAACAAACTTAACAAACGCGTTAGATAATTGAACTTGGCCATGTTTGAAGCCGAAGTGGATATAGCCATTTATCGTTCATAAAATGGTTTCATACTTTTTATCTACTCTTAGCTGCGTCTCATCTATTGAAAACAAATTTCCCCAAGTCGATGTTGCACTTCTTCCATGTTGCCACTCAACGAGCAGCGGGCTTTTTTCTGATTTTCTCTCCGTTTCTCCCTATATCTTTGGCTACTGCTAGCGGATAAAGTGCCATTTCGCCTCAATCATTTCAATCAGCTTTGGCTCACTTATAGCCTCAGTTACATTGACTTGGCTTTTGGCTTCTGACTGGGTAGCTGACTGACTGGCTGGCGGTGTGGCTGGGTCTCATCAACGATATCTTGATGGTTGCCTGCTGAGCGCCCCTAAGTGTTTATGTGTATCCTACGGATGTATCTTTGAACGCGTCTGCAAGTATGTGTGTGTGCTTTGTGCCTTAAGTTCGAACTTTAATCAAAGTCAACTTTTATGCGAGCTTTTCAAGGCGCTTTTTTGTCCTGCTTCCTTTTGATGGATTTTAAGGCAGCATCACTTAACCCCCCACCACTTCACAACCTGTTTTTAAACCCATCAAGTCCTCATCCTGCGTTGTGCGTTTACCAGGGATCCGGGACGTGGCATATGAAAGTACAACTAAAAATGTAACAAGTTGCTGGGCGACAGAGGCAGCGAGAGAGACATACAGAGTGTGAGGGAGATCTACAGAGAGCTGCGATATAAGAAAACGCAAAACTTTAAATTGAAAATTGTATTCAAGCGTTAAATTGGCTTTTTCGGCATTGCTCTCCAGCGAGCTCTACAGAAAAAAAAACAACCGCACGCAGCACACATAAATACTCACCTCGGGGGCGCCGCTTTTCACTCCTTTTTCCGTGTCGTTGCAGCATGTGCTACTGCAGTTTTTCATTTTTTTCGATTATTTTAACTCTTTTTGTCCCTTTTTGCTTCGGGCACTTTACGTTATGCTTTAAATTCCATATCTTAAATCATGTGTGGTGCCAGTCATTGTCCTTTGGCTATTATTGTTTTGCCACATGTGAACCCCATGTTAATAATTGCATCAAGATTTTCGTGTTTTCTGCACGTAACCGCGCCCCATACGCCCACCCACCCCTCGCTCTTTATCTGCCCTTTTCTCATTGGCCAGAATACATTCCTATAACCGTTGTGTTTTGCATGTTAATTATGCATTGTGTGGTATTCTCTCTCTTTCTCTCTCTCTCTCTCTCTCTCTCTCTATCTCGTTACTCTTTGTGCACGCTTCATTCTAATTTTCAGGCTTTTGCGTATTCAATAAACGCACCGGCAACCGGCAACACATGCCGAATCACTGCCCACTCCGATCCAAACCTCATTTCCCCCGTTCCCCTCCCCAATGCTTGCCTGCCACACCATTTTGATGGTCGATTCTATGATTTTGACATTTGTTTTCGGTTGCCTCTCTGCATGCAAATGACAGTGGCGTTGATAGCAACGCATATGATGGGTTATCAAAGGGGAAGCGGGGTGCGTGGCTTATATACTATATGGTGCTTGCAAATGGCAGGCGTAAATGATGGAGAAACGACTGCTTTAACATCGCTCACACACACGAGCACACACACTTAGATAAGCTCGCTGGTGTCATTTGTTTTAGATCCGTTCTGACAGTGGTACCTGAACGTAGCATGTTATGTAATGAAGTGTGCGGCATTGTGTACTGTGCATATGAGGTAAATGAGTTTCGCTTGTATTACTGACCAGGACTGCAACGCGTTAGAGTGCTAACGTGATACACGGACCATACTTGTTAACTCCAGAATATCCTCTTTAAAGCTGCTGTCAAGTTAAGTGTCCTTATACAGATGAGAAATTATTGCGCATGTTGTATAATAATCAATGCTGACAACTACTAATTTAGAAAATGCTCCTCGTCCAATCTGAAGTTCGAAAATTATGATTTTTTTTTTTAAATTACGTAATTTCCATTTATACTTCCGCCAGCCTTTGTTCTGCGTTCTTAGCGCCGGGATTTAATCAACTTATCAAAAGCCAGCATTGAATGTGACTGTAACAAACAGTAGCTGCATCCTGCAGGCGTTCAAAACACTTCAAATTATCTTTGCATGATATGAATGTAAATTAATGTTGTTGCCAAATCGGTTGCGTGCCAGATAGTCATCAATATGCTGGCGATATTTATGAGGCGCGCCCGCAGGATACAGGCTTTAATGATACCCTAAAATAGGGCACTTAATTTCAGCTTCATTGAGGAGCTGATTCTACTGTTGTTCATGTTGTTGCGCCACACAATCAATAACGATTTGATGAGGGCCGCCATACAGTATTTCACATATCCACCTAGCCGAAAACCACTTAATTGTGTGTGTGTAAGAGAGAGCGAAACGAAAGCGAAATAATAATGAGGGTAATATTAAAGCAGCAAAAAAGAAACAAAAAAATTGAGAAACAAGGGGGGAAAAAAAACAAAGAAACTGGTCAGCAAAAACTACAGGAACGTGAATGTGAACGTGAACTGTGTGCTGCTGTCAAGTATGAGTTTATTTCAGTAGATTGTTCCAAACAAAAGCGAAAACTAAAAGTAGCCAAGTTTTTGCCTCATTTCTGGTTGTTTTCAGTTGTTTTTGCTGGCCGTGTCCTGGCAGCCATTTAATGTGCGACCAACACGCAAGCCTTCCAACTGCTAAGCAATTTGTTGTTGTTTATACAACCGTGGAAAAAATTCTTTTATTATTGTTTTTCTTCAACTATTTTTTCTTTTTTATTTTTTTTTTGTTTTTTTTTTTAGTGTGTGTGAAAAAACTAATAAAGGGGCAATTTAGGCAATTCTCGTTGATCGTTTGCTGTGGCCTGTGTTCGTTTGCCGCCCAACAATGGAATTTATAATGCCAATTATGTGAATTTGTTTCAACTGCACATTTTACCCCAATTGCTTGTTAAAGCTGTTGTGGAGGCAAATAAAAATCGCATTGCAATCATATCGAACAGTTGCGAACAGTGGTTACTGAAACTGAAACATTATTATCCTTTAAATATAAAATTATTTAAATGAACAATAAGCCGTGCTAAACCGGAATGTGCTTAAGACCGGAATGGCACCTCTTGTTTTATATATATTTATATCTACTTAAAGCTTTTAATTGTCAGTAAATTTTGCTGCAATTTCAAAATGGCTCTTGATAAAAAGCTGTCTGAAATGCCTTTAATTACATCGATATTAACTTTCCGTTCTGAATGTCATATTTATTTTTAAAATGATCTTTTTTTAATATATATTTATTATTTGATTGCCTTATTATTGCCTTTGAACGAAAACAAATTTAAATATATTATTGTGTCATGCGTAAACATTTTCTCCAAGTGTACGTCTTGAATATTTGAAGCATCTTGGAATTGCGCATCTGCTTACTTGGAAGCATGTGTTTCCATTACACTTTATTTCTGTACAAGCACACATGTGCACTTCATCAACGCCTACACACAAACACATACACACACACACACACACTCACTCAGTTTACATCTCTTGCTATATATCTTTGTTAAGTCAGCGCTTTGGAAATCAAAATAATACACAGCTTTTGCCACGCCCCGAGCTAAGATCAAAATAAATAAAATAAATGTTACAGATTTTTTTCTGTTGTTCTCTCTCCCGCCCCACTTGTTGTCTCGGTTGCAAATACCATTAGATTTATTTATATATGTGCGTTGTCTCTGCGGACTTGAATAGAGGCGCCTTGTGCGTTGCCACGTTTGCCACACAGACGGCGTAGCAATCGCCTCGTTTGACACCGAGCCGTTCATTTATATTTTGTTTAATTTCCATGCAAGTCACGCATATCCTGACGTGATGCGCAACTCGGCCCACCGCTTGTCATTTACTTTTAAAGTTATTTATTTATTTTCGCGTGCATCGTAATATTTGTATCTCTGTTTTCCTTCCCTCCCTCTCATTCTCTCTCTCCCTCTCTGTCTGTCTCTCTCTCTCACCCTCTCTCTCTCTCTCTCTCTCTCTGTTTGTCTGTCTCTCTGTCAATCTATGTTATCTCGGTCGCGTTGTTAATTTAGTTTGGTTTTGCGCATTCGTCTGGCTTACAGGCAACTTGAGCATTTCCTGTTGCTGCCTCTGGCATTTTCCGGAAAAGCGATAATTAGTTGGCCTAGGTACGGCAAATACTAGCACATGGCACATTTTGAAATGCTAATGCCAATGCTTGGTCGAATGGAAAATGCCTCCAGCTTATCTATTTTAGAAATTTATGATTTTGAAATGCCGTCGTAAAGAGCCAACGCCCTTGCGACGCAGTTCTGAGCGCTGACTGCCCCGATGGCAGAAACAATAACGAAACAAACGAAATATTTCTATCTTAATGAATTTGACCCCCAGTGTCAATTTAGACTGATTAAACGGCCAGACTGGGCCTGAGAGCGGCGAGTACACAAAATGTGTAGTTTTTTTTTGCGTTTTTAAGTACACAACGAAGCGAAGGCCTTCTCACACTCTCAAACCTCTCTCTTCCTCTCTCTTCCTCTCTCTCTCTCTCTCTTGCCATCTCTATCTGTAATTCCCAAACTCTCTGTCTCACAGATGCGTCAAGCGGAAGCTACTCTGTCAACAGTTTACTCTCTTGTTTATGTAATTGAAATATTTGCCAAAGAATTTGTGCTTTAATTTATTTACATTTTTTATGATTTTCGATGTGTTTTAATCACTTAAAAACAATGCCTGTTTGTTTGTATTGCACTTAAATGTATATTTATAATTTTAGCCTTAGTTTAGTGTTGCGTTATTTCTAATGAGTGTTTTCAATTACTGAAATTGATTTTATTGTTCTGCCTTTGGGGCATTGTATTTCATTACAAAATTAGCGTAGTTCATTCGAAATACATATGTGTGTCAAAATACTGACATACATTGTAGTTGGTTTTTTTTGGTTTTTTGTCGTCATAATTGGAATGATTTGGTTTCCTCTAATTATGCAAATTAATTTGTTATGCATATGACAGCAATAAACTGTGGCAATTGCTAGTCAAATATCAAACATAAAATTTAATTAATTCTGGAGTTGCATGAAAATTGCAATTTGTTAAATTCACAAACACGAAAAGTTTTGATTGTGTTTTCTTATACCCACGGGCAATGTTTTGTATGTTTTTTGTGCTTTACGATTTAATGTGGGAAAAATAGAAAATAACAAAAGTATTGCAGTTAGAATTTATTTCAACTAGTTTTAACTATTAATTAAAATAAAATATTCTAATTGGAATGTCAGAAGGGACTATGAAACAATTTGAATTATTTTGCAAATTTAAAATGATAATATTATTTACATGACTTAGACAGTATCTGCTCACTGAAACAGATTTTTTAACTCATGACTAATGGTGTTTCTCTTTTATTTTCTCCTTTCAGGTATGTACCATGTCAACACTACATAATACGATAGAGGTATAAAGTAATACAAATTGTTGTACTTAAGTCTTTAGCTGCCACATGTCTTCCACCACTGTATATAGACCCATTCAACAAAATCCACATTCATTTACCTCCAAAATCCACTTGTATATATGCCGTATAAACCTAAGGCTCAGTCATAAGTGCTACTATGCCTATTTTAAGCCTCATATTTATTATACGCTCCCTTTTGAGGAGCCTACCACACTGCTGTAAGCGCACACTTACGACTGACTGTACGTCGGAGTGTATATCTATTTATGGGTGTGCATGTATGGTCATGGTTTCCCATATCCATTCCACATTATTTACTAAGCATTAATGCCACAAATTAAAATGCTGTGCCGTATGCCGTTGCCATTGCCATTGGTGCTTAATGAGTGGAGCTCCTACAACTTGCAGTGTCCCCCGGTTGTCTGGAGTCTAATTTTAGCTATAGCTGACTGTCAGCCTGAATGCGGCTTGCCCGGGTCCGGGGTCGCCACTCAGACAGTAGTCCACAGTGGAATATACACAGCATGGGGTGACCGTTCTCAAATCTCAACAGCGTTGAAAAGAAAAAAAAAGATACAAAATACACACATACACACACACACTCGGAGGTAGCAAAGACGAAATGAAAGAAAACAAAAAGAGCTGAAAAACTTTATTAAAGACCTGAGCTGACTGCTCCGACTGGCTTGCCTGCCTGCCTGCCCGCTTGCTGCCGCTGCCTCACTGAATGACTGACTGACGACGACGAGCTCTCCATACGCAATTACGACAAAATCCAGTGCGCTGTATGTGCGCCGGGTGATAATGTGAACCAGCGCCAGAGCAGGGATAAAAATAGACAAACGCACACACGCACACACACTCAGAATTATTCTGTTAAACACAGAGATGTAAAAACAAAAAAATCCAAATGGAAAACAGAAAGAAAAAAAAAACGATGCTCGAGCCAGAAAGGATATTGAAGCAAATGGCTGCAAACGGACAGAGGGGCAAAGCCAAGGCTTCGAGAAAGTGCAAATAGCAGAGGGAAAGAAACAAAAAAAATCGCATCTCTATGCTGTTGCCGCCATGTGTTGCATTTCAAAGTGTGTGAGTTATGGGGCAAGCAAAGCGACTGCCAGATGAGTCCACAAAATGAGCTGACTGCAAAGAACACTAAGCAACAAGAAATTGCATTCGCTACAATTACACTACGTACACATACACGGAATTACTCCTATTATATGCACACACATGCATATGTAAATGCATATATCATATATCTCAAACCGCATTCGCTCGACTGAACATCGTGCAATGTTACTCTGTTTGAAATGCAACTACACGTTTTAAGCTACCATTTCAAATCAGATCAAATCAGATTCGAACATAGAACTTACCATCATTAAATTCAATGGGTTTTGAGAACATTCAATTGTGCTGCTGCTGTATTGTTTTGCATGCTGCATGTTCGCAGTGAGCTGACTATAGTCTACACGCTGCTTAGCATTCCATATTCCTTAAGCACACACACACACACACACACATCGTGATAAGGATTTTCGTTGGCTTGGAGCTTGTATGCAAATTAAATACGTTTAATTAATGCCAATAAACTATGCTCTTAATGTTGCACACTCCGTAAAATGCGGTTCCTGCTGGCTGAATATATATTTATTAATAGCAAAAATATTTGGCATATCATGAAATCCGTATTAATATAGCAGCCAAGTTGGCAGAATAAGCCAAAAGTTTTCAGCGCCCACAGCTGAAGTTTGTGAGCGGATAATTGGGGAAAAGGTGAACATTTTCAGCACGCAAAGACGTTAATATGCATTACACAATCCCTGCAGCTTATAAAAATGTGAGTGAGTTGATATTGAAAAGGTCAAAGTTTGAAGTGTGTCACATAACTTCCAAGTCACTGATTCGGAAAGTTACATGTTCTTTGAAAAGGATGATTTATTTTCTAAAAATATAAGTTACTATTTGCTTTGAATTGTCGTTTCTTGCTGAGTCCTACTTGATTTTGCTCTTGGAATGAAACTTTAACAAATGCGTTTTCCTTTTAGCAATTAACTTGTATTTCGTAAAATTTCTGCCTGCATGTTCTGCAAATTTATAACCTATCAACTTGAAGTTGTAAGTAACTGGCCGCACATTTATCACAAAAGGCCTAGAATCTCTACACTTCGTAAGCTTATATATGTGTAGTTATATGAACAGAGTGAGCCTGGCCATGTGTCTCCGTGTCTCACCTCCTTTTATGGCACAGCCTATTCGAACAGCCAAAATTTTAATTAAGGCAGCTTCTAGGGCACAGCAGAAGGAATAGGTGGGAGCCCATTAAGTCCCAAGTGTCAATGAGTTGAGGTCACACTTTTTGCCTGCACTTAACCCATAATTTATGCCGAAATGGGGAGGGAAGTGTCCAAAAATGTGCCAACGTCAGGTGCGCTGCCACACAAAAGTAGCACAATCCAACCCATTTTCCGTACTCCAACTTGTTGGTGTAAAAATGATAAATTATCCGAAAAATGTGCAAAGTTCTGAAAATTACACATTAAATCATGCAGAAAACACTGGCACCACATTTTTAGCTATAGCAAGGAATGTTATGAGAAGTCATTGTTAAGTTTATGACTCTGATTGCTGCAGTAGTCAGGGATTATGGAACGGGGTGAGGGGGGTGAAGCATAGTGCGTTTCGGGTTATAGGGCAACAACAATTTTATCGCTCGCATGAGCAAGATCTTGTATTGCATTTTATAATGCCAGTACCTGTTTATTTGATTCTTTTTTCTTTTATTTTATATTTTGCTGGTCACGTTTTTTGTGTGTGTGGGTGTGTGTCGTAAATTTGGGCAAACAAACAGCGCAACAAGATGGCAACAAAAGGTAGCAACGATTTTCGTTTCATAGTATACATTTTAAGCAGCAGGTTTGTCTATTTTGTATTTTCATTATTATTACTATCCATGCTTAGTGTAGACTTTGTGTTATTGTTATTGTTGCTGTTGTCAGTTACGGTTTTCCTTAGTCCGGCACATATTTCATGGCTATGATTTACTCGTTGTTCAGGGCCGTTGCTTGCTGAACAACCAACAACCAACGACTCAAGCAGAACAAGTGCCCAGTTCAGAGTGGCCAGCCCCTCATAACCCCAACTTCCACCTCCGCCGCCCATCGCTCACCTACTAGTCGAGTCGACTGTTTGTTTATTTTGGGCTGACTCGGGTCAACTAGTTGAGACATGAACCTAATTTACTGGCTGAGTGCCTTTCATGCTCAGCACTCTCTCTCTCTCTCTCTCTCTCTCTCTCTCTCTTCTCTTTCTCTCTCTCTGTCTCTTTCTCTTAGTTCCACTTTATCTTAGTGTGCATTTGAAATGTCTTATTTAGTTTTGCTTGTTTTTCAAGTTATACACATCGCAGTTTATGCACGTGCTGACAACCACATTCAAGTTAGCTAAGCCATGTATGGCCTAAACTTTAAGTAGCATTCAATTGGCCAATTACTCCAAAAACCGCATGGAAGTACATTATTTGTTGAGAACAATACAGCAATAGATGCCGTATGAAGAAAAGACCAGCTTGGAGGAGAGCAAGTACGAGAGATTTAATTAACAAAATAAACTTGTATTAGCTGAAATGGACACAAATTGCAATAAATTCAAATATGCTTGATACAAGCTTGAATTTGTTTTTAATTTCCTTAACAATCAAATTTATTTATTATAAATCTCGCTTAAATGTAGTATATATCATCCATGCGAGAGCAACTATTTGCCACATCATTTATAAATGGTCAAAGTCAACGCAAATTAAATATGCCAAACCATGTTCATTAGCGTTGACCATCTCTGTCAAAAAATCAGAGCAGCGATGCGTGAGTGATAAACCACCAGGCATACACATCAGTCGGCCAGGCTTGTTAAGCGTCAATGTTTGCCAATTTGGTCACGTTAACAAAGTCGAGCTCAACGACTCTGCGACGCACGCATCGCCATTTAGCGCCGTACAGTATGCAATAAAAGTTGTGTGTTTGTGTGTGTGCTCTTTTTTTTTTGGTTTACAGTAATTTTTTTTTTCATTTTAATTGTTTTTACGTCTCAAATTACGCATGTGAGTGGCAGTTTGGTTAATGGCTGACATCCTTTTAAGTGGAAAATCAGCAAAGTCGCGTCAATAATTGCCAGTCAGCTGGCTAAATGTACGACACGAGCCCCACGCACCAAAAAACACATGTTCCATGTTCGGTTTGAGATTTCGCTTTTAATGTGCTGCATGTTGTGAGTGTCCTTAAACGTAGTCTGTCTGTCCCTGCGTGCATTCTACAAGCACTTAATAAGCTTTACATGTGTTAAGAGCCAGCTCAGTGGGACAACCAGAGACAAAACACCACCAGTGTGTTAGCCGAGTGCTCAGTTTTTAATGAAAGCTCATCAACATCAGCAACAACAGCAGGTAACTGTAGCAATTGCAACTCGCAAACTGGCTTAGGGTTTAGTCTGGTCGCATATATAGCAATTAGTAGTCATTGTTGCTATTACGCCCACTTTATACTTGCTTAATTGGCAAGCCCGTCTAATGCCACAGCAGCCACTCAGTTAGCAACGGCAGCATTTGCAGTCTCTGCATTTACCCCAAATGAATCTCAACCATGCTTTGAGCATAACAACAATAGCAAACAAATGCACAACCCTAACTTAATTTGCGTGGCAAAGCTAGTACAGTCACCAATTGCAGCTCGGTGGAATGTGGCCGTTGCTGCAGAAGACTTTACCTAGCCAAGCTTCCATTTCGTTTCAGTGCTCTTAATAATCATATTAATAATCTGACAAAATTATTTAAACTGAAATGTGTAGAAAACAATTTTTAGCTGGCATCTTAATTTAAGAGTGCTGCGACTCATAATCAACTTGCCCACAAAATGAATTTGTTGCTCAAGCTTATAAGAGTGTACTTTAATTAGAAAAGTTTAAAATGCTCTATATGCACAGCAAATTTTAAATATTTACCTGCAATGGCAAACTTTCAACATACTCAATGTGGTTGCCGCATATAGCTTGTTTATTTCACAAGCAAATCCAATCAGAATCTAACCGACAATAATAACATTTCATATTCCATTTAACTAACTTTTGCACACTTCTATCCACAATCGCACACACACATATACTCACACAAGCAGAAGCACACATTGTGCCACACGCAATTGACCCACTTATAAAGCTTCAAAGCTTGAGCATTAATTACATTACCAGCAATTCAACAGTCACTCAAGCGAATCCCAAATGCCTATACACAAACTAACCGACAATTTTCCAGCAGCTACAACTGAAAAATAAACCCAACAGAAATAATTCCCACACTGTTGGAGCTTCCACAATCCTTGCGGCAGTCGAGCGTTTCGAGCTTAGGCGGCGCTTAAGCCAAATGGCCAACATCAGGTGACGACTAACAGGAGCAGCAGCAGCAGCAACAACAACAGCAACAAAAAGCTGTAAAATTAATTGATTTACAAGTGTGAAAAGCGTGAAAAGCGCAGAGAGCCACTACAGTCATAACAATAATGTTGAAATGAAAACGGAAACAGCAACTGAAATGGAAATGGAAACACAAACAGAAATAATGCCAAAGAATGCACAGCAAAGAGGGTATTTAGTTTTAGCTTAGCTTGTGTGCGTCTTAATGAAATACAATCCGCTTAACAGTAATTGCCAGCTGCAGGTGTATTAGTCCGACTTTGCGTTAGTATATACTGTATATATATATATCGTGCATACGCCGTGTAGTTTCTCCCTCTCTCGAACGAAAAAGTTCATTGTCGCGTGCTCTTTAAAGCGTCCCTAACGCGCATTTAATGGCACTTTATATACATATTTATATATATATATGTATATATACTTTATTGCCACGTCCACGCCTCCATAAGTTGCGTGTAATGAGTCGACTCTTCGGGCCAAATAACATAGAAGTAGCGCTTGTTTATTTTTCATAGCTTGTGCGACAGGAAGTAAGCTTTTGTTTTCAGACGTCAGTTCCTTCCGCTTTTGGGCGTTGTTTGTTTTTGTCTTTCTAACCTCCCCCCACCTCCGTCGGCCATTTAATAAGCCATAATAATCAGTTTGGGCCCAAAGCCAGTGCCTTGCGTGCTTAAGCATTTTCAATATGCAACAAAACTGATTGCCTTAAGGTTAAGGGCTGTCAGGTGTTTGTATTGATTGGCGCACGGCTTGATTTACAGCTAGGCGAAGTTGGGCGTGGCCAGCTGATTGCATTTAATGCCAATCCGAATCAATCACACCAACGAAGCCAATGTCTTCTGGGCTGCCCTGATTTGTTAGTCAAGCTTCTTCTTTCTTACTCACTCACTCACTTTCTTTCTCTCTTTTTTTATTGTTGTCGCAATAGTAAAAAAAAAAAAAAAAAAAGGAAAAGTGCAATCACAATCATCGCTGTCGTTTATTTGTTTGTGTGTTAGTGCTTACCCCACTGCACTGCCTCCGCTGCTGTTCAATTGCAGTCGCTTAACGGGTAATTCAAGTGCCACGCAGCCAACCAGCTGAAGTCCCCTCTCCTTTGTGTGTGTGAGTATGTGCTTGTAATGCGATATTTGTGGCTTCATTGGTCTCGCGTTGCGTCAAGAGTGAAATGAAATCGCAAATTGTCGCATGAACTGGTTATTCCAGTCGTCCAACTTTCAATTATTTTCGAGTAATTTAATATACTCCTCGCTATTGCTGTCGAATTATCCCAAGAAATCTACTTCTGGATGGTTCCAAATTTTTTGCATTTATAACCTTGTCAAAACTGATCAGATTTTCAAAATCTGATGCTTTTTGATCATGGTTTGACCTCCGGATTAAATTTGCAGCTCTAAATTCATGTTCATTGTACCTTCAAAATGTTATTTTTAGGGATGGATCAAAACTGATTCGATTCTTACAACTATGATTTAACTTCTAAATTATTGCTGACATAAGCAATAAACATGATTTTTTTTTCGATATCCTGTAAAAATTGTTTCCCAGCATTGTAAAAACTAAGCCGATTTTTAAAAGTAATTCTCTTGTGTTTATGGATTGCCATCAAAATTACTGCATTGAAAAATGTGCGTATGAATAATGAGTGTCAAGATTTATAGATTTCAAAACATCAAACAAGATATATATGCTTTTGCATATATGTGAAAATATTGCTCATATATTTAAGTGCCATGAACCAGGCCAAATATCAAAGTTTTCCATGTGGCCGCTCGTCCCATTTAAGCGGCTAGTACAGAAGGGGCTGGGTAATGATGAGGACGGGCATATATTTAATATAGATATACTTATAAGCCCTTTTGACGACGTTGGACACGCTTTCGTGAGCCTATGAACAGCAATACGCTTTCAAACGAAAGTCTCTCGGATATGGGATGCTCTCTGAGAAGTCATAATATTAAGAGATTTATTAAATTTGAATACGGTTTTATTCAATAGTATTGAAGAATTGGTTCCGTTTTGACAAAGGTTTTCTAATCTAATCTAACACTGCAGATACAGTAACATTTTTGCTTTGATCGTGTATATGCCTTCAATCCATATAGGTCAAGAAACCCAAATGTGCTAAAAATAAAATACCAATTTAATGTTTTAATTTTTTTTTTTTTTTATGTCGTGCAATTTTACGGCAACTTTAAACATGTGCCTATAATTCGTTGTTGTCTCTTATACTTAATACTCTTCAGCTTCTGTCAACGCATCTTTTGGCTGCCATAATTCAAGTCTGACAGCATTGGCCGACAACTGGCACACCATTTACATAGCTAAACATTTTCTCCTCAATATAAATTTCAATGATTTGCAAGCGTTTCAGTTTGATATTTTGGTCTGTGTGTGTTTTCATTTTATTTTATTTTTCTGTCTTTACTTTGCCTCCTCGTTATTGACATGATAAAGAACGTGAAGATTTTGGAAGTGTGTACTTTTGATATTTGTCTTCATTTATTTTTATTGACTTTGATGCTGCTGCTGACGTTACTGCTTTGTCTGATTTACTATATATGTGTACGGGTAATGTATGTATACCTATATAGTATACACAGGGAGTGGCCAATGGCCAATTTCATTTTCATTTGCTAAGCCATTGAATAATCACAATGCAATTTTTTGTACAATTTTTTTTATGTTGGTTCGCCTCTGCCAGCTTCCATTTTGGCCTGACATTTTACGACCTCTGGCAATTTTCGCACACTCTCTTTGCTTGGTGAACGATTTCAATTATTTAATTTTCCACTCACGTTCGTTAGGTCGACAAAAATTTAGCGATATAAATCCGGAAAGTGCATCTTCAGCGTGCACTCGACATCGACATTCTCACGTTTTCATTGGCATTAAGGTTTAGTTGATCGCCTCCTCTGCTTTTCGCAGCATGCACCCCCTTGCCTAACCCTCATTTGGCCCACTGCTGCTGAAGGCGATTGATGGCACAGTGTTAAAGTCGGAGCTAAAGCCAAAGCTAGTCGAGAGTTGCAGTCACAGACAAAAGTTGAAGTTGAAGTTGGGAAGGGGCACTTGTCGGGCTTGGCTGCATAAATTCCATTTAAATGGCAAGCCAGGCAGCCACTCGTACCATCATCATCATCATCATCATCATTATCATTATTGTTGTTGTTGTCGTCATCATCGTCGAGACATCTTCGGTTTTAGTTGGGCCATTAATAACAACAACTACCGCAATGTGGGTAGCCCAGTGACACACAAAAGTGGTAACTTAAAAAAAAACAGTGAAAAAAAAGAAGAAATAATGTAAAAAGACGGAAAAATCACAAGTTCTGGATAGACCGCATTTGAATGCTAGGCCAGTTCTCTGCATTCGGTTGAGTTTTTCTTGTTTGGCTATACGTTTTTGCAGATGCACATCTAACGTTTAAGCACCCTCCCCTTCAAACTACTCCTTCAGTACACCGATCCATTAAGCCGACCGGTTTGTGGCCTAAGCCAAGTTGCAGGCCCGTTTGCCGTTTAGGGCCAACTCTTGCTTTTTTCTCTCTTTATTTGTTCTGTTGCTGTGTTTGTAGTTGTGTTTGATGTTGTTGTTGTCGTTGTTGCTGTTGTTGTGCACACCTGCAACTGACGTTAGGGTTTACCGCAACTTCAGTTTACTTACAGTGTTTGGTTCAGTTATTGCCTAGAAAACAACTGCTACTTCAGCAGCATGAACCAAACGATGTTCGTAGAGTTAACCACACTCAGGAAACATTATATACCCTTCGAGATTAACAAATGGTGAAAAGTTTTCTGGAAGTACACCAAAAATACAATAAGATAGCGACCAGGCTGCTTTATGTATATATATTTTTTTTTATCAAATATCTTGTGTGAAACACTCTTTTAATATATAATATATATTCCATCAACATTGTAATCGTCGTTGCTGCTTTTTTATAGTTGTGCATATTATGTAAACAATGCTGTATGTTTTTATTGCTGGCCAAAACTTCAAACCTTCAATTTCCATTGTTATATTTACGCTTATATTGAGCATCGAAATTCCACATTCATTAAGAAAATTTGGAACTATATTCCGTTCGAGCTTTTTAATTAGGTTGCTTTGCAGAAACATTCCAATTGAATTATTTGAATGGTGTTGTGCTTGTTTTGGTATTTGTTGCACGATGGCAACTTCAATTATAGCTGAATACCAATTTATTGCATTGCACAGGCCCAGCTGAAAATTACGTGTTCGCCGTGTTGTGTGCTCTGCTCACTAATTTGTGCTCGTTTTTCATTCACTTTCTCATGACACTATTTCAGACTCTATCTCTGTCTCTCTCTATCTCTCTGTCATCTACTCCCATGTTGTGTGTTCGCCTTATTAAGGATGGAGAACGTGTGATGGCATTTCATGAAAAACATGGTACATTTTGTATTTTGAAAATAAATTTCCGGCTCAACCGTTGATTTGCAAAACAGAAGCCTCTTTACTAAAGCACACTCGTATCTGGTATCTGACACCTACACGCTACATTTGCAGCGGAGCCAGTGGTGGAGGGGGCAGGGAGGAAGGGAGAGTAGTGGCAGTAGCAGCAATAACGCCAGCAATTTCTGTAGTCATATTACATGTCATGTCGTTGCAGCCATCCGAACATCTACACACACACACACACCGACACCTGCTGTAGATCCTAGACACATCCTTTCACACTTCAACACGTTTTCGCTTTAATTTCCTGCGCGCCGAGAGCTAAATTGTAATCCAATACACAGAACTGGTTTAGTAGTCGTGTGAGCTGCTATTCGTTGCTTGCCAGCACTAATTCAAAATAACTTTGCAGTTATCAAATTCTCTTGGCAGTAGCAAAGTGCTTACTTTCTGAACATTGCCCAGTTAATTACATTGACGGCTGGCAGAAATGGAAGTGGAAATGACCTTCATCCGGTCAATTGCAGAGTGAGCAAATTGACTTAAACACTAAGAATTGGCCAAATATGCTGGGCAGTGTTTGCCCAAATGGAAATTGAAAGGCAATCGTGATTAGCATCGACCTAGAAAACTTTCTAGCGCACGCCATTGAGCAATCGACGCACACCAATTTGGCAAAGATAACAACAAAAACAACGTTAAACAATCGACGAGTGTTGTACAAATTTCAATTTCAATTCGAATTTGAATTTGAATTTCAATTGACTGACTATTTTAATTGGCATGCAGGTCGTCGTGCTGTTAGCCAACCAACATGGATTGGCCCCTGTCTACTGGCTCTTGGGCCGGCTTTTGAACGAGTGACCAAAATGGGCGCTTCGCCGGCGTCTATTGCGTCAGCAGCAAATCAACAGCAACTATTGAGCAATTGGCCAAATGCTTTTCACTGTGTCAGGTTCAAACTTGGAACATGTTTGGTTGGCAATCGACATCAACATCATCATCGCCGTCGCAGTCGCAGCTGACGCAAAACGCCGGTCTGGGAAAGCACAAATTATTTTGGCCTGACAATATATAATGTGTGCTGTTCGCGTCATTGTTTATTAATATTCAGTTGATGTAATGGAACAATATATTTTCGGCACCATATGCAAATATTTGTGCCATCTTATTGTTGTTTTCGTATGCGTACATACTATAATTTCAAATTATCATAAAGATTATTCCTTGACTGATTTTTGAATGATTTCCGTCTAAATTGTTGAAAACTTGACTTCAAATAAATTTACAGATTATTTGAGATATTTTTATTTAGCAAGGAGAATCAGAGCAAGATTTTTATAGCTTAAATTATTTTTAATTTTTGTTATGTCTATGAATTGCTTTTCGAAATTTTCAAAAGAAATATCATACAATTGCCAACTTCATTATCAACATATGCTTATCGCACAAGACTTGGGTGATGATTTCATTAACCTATTTCTTCGTTCTCGCTTGTCACATGTTTTTAAATAACATATTTCACACGATTTTTTTTTCATTTTGGATCATCAATCAGTCATACTTTATAATCAAGTATACGCAGCGTGCGACGCACGCAAATTTCAGAGAGTATAATATATACTTAAAACGAAAATTGCGTCTTTAATAAATATATATTATAATAACTTAATGGCAGAGGTAAATATGTACTCTCTTCAGGAAGGCTGCTGCATTGATGAAATTTTGCGGCAACACTCAAGACAAATACTTCAAATACCACTAGAAAATGCAGCGCAATTGTTGCAAAAATGAAAAGCGTAAAGTGTTTTGTTGAAAATGTTCCAAAAACAACACACGACTGCGCCGCCAGCCGACAAATGTAAACAAAGTGTGTGCACCCGAAAACGACGCCGTCGACGCAGTCAATAAAATTGCGCCAGCTGCCGCCAACTGCTAGGAGGATGGTGGCACGAGGTGAGAGGGCGCCGTGAGTTGGGGAAGTTTGGGAGGCTGGAACGCCAAATATAAATTGCTATAGCGGGCTGGCTCCACTACAAAATATTTGCCATGCAAATAGTGCACGAAAATAAAAGAGAATGCTCCACTCTGACAATATTCGAGTGCAATTAAATGCAAAATATATAACAATGCAGTAATGCATAAAGCGGAGAAAATCGTTCACCAATTTGACGTTTAAAAATAATAAAAGTGCGGCCCGCAATCAATGGTCAAGTTAACTGCACGTAAAAAATGTAGAATATTAGAGTGGGTGTGTGTGCCTATGTGTGTGTTGTGTGTTGTGTGTGCTTTGTTTTAAGTGGCACTCGGTCTGCACAATTTAAAGAGCTTGTGCACCAGCCCTAGACGAGATCATGCTGAGAGACCCATTGAGAGGCACACAATGCCAACAGCGACGACGATGACACATTTGAACATGTTCAACGTCGAGTGCGTTTATTTGATGGCACACAGCAGAGACGCTCTCTCTCTCTCTCTCTCTCTATCTCTCTATCTCTCTCTCTGCCTTTGCCAAGTGCATAATTTGCTGGCGTAAGAAACGTTTGCCCTCTCGTCGCATCTTGTCACATTTTGCTAGATGTCGTACAGCGAGAAAAAACCAAATATATGTTCACATTGGAAATTCAAAATGGATTTACAAAGAATTTTATGTAAATTTAACATGACAATTTTCATTTTAGTCGTGTATGTCACTGACATAGAATATACGTATAATGTGTATATAAATAATTTATATATCTTACCGCGCGTATGCGCAACGTGTGCGCCAATTTGCACGGCGGATTACATCACAGCCAAGGGAAGCAGTGACAAACGTAAGCGAAGCCGGATGGTGGAGGGGGTGTTGAAGCGCAAGAACTCAACATGTCATATGGCTTGCATTTAATTAACAAGCTAATTTTTCAAAACACAAATCGCTGGGCGCTGCATCTGTCTGATGAGACACAGCTTAATGAGGGGGAGGAAGCGCAAGAGCAAGAACACGCAATCGCTGCCTACGCCGGCGCCGGCTGTGGGGTGCCACAAGAGATGGGGCGGTGCCAAGAACACAAATATGAGCACCGACATATGTGTGCATTCACAGTGCTTGGCTACATGGGTTGCCTAATGAGATGAGATACGAGCAGCAGCCAATGCGTAAGATACGGTTTATTATTGTAAAGCAAATGCAAGGAGCATTTCTGAGTGCTAATCTTCTGTTTAGTACACTTTGCTTATCTTTGATCTTTTACCTCTGTTGCAGAAAATTAAAAAAAAATAAAATTTTTAACATATACTTTTCTTCAATTTGTTGCTTTTAAGCTTTGTTCTTTTAAAAATAAATTGATTTTGTAACAATTTATTTTCTACCACAGAATAACAATGCGCTTGTTAGTTTTTGAACAAATCTCGTACTTAGTTGTTCTCTACATTCATTTTGTGGTATTTTTAAACCAATTTCATTTAACTGTGTGGCAGCAGTCTCGTGTCAGTTTCAAAAATTCTGCAAATACTTTTGATCCTAAATCCCAAAAATTAATAGCCATTTTATGTAGCATTTGCAAAAGAGACAAGGCAAACGCTGCTACCAAAAATACACAACAGCGGAAACAAGTTTACAGTAAAACATATTAAAATGCCACTCACACGATAATCTCCTTTTGCCATCGCTCCCGCCCCTTCTCTTGCACTTTTTGTCTCGCTCTGCTGCTCTCAAATGACAAAAAGTTTCCTGACAAAATGGTTGGGGCTTGGAGTTGGCGTTTTTGCATTAGGGGTTTGGAATGAGGTTTATTTAGCTACAATAAGCTGCAGATTTTGCATATTTCATAGATGTTGACAGTAGCTGTGTGTTCCTGTGTGTGGGTGGCAGCTGAAAGTTAGCCCAAAGAAAATAATGGCAAAACATTTTTACAAATAAAAATTGCAATTTAAAACGCTCCTCGCTGGTCCAGCAATGAATTTGTGTGTTTCACGTGCGTTTATGTATGTGTGTGTGTGTGTGTAACTGTTGCCTTTGTCTACCCGAGAGCTTAGCGACTGCCATATATACTGGTCATGGGTTACCTGTAAAAATAAACTTTATGGATTTCATTTTGCACTTTTATATCAGACAAACTACCACAGAGAATAACACACAGACAAAATGCTGGTGGTCCAGCCAAAAGGAAACGTGTTATCACCGGCAATCTAATAATGATGTACAACTAAATACCCTGTTGTAATATAAAAAGAAAAACGTAAAACTTATTTGAATTCAGTTCAAATAGAATCAAAAATTACAGAAGTAACTATTTATTAAGGTAAATCTAGTTTTGTACATAAACGCTTCCAAGACAATTGAAATTGATAAAGTGAAGTAGTTAAATGCCTTTAACATCCTTCCTGTTATCCTTACCGTATGCTACCCTTCAAACTATTTTCATATTTTTACTGGTCATCTAAACTCATGCATGGAATACTCATTCTAAATGTAAATACCCAAAAAGGATTTCAATTTAAACTAATCCGACTCCACGCTTTCTCCCACTCTCATCATTTACAGCACATGGTGCAGGCTGGCGTGCCGTTTTCGGGCGCACCGGCTGGCTATGCCGCCGCACCAGGACCGGCGGCTGCGGCCGCTGCAGCAGCTGCTGCGGCTGGTGCGCCCACAGCGGCCGAGAGCTTGTCGCTGGCCGTCACAGCAGCAGCCGCAATCAAAACTGAGCCTGGCATGCAGCTGAAGGCAGCCGCCGAATCAGCAGCAGCGGGCAATGGCAACACAGGAGCAGCTAGTGTGGCGCCAGCTCCAGTCGCAGTGGCCACCAGTGTGGCCGATGGCGTTGTCGTCAATGCACCGTTGTATATTCAACAAAAGGTGAGTGTGATCTGCCAACCTACTTTCTATAATTACACTCTGTCTACATCTCTCTATCTGTTTTTATATATGTGTATGTGTGAGTGTGTATGTGTGTGTGTGTGTGTGTTAGTGTTTGTATTGCATTCTGCATTTTGTAGCGTTTATTTGGTTTTGGGTTTGCTTTGCTCTGTTTTGATTTGGCTTGGTCTGGTTACGTTGCCCCTAGTAGTCTTTGACTGTGCGTATCAGTAAGCACATACACACACACACACACATATACATACGAATACACACACACACGCACATTTCGTACGCAATGTTTGTTGGTTTTGCTTTAACATTTTTTATCGTTGCGAACATTGTAAATGCTAAACAAGCAATGGCAGCATCCATGAAGCAATAAACAAAAGTGTATATGCTTACACACTCTCACTCATACCCACACACACCCCCACACGCACCCCCACACGCACCCACACACGCAACGCACACTCTAAGCTCTCTCGGTAACAATTTAGCATTCACTACTATTTGTAGCATACTTTTAGTTGCTGGTGCAGCACGTCGCTTTGGTTATTTTTTTGTTCTTATAATTAAAACACGTAGCACGAAACAACACACACATTCACAACAACAACAAATCGTACCTGAAATCAAATCACAATTTGTGGAAAACTTCGACTTTTCTGTCGCTCTGCGAAATTCACATCAAACATTGAAATTTTTGATCAAAATTAAACTAAATTAAATTAATTAAACGAACAAGTTTCATATTTTAAGAGCAGCAAACACAAAGTGTGCAGAAACTTAATTTGGTTTATTTGCACATGCGATGCAATTTTATTAACGTGCTTGCAGAGGTTGGCATGTTCTTATTTGTTTATGAAAATTGATTCGTTCGTGCATTTGAATAATTTACCAGATGAACTTTGCATTTTGTAGCTAAGCTTTTGTGTAACATTTAATTTGTGTGCGACACAATCACAGAGAATCACAGAAACATACACACATACACACGCAACTGTTTTAATTGTTTCCATTGTTGGTGAACTCTTTCCTCATTTAATAAGTAAATATATAATTAAAAATATTTCATTATTGGCAATAAAATTTGCTCGCTGTGGCTTTTGAATTTGGTCTTTAACTTATTGTGATTGTTTGTTTTTTGTAGTCGAACTTTATATTTATTTTCATGAAAATATGCAATATTAATAAATATACATATATAGCAATTGGTTGATTATAATGGATCAACTGGGCATTTATTTAAACATAATACGCATACGCAATGTTGTCCAATAAATAAAACCACCATTTGAAATTCAAACTGTATTTATGAGTTGAAATAGTGAATAGAGTTTTGCAAATGTATTTAATTTTTAGCAGGAATGAGGTATGAAATTAAATTGTATGCATCAAACGGAAGCTATTTTAGATGCTGCTTTAATCGGTGTAGTTAAATAAACGGGAGAAAATTGAGGAAAGTAAACATCGCTAAAAACAAATGCAAATTTATGATTAATGTG
Organism: Drosophila nr. perissopoda 5 BK-2023a; assembly: GCA_035044105.1. NCBI lineage: Eukaryota > Metazoa > Arthropoda > Insecta > Diptera > Drosophilidae > Drosophila > Drosophila nr. perissopoda 5 BK-2023a. Next base: position 1,313,077 of record JAWNMK010000124.1, read on the forward strand.
CTTTGTGGCTTAAACAAATTTTGACAGCTGTCACTTATTAACTTTATGAATGTCATAGATACTCACATGATTTTCAACACTTTGATTACGTAGTAAATACTGCAAATCGTATTGCATTCACTTAGACTATTGATATTCCGTTTAAATTCAATTTAATTGGGCAAAAGTAACAAATAGCCACAATAAATAAAACATATCACGTTCAGGAACATGAACTCAAGCACAACAACTGCTCATCAAATGTACTGCAAACAGCTGAAAGGAAAACACTTGCAAAAACAAATATAAAAAGCAAATAAATGCTTAAGGGAATATATTAGTATATGACAAAGCTCGAACTAGCTTCTTTAGTGGTGGGTGAATACTGACGACTCTGAAAGATATCTGTAATAAATCCAAACTAATCTTTAATACGTAGCTGGTCTGGGCTCGAACCCCTAGTTTGAATGTATTCTCATGTAAATTCCCAAATGATTACGCATACGCCCCGTTTGTTGGCCCGCCATTTGAACTAATCTAGCTCTATACTTAAAAAAAAAGTCATACTCTTTAAAATAAATATATACTTATAATATGTGTTGGTCGCATGATTTATTGACAGATTATTTATCTACTTTACTCTATCTCTCTCAATATATATACATATATATCTGGCTCTCACTTATTGTTAGTAAACAACCCCTTCAATGTTAAGCAATGCTTTAAGTTTGACAGTTTTCTGAACTGATTGATGAATTGTTATTGATATTGACTGGTTGATTGAGTCACATGTGTGCCATTTAGTTAAATATAATCCTTGAGATGTACTTGTATGGTTTTTTTTTATACATATATATATGTACATGTTTATATATTTATCTTAAGACTGTACAAAAATATCGACAAAAAACTGGTTAATCAGTTCTAGTTTCTCGCATTTTGTTATATCACTATTTTTGTATACTTATAATTAACAATATGCTAACTGTACTCGAGGCATGTTCAAGATATAATAAATAAACAACAACAAACAACAACAACAACAAAAAGCAACTAAACCATGACTCATGCAATTGAATATGATACTTATATGAAACAAATTACTTATATACATATTGCAATGTAATTATATACTAAGCAATTATTTGGTGTTGGTCGTTTTGGTTGGCTGCCTGACCGTCTGCCTGTCGTAGTCCTTGTGTCACTCACACTTATCTCTCTCACACACACAGACATACACACAAGCACACTCACACACACACACCCACACAAATATATATATATTTATGTACATAGACATGCACAACTATGAAAGCGCCCGTGATGCCAACTTAAACGCAAATCCTTGTTATCCGCAAATTTATCACAGACAAATCTGTCAACACAACAACAAACACTACAGACACAGTACAATGGCGGCATCAGCAATGGAACCACAGCCACCGTAGCAGCAACTGCCACGGGCACAACTGCCACGCCGCTGGTCACGCAACAACAGCAGCAGCAGCAACAGCAGCCACCCGCACCTCTGACTAATGGACACGCCATGGAGCAACTGCAACAGCAGCAGCAACAACAGCAGCTACCGCATACGCCACAGAATGTGCTCAGCATTGTGAGTTTGGCCAACACAGCAAATGCAAAAAAAAAAAGAAGAAAAAAATTATAATAAAATATACAGTCAAGAAAAAAAAAAAATAAACAAATAAACGAAAAGAAAAACTTTGGAGCAATGCAAGCAATTCCAAAAATATACGTGCTATAAGTGTGCTTTCGGTTTCAGGCTTGCTCTGGTTAGCACAGTATTTGTTTTGCTGTGCCCTTAGCTGGACAGCTCCTTCATTAAGCAAGTCGTAGTTCCCAACAAAGTTGGGCCACATTCATTGCAGCTTTCGCATTGCCATCCCCATTGCGAATTTTTTATTTTGTTTTTTTTTTTTTTTTATTAGTTATGCGGGAAAATAATTGTTATAAATTGCATAGCAGTGTGATATTGTTGTGTATAGTTTTAACTCAAGCTGATGATTAAAAATGAGTTGACAACAGACCTCGACTGCAAGCAAGACAAATTAAATTCCACGAAATTAAGCAATAAAATAAATACGGATAAAAGTAACGCCTTTATTAATATTAATAATCTATTCAGTAATATTACTCATATTAAAAAATACATTGAATACCACATTTACACTGTAAATGAAACATTTTTGTACAGGAATATAGCACTAAGTTAGTCATACAATCTTCGATCACAGGGTTTTGATTGTACAAACAACCGAAACAACTCTCAAAGCAAATTTAAAATTCTTGAAACGGCAAACCGCCCTCAAAAAATGTCAACACCTTTTGCATTCAAACATAAACATTTAGCTCAAATTCCTACGGCTCTGCCATTTGCATGTTATTTCTTTCATTTTGGGTGACTTTTTGTGCAGAAGTTTTTGAAGCCGCATCAAAATGCGAGCGACCTTTTTGCTGGCATCGCATCGCGTGCCTCACCAAAGCATTTTATAAACTAAAAAGCGTTAAATGTCATTTACGGTAACCCAATCCTATGCCTGTAATTCCATACCACAACCGACCTACGTTATCGTTAGCCATTTATGCGGCCAAAGTTTTTCACGCCATTTCACTTTGCCCCCCCACCAGCAAATGAATCAGAAGAAAAAAGCGAAAATGTTCGCTTAACATGCAATCGAAATCGTACGAAAGAATATATATTCAAAGAAATTTTTTTTGGATTTATATGTCAACAATGCGCATTTAATACGATCATCGAACGGTTCCCAAAATTAAGTTGGCGCCATTTCCATTGCCTACTTTACAGGGGTTACCTTCTCGAATTTATTTGCTATTATTGTTATTGCAGTCGTTGGCAGTGCATTTTCATCGTGTGCGTAAATTGACAATAATATGAAATTATTCATACCTCTACACATAGAGATAGATAGAGAGAGAGAGATAGTGAGAGAGAGAGAGAGAGGGGGTGAGAGCCTGTGGCATGGGCTGGCCTGGTTGGGTGACAACAATGCCGATAGGCAACACTGCCACATGTCACTGTGCATATTCAGTTTTAATAATGCAAAAATACAAATGCAAACATGCCCGCAGGGTCGTCTCTGGGATTTGGTTGCAATGGCAGGGGATGATGGAGACGTGGTGTAGGAGGGAATGGGAATTGCAGCATTACTTGCGCGACAGTTTTATTGCATAAGTCAATAACAGTCTGTGCCACAAATGCACTATTGCATAGGTTCAACTGTCTGTCCGCCATTCCGTCGAACTCTGTGTACTCAGTAACTATTTATTGGGTCACCCATACAGACACGTAGCGGTGCATATTGTTGCGTATGTGCGCTTCTGTGCATATGCATCCCATTTTGCAAACCACTTGAAAATTGTATTTTCATTTCAATTGTTTATTTATTGTGGCACTTGTTCGCATTCGATTTCCCATGCAGCACTAAAAGCAACAGCAGCTGCAGCAACAAAATTCAGTTCGTACACGAATTGCGGCGCAAAACAAATCTCTCAACAGTTCCACCAAATTTTTAATAATGCAGTTGTACCCAATATGCAATTGCTAACAAAAAGTGCTCTTATATTATATATTTGGCATTTGGTTTATTATAAATCTGTTTGATGCAACAGTTTAAGCAAAATTAGGCATTAAACATAAAAGGAATTACAAATATTTAAAATAACTCATTCGATAATCAAATATAATTTGTACTTATATTGGCCTCATTAATAAATACGTATATAAAATGGTTCAAATGAGAGGTCTAGCTTGATAAGCTTTTAATTTACAATTAAGCATAATTATAAATAAAAATCAAGGCTTAAGCGGAATACTTAATTGCAATGGCGATTTAAGAGCGAAATCGGTATCAGAAAAAATATGTGAGCTTAAGCTTACAGCATACACGATATACCAACCACACGGTACTAATTAATTTGTACAATTTGTTTTCGTTCTCGTTTCTGCCACAGTCCACAGTATTGATTGCCAGTGAGGCAGCGGAGCCACAACAAAGCTCAGCGCTGCCACATGCCGTTGGAGGCGGAAGCGGAACTGGTGGTGGCGGTACGCCTGGCTCACCGCTCAGCAGCTCACCGTCCAGCGTCCCAGTTGCTGCAATAGCAATCACACTCAATGGCAGCAGCAACAGCATGCCCAACGAAGGTAACATCTCGGGCAACACATCACCCATTGCTAGCGGCGAACCGCTGCTGCAAACACCACCAGCAGTACAGCAACAACAGCAGCAGCAACAACAACAACAACAGCAGCAGCAGCAACAACAACAACAGCAGCACAACATTATAAGCAGTCCGACTGCAGCAACTTCAGTGACAGCCACCTCTATAGCAGCGGGAGCCTTGGCAGCCACCAGCAGCAGCCTCTCGACCGGACTACTGCCCACAGCTGGACTGGATAGTAATGCTAATTGTGGCGTAGTGCCCGCAACAACCACGCAGGTGATTGCGCATCTAAATGCAGCCGCTGCGGCGGCCAGTGGCATTATGACCGCCTCCGTGCAGTCACCGAATGTGGTCAGTAGTCTTAGCAGCGCTCTAGTCCCGGCACAGTCGGTCTCATCGGTATCTGCCGCCATTGCTGCAGCTGCCTCGCTGGAGGCCAAGAGTCAGCCCAAGCGTTTGCACGTCTCCAATATACCGTTTCGGTTCAGGGATCCGGATCTGCGAGCCATGTTTGGGGTAAGACAACTGCAGCCGCTGACTACAACAACAATAAGCTAACCGACATTTTATTCTGCCTGCAGCAATTTGGCACCATATTAGACGTGGAAATCATTTTCAATGAGCGCGGAAGCAAGGTAAGTTGCCCGGATGACTTTTCTCCTTATTTCTGTTGCACGATTCATTTAAATTATGCACATAGCGAGCTATAGAAGCATTGTCAAGTCAACTGAGCTCCCTTTGGATGCCTTTTTATCTAGCTACGTTGCTGGGGCAACCTTGGTCCATTATAATACGGCTACAAATATTACTGGATGTCCTTTTCGCTTCTCGTGAACGACTACGGCTATAGCACAAATAGCAGCAGCAACAACAAAAATGGCAATAACAACTCGCAATGTTCACAGATATAATTGCTTAGTTACGGGCATTGTTGCCATACGACACGAAGATGTGCATAATTTAAGGCGCTGATGCATGCCTCAAGATGCTCTCCCAGCATGTCCTTGGGTCCGTCCCCTCGTTCCCTCCACCCTCAGTCTGTTTGTGTGTATATTGTAGCTTAGCATTATATCTTAGTGAAAACCTTGTTTTAAATCGTAATTTATACATATACTTTGCCTATATATACTCTATATGTTTCTTTAATTGCATGTTTGATTGCGAATGGCAGGGATTCGGTTTTGTAACATTCGCTAACAGCAACGATGCAGAACGAGCACGCGAACGTCTACACGGCACCGTGGTTGAGGGACGCAAAATCGAGGTGGGTGCATGCAACCAATACCATAAGCTACACACACTGATACATCTATCACACACACACACACACACTCACACACACACACATACATACTGTTCTATTCCGGTCACATGGCAAGCTATTTTCTGCAACTAATTGTAAAACTATCACAAGTTTCTCATTTACACTAAAAAAAAAAAAAAAGAATCCTGTATGTGAGACGTTGGATTTCAACTTACGCCATTTGCGTGTATCGACGTGACGTACAAAATGTATCACGTATTTTTCACTTACGTAAACTGCGTTTAAATTTTGTTTGCGATAACGAAATGTATTTAAATCGGATTCACGAATTATCAGAGCGTTTTGGGTTCAGCGCTTATATTGAACGGGGATTGTTTGCCGTCTCTTTTTTATAATTTGCATTTAATTAAAAATTTTATCCATTTATTATTTTGCATTTTCTTTCCGTATTAATGGTAAGTGGACAACCGCAAATAATTTCCATTTAAAAACTGATGAAAATGTGCAAAGTGCCAACAGATATTTATACATACTACATATTAACTGCGGCGGACAAAAGGCGGTAACTCTTTTTATTTATTCATTTCATTTTATTTGCTGCACCAGCAATATTAATTATCTAGCTAATTATGCGAAATACGCAAAGGAATATTATGTGTAACATTATATTTATTTTAAATTGACTTTCAATGCGTATAAATACAAAATTCAGGGAAGCCGCATTAGTATATCTAAACTATGTCCTTTTTCAGTTGCCTTAACCGCTTAAATAATATTACCACACTCAACACACACTTATATACACCTATACACCTCATTCAATTGTAATTGTTTAACTAACACATTTATTTCTACGTTCTTTATACATGCGATATGCGATATGAACAATATACAAAAAAATATATATGTAATGTGTACATTATATTAAAAAATAAATAATTAAAACAAAAAACCATCACCAATACCAACCACGCTCGCTGCAACTCAACTCAACTCGTTACTTTGAACTCGTTACTCGAACTCTCTCTCTCTCTCGTTACCAATAACCATTGTGAAGGTGAATAACGCCACTGCACGTGTACAAACCAAAAAAGTGACAGCAGTACCCAACGGTAAGTTGCTCTAACACTCACACACACATACACATACACCTGCTTTATACTCACACACACACACACACACAATCACACACACACAGAGAACACTTACTTACTATTACACCTACATAGAGCTAGTGTAAGCTATGTAGCGAAACAAGTTTAAATGTTGAACAAAGAAATGCAATTACCTCTGGCCTAGAAGAACTATAAGAAATGAGAAGCACGCAAACGGAAACTTAAATACCAACAATAACAACAATAAACTTTAACACAACTGCCATTACATTTGACTGGCCATTGCCGTTGTTGTTACGTGTTGCTATACTTTTCGTTTCTTATTGTGTTCCTTCTTTTTTTTTAATTTTTTTGTGGTTTGTTGAACTTTTCGCATCAACTTTTTTGATGGCTGCTGAAATTTTACCTCAAGAACGAATGTTTCTTAATGAAAATGTTTTTGCTCTTGGGAAAATTGTTACTTTTGATTTTATTTGAAGAACTTGTTAATAGAGCATATGCCAAGGCGTTTAGCAATAAAAAACTTGTTAACTGAATTGCCAACAATGCCATACTAACGAATTTCACTAGAATTGCTGCTGCTAGCCAAACAATATACACACACTCTCACACACACAAACACACTTTTTTATTCGTTCTGATTTTTGTGTTGTTCGTTCGTTACGTTTTCTTTATTTGTTATTTAATGTTGTTGCATTTGAATTCATATTACCGATTACCGATGATTGAACAAATTCTGATAATGGCAAAAACCAACTTTTTTATTTTGTTTTCTCTCACACACCACACAGTTGTACTGACCAAAGACGGTGCCATACCGGCTCCAGCTCTAGGTGAGCAAATCAGAGAACAAATTAAAATGAAAAACCATAGAAATGCATTTGTTATATATCTTGAAACTTGCTTGCTAAAATCCAAAACAAAAATAGAGACAATAAGCCTCCTGCATAATTAATCCACACTTAATGTTGTCTATAAGCGTAGGCATTTAAAAGCAAAATATAAACAAAAAAAACTTCCAATGCATAACCCTTAAATGTAACATCCAACTCTATAAATAACTGTTCAGGCATGTTGCACGCTCACGGTGGCATGATACAAGTCCCAATATTGGCTTAATAAACTAACTAAACTAAATGATCTTTAATACAAACCGCTACAAGCATTGACACTCACAGTCCCAGCATGAATAATGTCTAATAAATCCATGTTTACCTTGATAATACACTTGCTGTATGTACTCCATCAGATAAAAGTTTGTCTCCACAAATATAAAAACAAGAAACACCCACAGTTCTTTACTAAATCTTCTTATAGATTTTAATTTTACTTTTAGCTAGAATTGTTCTATACTAGAATATATTTGGTTCCTTTTGTGTGGTTTTTAATGCACAGCTCTGTCAGTTTGAAGCTCTTAGATATTTAGTGTTTTGTTTCCTTTGCAGTGCGCACAATTTCATTTAATGTTGCGGTTGCTTAAAAGTTTCTTCTCTAACAAACCGAGCAAAAAAAATGGCCGCAGCTAAAAAGTTTTGCACGCCATGTATAATAAATAAAGCTGCTGAATAAATCGTCTTTCCATGCAAGTTGCCATTAAAAAGTATTCACAGCGCAAAATCTATACTTTAGGTTTGGTCAAATACGATAAGCCGCTTACCAACACAACCAAACCGAGCTAAGCGGGTAAAACTGAAGCAGCTGACACGTTGCCAGCAGCTGCTCTCTTAGAGTTTTTGCCATCATGTGGACAGGACATGCAAAATGCTTTTGTATCGCCAACAAACTTGGATCTAGACAACCAACCAACCAGGCAGTCAGACAAACAGACGGACCGACCGACCAACATGAGATGAGATGCTGCACATGCAGCGACCAGCAACTTCCTTTTGGAGCATTTGCCTTTACTTAAACTTGGCTTGGCTTTTCTTGCCTTGCTGCTTGCCACGTGCACGAAATGCGCTTCATTTGCGTTGCACTAAATGCGAGCTGTGTGTGCGTTGGGACGCCAGGCTATTTATGCGGCTGCCGGCATATTATAGGAATAGACACAGACAGTCAAACAAACCCGACAAAGCAGTTGGATACGTACACGAGAGGGGATGGGGATAGGTGTAGGGATCCTTTAGTAGCAGGCACTCACTCTATAACGTTTCGAACTGACTTCACTTGGCTGGCAAATGGTTGGCAGCATTACCAGAAAGGGGAATGCGAGCAGTGCTTATGTTGTTGTCCTGCTCGTTAGGTTTGCGGCTGCCACCCAGAGGTGGGGAGACAGGATAATTACAAATAAACCACAAAGTTGCAAACATGTTGCGGCATACACATAAATTTTCCAAATAAAAAAAAAAGAAGAAAACTTTCCTTGAACTCCAGATGCCTTCATATCCTTCGGCTGTTGCAGTAGCATTTTATTTTGACTCCATATTCGTTGTGTCTTATGCAAATGTGTTCGTTTCGCACACACACGCACATACACTTACACAAACAAACTCCCCACCTAACACATTCATGTGCAATTGGAGGAAAGTTAGTCGTCTACTTCGTACTCGTATGTTGATTTTCACTGTGCACGAAACACCCTTCCATACACATGCATATATATATGTATATAAATCGTTTATTTTTTCGTTGATCCTTTGACATGTTAAACTTAATGTGCCCCAGCCAACACCAAGACCGAGAACTCTGACTGCCTGTCTGTCTATTTGACATGTATTTCTCTGCATTTTTCGATATTTCGCTAGTTATAGTTGCCTCTCTTTTTTTTTTTGGCTATTTATTTAGAGTCGATCGTAAGCAGATTAGTTTGAAAATAACAAAAGGACAATAGTAAATATTTGACATTATTTGTTATTTTACTGACATTTCTATAGCATCATTGTGTTGTGAACACTGAAGCATTTGCTATTTTCTATTGCATACTTTTTTGCGCCAATGCAATGCATACATTTTGTGACACGAAAGACAACAAAGCATGCAAAGCTGTAAAATAAACTCAAACAATGGTTAAGTCAAAGTAAATAGAGCCAAAATATTGTTGAACTGAAATCGCATTCAGCGCAATTTCGTAAAAATTCATTTGTTTTGACTGCTTGTATATATTGAAAGCTGAAAGCGTATCAGTAAAATAAAGAAATCAAAACTGAATAATACTATATAAATACAATAAAATAAATGTTTGTTGGATACATTTATTAATAAGTGCATGTTCTGTGCTGAAACCCCAATCCCGCATTAAAATAAATTGAAAGATTTTTAAACTATTATGTTACAGCAAAACCTGTAAATATAATTGAGCTGCGTGTCATGTAAAAAACTGAGAGTTACTTTCTCTACGTATATAAAATAACACTATAAATGTAAAACTAATGCAAATATTTTCTCTTGACTCTTTCATGCCTACAACAACGACAACTACAACAACATAATAAATAAATCCAACGAAAAAATAACTATAACAATTTCTATAAATCCGCCTGACTGCAGTTTGCGTACAATGGCCTGAAGGTAAGCGTTCCGTCACGTTTTATTTTATTTTTTTTGCTGTATTTGTATTTTGTTTTTATTGCCTGCCTTATTCTGTTATAAATTCTCAAGTAATACACAAAACTTAACATAACCACTTATACACAATCACACACACATATAAAAAATAAGTTATATTTAATGTATACCAAGACCCTTTCATTTTTTAATATAAGTATAAGCCATGGAAAATTTACTAGCATGTAAGTGACAAACTTCCCACATACATATGTGACAAAGAAAATAAGAAAATATGCTAGGCAGGTCTACATATCAAGTAAATATCTCTGGGTTCTATGACAGATCAAGAAATCATTTTGAAATGTAATTAATTTTTCAGCTAACTACCAGTTTATTCAAATTTTTCTTTTCTTTACATTATTTTTCTTGTCAGGTTCCGCGTTAAACTGTATGCATACTTATATTATACTCGTATCCTACATAATTATTATAATACTAAATATTTGATGACTGTTTGTAACTGTTTCCTTTTTTTTTTGCGTCATTTACTTTGCATATAATCCAAAAGAATTGAACCATAAATAGAAACAAATGATAATGTAAGAAACAAATTGAAAAACATAATCTTAACGTACCGCTCGATAATCCATTCTAAAACCGGCGCGTCGCCATTCACATACTAGTCTTGATGATGATGATGATCTAATGATCATCTAATGATGGTTATGAATTTAGCATATTGCGGCTGTGTTGTCTTATGCATACTACTTAACTACTATATACTATTTATAAATATATATATCCACTATATATTTATATATATATGAGCAATCAATATCATTTTGTTTGACACATCTTTTAACAAGTTTTGTTGTATGTGCGTTTTGTTTTTATGTCCTGAGTTCGTTTTACGTTTTGACATATTTTGGTCTGGTACTTTGGTCTGAACATTGTCGGAAATGCTCCTTAGCGTAATTACTTATTACTTATGTATACACTCACAAGCATACACATACATATCACCACACAGATCTACACACACACGCACACATATACGAATGTTTGTAACTGGTAAATTTCGTCGCGTTCCAAGCTGCTTAACTTAGCACTAGACTTAAGCGAGACCACAACAAAAAAAAAAACCAAACCAAACCAAACAAAAACCGAACCAAGAGATCTCCATTCACTGCATCCCCGAATTCGATATGTAAATACAACATACACACACATACATTGATATACTCAAATACAACCAAACAGACATACACATATAGTCACACACAGCTCATCCAAACATCGAATGTTACGCAAAAATCTAACGAAATTTATGAACGTGTAATATGAACCTTAAGGTTATCGGCTGCCTGTGGCCGCGGCTTGGCCATTTTTGGGGGCGCCCGTTGGTGCCGGAGCGCCGACGTTGCAACCGATGGCGCTGCAGATGCCACTGCCTGTGGCGCAAGCGGCGACAATGCCGCACAACGCACCCACGCCCACAGCAGCCCAGGCTGCCACGCCCATTATGTTAGCGCAACGCCACCCAACGCACGGTGCTGTGACAGCGCAAACTGCAGCAGCAACGACACGGCGGAGGTACATTGAAGAGTCTCGATCGCATTTTGTTGAGTGTGTACGCCAAAAAAAGCAGAATTCAAAAATTGATAAAAATCGCTGATTCACAGAGACACACACACAAACACAGACATATAGTATATATACAAACGCACACACTCACACACAGACACTCTGAGACAAAACTACAACAGCAACAAGTCACAAATTCTTAGCTATGAGATCTGTACCATATACCCACATACCAAATATATATTTGTTGTCTTGTTAATTTGGTTACGCATTTGGGTTTGACTATATGCTAAGTACTACATATATATTGCATACTTTTTGGCGCCCTTGAGATTGCATTGTTCTACGGCTAGGCACACACACACACATACAAACACTGAAACAAAACCCAAGAATCAACCAATCAATCAACCAACTAGTGGCAATTTTCACATGACAACTGTAATTAGCTATTAAGTATGGAAAGGTTTTCTAGCTTTAACCATAGTGTACTTACTATCTAATGTATATCGTAATTTATAACGTACCCTTTATCGTGTGACGGTAGCCAATTTATTGCGCAGCAAGCATTTTTTAAGGCATTTCTTTAGAGCATTAGTTTTTAGCATATCTCGTACTCTTTGCTCTCTCCACTTACATTTTTCTCTCTGTTTCCCCTATATCTCTCTGTTTATATTCTCGATATGTTTTTACTTGGCAATTTTGCACGTTTTACCTTATGTGTTTTCATCGCTTTGGCCTAGAACCAAAAAAAAAAAAAAATATATTAAAAAGATTACTGTGGATTAGAATATTGAAAAAGTAAATCAATAATAATTGTGTCTCGCAATATAATTGTTGCCACATATTTAACGCGTTACGTTTACAATTTGTTGCATGCGACCAAAAGTCATGGCCGGAAGTTTTGTACTTGATTGCTTAGCGCTAATGCTTTTTCATTTGTAAATACAAAAAACTGAAATTTAACTTTAGTATTTGAAATTAAAATTGTCAAAATTGATATAAAATTGATCAATCTTCTGACAACCTAATAACTATGCAAAATTTAATTATAATTGCATAGCAGCCAAACGAATTCATAATTTGGTGTATGGTTTATGCCTTTCAATTATTATTTGTGCGTTAAACTTTCAGCCTGCGCTGCGTAACAGTTGCCACAAGTGTAGCTGAGGTCATCAATTATGGCCAGCACCTCGCTTTTGTAGTGGTTATTGCCACCTGGCTGCAAACTGTTTGTTATTGGTGACAATATTGCTTGTTAATTGCGCTCCCAAGCATCACAGAATCAATGATATCCATTGATATCCAGCTAATAATATCAAATATACGCACAGTTGTTTAAAACTAACAGCCCTAAACAACAATTTGAAAGCGGTACATAAAACTTATAGGATATTTCACCTATTTGCCTTTCATCTATAAGCGTTGTCCATTCGGCACTATCACTACATAGTTTAATATATGTGTTTTGCTAGTTTTGATTGTATTTTAAGGTTGAAGGGTTTTTATATATGAACATTACCAACTTTATATATATATATATACGTACAATTTTTTATTGCTTTGTATACGAAAATCTCTAATATACACTCACCGAAATTAAGTGCAATGAGTTTTTTGAACAACAACAAAAGCCTTGCCGCATATACACGTAAAAAATAAATTCTATATATGTTTATACTAAACTGCAGATCAGCCTAATGTTTTTCGTATTGTTAATGGATGATCATATAAAATCGTAATTTAATATATATAAAAAAAAAAAAATATGCAAATCTCTGCGTAGCATTTCTTGGTAATTCAATGTTATAATGTTAAGTATGTTTCGAACTGAATCCCCCTTTATATGACTGACTTCACGTATGTCTTATGTATTGTTATATGTATATACCAAAATCATCTCAACGCTCAATCGATACTTAAACTATATACATACAAACAGTTACTACATAATGCCTAGTATTTGCTAAACATATACTATATACTATATATATTATATATATATATATACTTATATAAAAAGAGAGAAAAACTAACCGCATGAGTTTTATGTTCTTTTCTTTTCCTTTTTTCTACTTTTTGCACACGAACACAAAACAAACAAAACAAATACACGCGAAACATATAAAAAATGAAATACCGTGCGTACAAACACCCACACACAACACACGCACACTTACAACACTCACACACACACAATGGTTAAAATGTTGTGTAAAAATCGTTGCAAAAACAAACAAAACAAAAAATATATCAATCAAAAATCAAAATCAAAATCAAAAAAAAAAACCCTTAAAAAATCGTTTGGCCGCCTCACAGCCGCCGTAGCCGCCGCCGCTGCCATGCGTGGAGTTGCCATACAACGTGGACACGTGGGCGTGGTCGGTGCCACACCCTTCCATCATCCCCATCATCCGCACCATCATCAGGCGTTGGCCGCTGCCGTCGCCCAGCAGCAGCAGCAGCAACGTCAAGTGGCCGCCGCTGCCGTGGCCGCAGTAGCCGCCCAACAGCAGCAGCACCAGCAACAACAACAGCAGCAGCACCAACAGCAACAGCAGCAACAACATCAACAGCAGCAACAACAACAGCAGCAACAACAACAGCAACATGCCGCAGTAGCCGCCGCTGCAGCTGCCCAGCATTCACAGCACGCCGCTGCCGCCGCCGCAGCCGCTGCTGCCGGCCACACACATCCTCATGCCCATGCGCACGCCCTCGCTCCACAGCTGGCCCAGTTGCAGCCGACGCTGCAAGCCGTCGGAGTGCCCACTGCCGCTGGCAGTGCTGCGGCTGCTGCCGCTCAGCAACACTCGGCGCTGCAGCAATCGTTGGCTGCGGCCGCAGCTGCACAGAACTCGGGCGTGGCTGGTAATGCGAACGCTGCTGCCGCCGCCGCGTATGCGGCACGCCTCTCTGCTGCAACATCACAAACGCCGGCCGCTGCTGCTGCGGCTGCTGCTTCCATGGCAGCGTCGGCCAATGCGGCCAACAATGCTGCAGCTTTGCATGGATTTGCGCCGTAAGTAAAGCCCACACAACGTTGCCCCAAAAACTCGTCGTCGCCGCAAATATCGCCACAAAAAAAAAATAAAAATAAACCTATATATCTACAATGTAGCTCTTAGTTGTGTCTTGATTTTTTTAAATTATTTTTTTTTGTTAAATAATCTATATATATTGAATGTAGTTTTAGCGCACTTACTTTTTGTTCATGTGGTGTCTACGCTCGCTCTCAATCGCTTACTCAAATCAACAATCAAAAGCTGCACCAACTGCAGCAGCAGCAAAAACAACAACTGGCAAACTTGTCTTGCATGCTATCAATTATCACGCATACGCCTTGTTGTGCCTGCTCCTGCTGCTGCTGGTGTTGCAGTTACCAAGACACGCATCATCATTTATACACTTAACCCCGCCCCAATGAGACCCACCCAACCATACTACACATCACCCCTAGCAATCCACCCAATCGACGAGCGCAAAGTTTATCCATAGCTTTAAAGTTGTTTTTGTCTCTCTCTTTTTTGGTCTATGCGGTGATTTTTTTTTAAATATTTAGCTACCTTGTGTGTGTAACGTTTTAATAAGTATATAACTATATATCTATGCATAGCGTCACATTTGCCTAATGTACCATCTAATTCAATCGCAAGTTTAGACTTGTCTCTTGTATAAAAATCAACTACAACTACAACAACAACAACAGCTACAAGCAGCAAACAATTAACGCACGCCAACAACTACATTATCTATTTAAACAACTTAAAAACATATACATACTATATACATATATATTTATATTTGACCGAGAGCAGTTTTTTGGCATCGTTGAATATATTTATGATTTATTGATTATTTTTGGTTACGGGGACGTACCTCATTGTATATTGTGTACCACTAGGCGTATGATGAACTTCAACTAAACAAAACATTTTGTTTTTTATAATTAATGCGTCTGATACTGCTGCTGTCGCGCATGTTTCCTTTATATCTCAACTCTTATTATTTCTATATACACACACGTTAATTTTGATTTGTGTTTTCTTACTGTGGCTGCTGTTATATAACTAAATAATAATAGCGAATGAATAACGATGATAACGATGATAATGCTACCATTGTATATGAAATCTATCCAACTAATTAGCTAGGTGCATGAGTGTCTGTTCTGTCTATTAAAATGCAGAAGTCGAGCAACAAATGTTTTTTCGTAGTATCGGGCAACTGGAATGTGTACTCCTACTTACCATTTATGGTTGATTATCCTTGCTAGTGTTCTACTTATGATTTACTTATGCATATGCATTACCTAACTATCAGCTCGTCATCAATTAGGAAAGGGAAAGAACGGAGGGGGGGTACAGTGTACAGTACAAAAGTAGTCGCTAGGCAATTGAGGTGGGTTTATTTTTAGTTTAATGTTAGGATTTGTCAGGAACTTTCTTACATTTTCAGTTACGCCTTAAATTTCAGTCATTTTACCCAATGCACCCGGTACAACAAAAATAAATAAATAAAATAAACAGTCAACGGCAAAGACAAAGTTTTGGCATCAATTTAAATATTATTTTACCCATTGGCAAGCGACCAAACTTTGCCCTTGCCTTCTGCTCATAGCGCCCAAACCCAAACACCCACACACAAGTGCGTTAAAAACTGAATAAAAAAATAAATCCAACAAAAAATAAAACATATTAAAATTTTTTGAATTTTGCTTTTAAGTGCAAGCAAAGTAACAGCCAAGTCAGATTAATGAAATCACTTATTAATAATATGTTTGAATCTTGATCTGTCTCGGCTGACAGACAAATAAATAAAAACCAGTCACCAAATCAATTATTAATAAACCGAATCTTTTTTTATCCTTCTTCCTTGAACACACAGCGTTTACTATGATCCCTTCTTAGCAGCCGCTGCTTCCGCTGATCCAAATCTACGCTTCCAGGTAAGTTGATCCAAATTCTATCCAATATTAACTAGTTCAGAGATAATCATTTAGGCATATAGACATTGTGTAAATATGTTAAGCTATGTTATTGTCTAGTTAAAAGCAGGCTAGCTAAATAAATAAAACCAATAACATTTTCAAAATATATATACATATATATATATATATAATATATAAATTTTACAGGCAGCCAAACCGGTCACTGAAGTTCCAGCCGCACAGCCAGCCGCCATGTTAAATGTAATGAAATCTATTCAAATTTTTACGCTAACCGTACAAAAACAAAACCGAATTGAGAACGCTCTCTTAACTATTTATTATACTCTCGTACATATACATTTATTTACACTTTACTTTACTTTTTTGATGGTAGCTTGTGAAAGACACCAATATTTGACTTGGTTTTTGAAAAGAATATTCTTTTTAGTTGTTATATACCTATTTATTTTGTTTAGTTATTGCATTTCACACTAACGACGCGTTTTGATCTACACTTTTTCTATACATACGTACATACACCTTGAGAAATGATTTATTCTATTGTTTATTATTATTTGGTAACTGGTCGTGCAATTGCGTCTGTAAAATTTTGTCATATACAAGCGTATATATCACAACACAAAAACAAAAGATATATATACATATCTTATAAATACACACCATAAAGGCAAAGGGATGAGAGTTATTAACAAATTATCGTACATAAATAATTGCTTTTATGTATTTACATACTCATATTTATGTATTTTACCATTGTGTTTGAATACTTAAGTCTCCTTCTACTTATAAAGTGATTACTTATTTGCATCCTTAATTCATTTTGTTATCGCATTTTTCCAACTATCTAAGTATTACATTTACACGCGTAGTGTTCAAGAATAATACAAACAACTACAACTACAACTATAACAACAACAAATGCTTTTGATCAGCAGCCAATACAAAGGCGCATTGCATATTTTCAGGCTGCATGCCGCTCCCTCTGTATCTCTCTTTTTTAATTTCAATGTTCGAAACGAAAGAACCTTCAGACTGTATTTAATGTTTATTTTCATTAGTTTTCAATCAAAAGATCACGCCACTTTTGGTTTGTGTTTCAATTTTGCTTTCGCAATCTATATATACATATCATACTGATATCTAAATACAAATCTATAGTTAAGTAGCATATAAATAATTATTCTTCAATGCTGTGAACATTTTCGTAATTACTAAGTATGTATTCTTTTTTGGTTAATTTTTTCACGACTTGTACAACACACCCAACAACAACAACAACAACTGCATCAAATATCAACATTATCGAATCTAAAAATGAACAATCAAAAAATTACAAAAATCTATACCAAATATATCGAAAAACTTACAGCGCCGCACTGTGACTACGCTAAACAGTACCCCACATACGATCAACCGCATTCCGGTACCACAGAATGTTTTGGTAAAAATAATCATTTTTAGCTAGCAATTTGAAAAATGCAATACAATAATCAATTAAGTTCCATTTGAGAATTTGTTCGTTGTGCCCAATTATTGAATTTTGGTTCTGTGAATGAGTGTTGTCATACTTTGTTTTATAATTTTCTTCGTGGAACTGCGCTTTATGTCTTGCACCCATATCTAAGTTATAAACTTAATCCTAGCTCTAAATTATATGCCATAAGTTCTTTATAATACCCTGCACATTTGGCGCTTTTGTTTGTAGCATTTACTTACCACTTATGTATTATCCAATGGATCTTTGGCATCTTGGGTTTGTAGTTTGAATTCGCTGGTCACCACAATATGTTTTATATTTCCATGTACTATATATATATATAAGGAAAATCACACTGATATAATTTGTTTGCACTCCCTTAACCTTTTTTTTTTTTGGTTTAGGTTCTAAACTCTTGCCATTTTGCTCTCTTTTTCACCTGTCGCTAGTTTTGTCGTTGCCGATGCATTTAGTCCTAACTGCGCCTCTTTAACACTCAATTTGCTTCGCATTATTCCAGGCCACTGCTCCGCTGTTAAAGACACCCCTGTCTCAGGCCCAGCAGCAGGCGTATGCCACAGCGGCCACCACCTACACGGCGGTAGCTGCCCGGGCCGCCTACGGCGCCGCTGCAGCTGCAGCCGCCCAACCAGCACTCGGCTATGCCACCGTAGCAGGGTAAGTGTTCACCACATGCCTCCATGCGTTCCATGTTGCTGCCTTAGCCATAGTTACAGCGTCTCCACTCTCACAAATGCTCTACAAAACTCTCAACTAAATCAACACTAAGCTCATAATATAGTGCAGTATTCATCTAATCTAATTATAACCCTTTAACTTTAACCTTGTTGTTAGACGGTACATAGAATCAGATGTGCGTTTGTGGTTGGGTCAAGATTATCTTCACATTCGGTAGTACATCTAATTAACATTTACTTTATTCTACTTGCATATTTTTATAGTCTATGTTTTTACTTTATTAGAGCTTTCACTTCTCCGTTATGTATGAAAATAATTTATTAATCTGCTTTATACATTTATTTTGTGTTATGCAAGTCATATTAATATTAATTATATCTTATTTATAAATTATTTCCATATTTTATAACATATTTTACCTATTAATTTTATCATTTACTAATTTCATTTGACTAACTAATATGATTTGATTCTCTTTTGTATAATTTTATCATCACTAAATAACTTATCGAGTGTAGAAAGAGTCTAACACAGAAAATCGTCGATTTACAACTAACCATTGAAAACTTTTGCAAAACCATATCGAAACTAAACAATTTTTACTTAAATCATCCGAAATGAAAATGGGAAATTATGAGGAGGCCAAAATATGATGATGACGCTTGAGGAAATACAATTTATTAAACGATTTATATGTGGAGAAAGAAGTTTTTATTTTAAGAAAAGATGTTGGAGCAGGAATCAAAATTAACAACTAATCAACAAGAGAAATTAAAAAAGCACACAAATTAATCAAACCTAACACAAATGGAGTCGTCACAAAACTATCGCATTACTAAAACATAATCATTAACTTATGATATTTACTAACAAGATGCAAACGAAATATTTTTAGTTACGCGCGCGAGTATGCGGATCCCTATCTAGGACATGGCATTGGACCCGTGCCCGGCTATGGGGTAAGTTTATTTAACAAATTTATACCAATTTTTTGGTAATCAAACGATTCAGTTTCAATTTTTGTTAACTACCTACTTATTGCCTGATTTTTCCATCTACTCCACTATCTTCTCACAGGCAACCATGTATCGCGGTGGCTTCAATCGTTTTACGCCATATTAGAAAGCAACACAAGTCAGCCAAATAATGCACTTGAACTACTCTCGAAAATGCTCAATGTATGAACAAAAATTAGCCGTAAATACTCCTCCTCTACAGTGCAGTAAGTAGCAGTTAAATCTAAACCAATAGATGGAGATAGTCAAATATCACAAAGAACAGACGCTCAAAGATTAACAAACAAAAACAACAAAAACCCCACTCAATACTTTATGGAGAGTTGAAAATCAAAGCTATAAGCAGCTGGCCACTAACTTGTGGCAAAATTAAACTAAAATTAAAAAAACAAAACAAAACAAAAAGAAGAAAAAAAAAACAAAGCAAATCAATGTCGTCCAACAAAAACAAATGCAGCATAAACAAAATATTTAAATGGCAATTAGTTTGCGAAACGTGCTTCATGCGTAGATTTTTACCAAAAACAAAAGCTGAAATTTTGTGCGGGAGATCAGAATTTATATATATATATATATATATGTATATTATATATATATATATATATACCTACGGGATCTATAAATATTATACCTTTAGATATGGTATTTGTATATCAAAAATGAGCAATTTTATGTATTTTCAGGATACCCACTGAAAATCAACAAACAAAAAGATACATATTTTGTTTACTAGTTTTGTTTATTAAGTTAGCTTTATATTTATATGATTATTTTTGTTTCATGTAATTGTTACATATAGCATTGTAGTTTGTAGCAAACAAGAAGCAACAAAAACAAGCGACACACACAAAATTTGATATTATTTTTCTATATATACGCAAAAAAGTTGCCAAACAAAAAAAAAAACAAACAAAAAAATGAAAATTTAAACCCATACCACAATTTCATCATAAATTTGCACATCTCCATAGAATACTCATTAATTATTATTGTTGTTCGAACAACAACTCCCTTTGTCAACGAATTTATTTTTTAAATGTTTTGCTCTGCTTTGCTTAATTATTGTTCCTAGTATTTTATTTCGGCAGCTATAACGCAAAGTCAGCTCAATGAAAATGAAATTGCTCAACTTGTAGCGCATAAGCAAATGCAAAAGATCAACACGTAGACATATCCTTGGAATATACAATAATTATTACTTTAATGCGGCCGTAGCAGCAAAAAAAAAAGAAAAAAAAAAAAAAAAGGAAAGAATAATGAGTAATAAAATACAAATAATAATACATAATAGTTTTTAACTTCAAGCTTCCAGTGACAGAAAGATAGAATAAAAAACCAAAATCATAAATGAAAACGTGAAAATTGTGTAGTAAGCATTAATATAAAATAAATTTTTAGCTCTTACTCCGTAGCACTTTCTTTGTGTGTTGTGCAAAAAGAACAAACAAAACGAAAAAAAAAAAAATCCAAATTTATAAATTAAATAACTTCACATCGTTTCAATGTCGTTCATTTTGGGTATAGACCCCAAAACTTCCCTAAGCAAGCTAAGAATTTATTTTACACACTACAAAGTCTAACGCACACAATTAACTTTTAACGTTGTGTACTTTGAAATGTATGTTGGAAAACAGAAATCTAAACAACACAAAAACAAAACAAAAATGAAAATGCTCAAAAAGTAATATGACGTCGTTCTCTATTTCAATACTTAGGCAGCTACTGTCGTGAAATTTATACTTTTTGTTTATAAACAAAACTATGATAAATGAAACAAATACCTTATACCCTTTGATTCGTTATTGTGTGTGTGTTTAATTGTGCAATCGCTCTTTAGATGTTCCCTTCAAATTTCTCCTTACGAATCAAACTAAATCCAATTATATATTATATATTATACGTACGTAAAGCTCCATATAAAAGAGCAAATTGAATCTATTGAGTCCAAAGAGCACAAATTTTGTATTTTGTTCTACAATTCGATGTTTCAGATTGTATATATTTATCAATTTCTTCAACACACAAACACACACTCGCACACACACACAAGAGCAACTCGAAGCAACTCAAATTTGAAATGTTAACAGAATGTTTCTTTAAATATTATTAAAAGAAAATAATAATTAATGTTTTAAGCATAATTACGTTGACATTTTTCAAGCCAAAGTTTATATTTAAAAATGATTTTTAGTTAGATTTAGTTTTTATGCTGATGACAGACACAAAAATAATATAATAATACAAATAATGAATAAATCAAATCAAACCCAACAATTGCCAAATTAAATGTAGCTTTCAAGTGAAATAAATAAATAGACACGTAATTAACTTTAACAAAAAACAAAAAAAATGAAAACATTTTAAAATAGTGCAGAATCAAGTTGATGAATTACACACCAAAAAGTAAAGCATACTTTTTGGTCGCACATACACGAAACACTGAAAAAAAGAAAAAAAAACACTTGGGTTTGATGAACATGGCAAAATAAACCAAGTAGTTATTAAAACTTAAACATAATAGAATACATATAAAAATTTATAAACTCAACTTCCACCGCAAATTTTTTAAAACAAAAACAAAACACAATTTTTGTCTTAAGCAAGGTATGAACTAAAATAAACCTATAAATATGTAAAATGCAAATGCAACTCAATCAAACACTGCAGCTATAAATATATATACATACATACCTACTTATAAACGATAATATTTTAATTTTTATTTCATATTCAATATTCTGTACGCCCCCTATCCCCGTAAACACACCCCCATTCAAACACCCAGTACAAGAGCAAGAAAAAGAATGACGAATCTTTAAGCTGTAATCTGTAATCTGTGTAGTCTAACCATAAGCCAGCGCCGCTTTTGTTCAATTTCACATAGAGCATAGGCATTATATAAAGTATAAATATAAACTATATATATAAATATATATTATATAAAAAGGAAAAACACTAATCATTAAAGATGTGCCAAATTGTAAGTTGTACCATTCGTTTTTATCAATGGACAAAGCAAACAAATGCAAAACTCAAATTGAAATAAAAACAATATTAAAAATATATAAATTGAAAATCTTGACAACAGAACTCCCCTCCCAAATATATGAAATCTTTTTTTGTTTTTTTCAACATTTAGATGATAACGGAAAATATTTTTAAAATTTAGCATTGTGTATAGAAAGGAGATTTACGAGCTAAGCGCGTACCAAGGCGCTTCCTTACAAAAAAAAATTAATAATTGAACAAAAGAGACGAATAGTATTATATTAGCGGACTACCGCAACAATCACACACAGCAGCTCCCCCTCCCTTCAGCCGACAAAACATGCTCAATACTTGTGTTCACTACACAACAATTTTACATTCACTTTAATTTATACACACATCATACAGATACAAAAAATAATATGGCTATACACAAGAGACAAATTTCATTTAAAAAAAAAAACTATTTATTGGTTTATATCAATTTTCAATTTGTAAGGTTGTGACAAATTGTAAACAAGCATACAAAACATAAGAAAACAAACAAAAAAGGGAAATCCTTAAAAACGTGCAGAAAATGTAATAATGTATGCGAATGGCAAATAAAATAGTAAAGAGATAAAAAAAAAATATTTGAGATTCATACAAACGAAAAAAAAAAGAAAAAATGCAATAAAAATACATTTTAAAAATATGAAATACAATTTAAAACTGGCTTTTTTTGTAAAGATTAAAGGTGTTCATGGATAACTGGCAATATTGACTTACATTTATTTGGCTTTCGACGATTGACAGACATTTGTTTAGTCAATTATAAAAACAAGAGATGAGATTACGAGATGACTCATACAAGCTGGCAGTGAACCGAAAGTCAAGAAAATCAATGGAATCCGGAAACCGTCTGATGTTTTTTACCTGACAGCACACACGCACAGCTGATAAGTCAACAAATTTGCATGTTTGCAGTGGCAGTTCTTGCCTCATTACTCTTGCCTCAATCCCAAGTTATTATACTTATTGTGCGGTCATTATAAGCATTTAACACCTCCCAAGTCCACAAAGAGCGACATGCAAGGCTATTAACCCGATTAAATCAAGAGAGCCAAACAGCGTGCTCGCAATGGGCTTCTAATTATACAAAGTTTTCCACATTTGATTGAAGAGTACCCGACAACTCACATACACACACACGCAAATACACATCCGCTGATTTTAAATGGGCCATGACAAACCAGTCGACCACAGGAAGTAAACGCCCACACACTAACCTGCTAGTCACAAGTGGGTGGTAGTTCAGTTTGTCACTGCCGCTGCCCTCGCGGTTGCCCTGTGGCTGCGGCTATTGCGGCTAACAGTGTGACATAATAAATTATGCTGCATAGCAATGATTAATTTGAGTTCTGCATGTAACATGACAGCCGTCATGGAGTGGGGCATCCAATCAAATGCATACAGAATGAGTGCTTGGAATTGGAATTGGCACACACACCCACACACACACACACACACGAAGGCACACATCTCTGCTCCATTTTCCATTTAGTCAAAAAGAAATCAGGGATCGCCCGGCAGTTTGTGTTTTCGTTTTGCGTCTCATACCATCTACTATTTGAATCTATATGTGCGTCCATGTATATGAATGTCCCGCCGGGACCCATGAATTATTGCGTGCAATTATTTTCTAATTAATTATTTGACAGGGCTGCGAAGGACGCCAAGCTGCGATAATTTCGGAATTGGAACTGAAGCTGAAGCACATAAAGCCTGTAATGGCTACCATTAAATTGGCGGATGCTACTCTGTGATTCTTCTCCTGTTGGAAATAGGGAATGCGGTCAAATGTATATTCCCCAACCACAACCATGTTAATATAAGAGCTACTTAAATATTACTCGTAAGTATACTATGTATATAGGCACCAAGACTAAGTAGGACAAATTTGAGATAGGACAGCACAGTGACAGCAGCTGCTGGCAAGTATTTAAGTTATTGCAGAGCTAAGGCTACCTTGGTTTATTAATGATGCTAAGAAGTATTCACTTCTAACCGTATCTAAATATCCCATGAAATTTCAATCAGCAGACAGTAACTGGACTCTCTCGTCAAACACCTCTGTTTATATTTTATGCAGAGCTCCACTTCAAGTTAAAGCTTCAATTTGTCTTTCAGCCAAACAAATTTCAATTGCTTTTGAAACTAGCGGTTCCTTTATGTCGATTCAATGAAATTGAAAACCCGTCGAATATCTGTAAAATACAACACCTTTAGCTAGTACCAGCGCATGTACTACAACTATCCAGCAGATATGCGTAAAACGATGCCCAAATTGGCCACACAACACGAACCCCGAACCAATTTCAATACCACACATAAACCGCTTCTAACCGCGGCACAAAAACTAATTACATTATTTAAAGTTGAAGCAATCAGAGAGTGCGTATGCCCCATACGGCTTACCCCAGAAGGCAATCCACGTCACGGTTCAATTGAATGTGCGGACTGGGCTAAAAAAAATGCCATGGTACGCAGTACACACATACCCACACACACACGCTGACTCTGCAATGCCATTGGGCCCCGCAGGACATGCCACTGCATGCAAATCACTGCAAAAATGCAATGAGCTAACAGACAGCGGTTTGGGATTGTGTTTGGGTTTGGGTACGGTGTTCAAATTGGGATTGGAGATCAGCAACAGTAACCGGAAACGGAAAAGCGAATACAATGCAGCAATGTTGGTTGCTTTACGAGCCGCAACCTCTGGATGCGAGCAGCTCAGCGTATCTCTCTAGCTGTCTGAGTGTGAGTGTCGGATTAATGCTGCCAGCTGCGTTACGCTCGGGCAACACATAAAAAAAAGATATAAGTCCAAAAAAAAAAAAAAAATGGCACAAACCCGTGTGCAACAGAGAAGATGAACCAGCAATAATTCAGTGGCAACCGTCGCGCATAAAAATCGAAACAGCTGCAAGCGTTGCATCGCTAGCCGCTTTTTATTGTTGCGCGTATTTGTCCGTTAATTGCCGTTGCAGCGCAATAAAAATTCACACTCCAAAGCACACTCACACACACATATATATATATATATATATATATATATAGATATATATATATGTATATACACAGATAGAGATGACAGAGAGACAGAGAGAGATTTTGAGACTTTCACTGTAATTAACAGCGTAGTTGACGCTCGCATTTCAATTAAACGAACGAATTTTAAAGCTTCGGTAATTGGACAAAATCGCGGCAATTAAAGCATTGCGAACAACAGCAGAAAGGAAAAAATTAACAACAGCTACAAAGGCAAAAACCGTCTAATTAATCGAATTGTACAGTCGAGTGTGTAAAGCAATGCTCTGAGCGCCTTTGCTGTGTGAGCATTTTGCACTTTACACTTTACCCTTTACCCTTTGCCTTTTGCCAAAATGGCGCTTTTAATTAAAAATAGGGCGAAAACATCTCACCGAGCTTTTGGCTTTTGGCTTTGCATTTTCATTTTCACTTGTACTTCAGATACCAAACCCCATCAAGTTGTTCCGTTCACGACCACAAAATCGCATTCCCGATGGGAAGTAAAAACGAAATTCCCACCATAGTAACATTATCAAGAAGATCGTGCTTTACTGCATATATTCAGCTGACGAAACAGTAGAGTTCACTGCTGACTTATATATTTCCAACTTCCAACTCATGTATCCATTTGGTTACTAAGCATACAATTTGCAAACGTATGTAACAGGCAGACGAAAGCATACGTGTTTCCTTCAGGATCAGCCATATCCGTCTGTCCATCTGGATGGCGTTTACAATTTAATCCCTTGCATGCACCCAACACATTCCCCATTTGTGTGTGTGTGGGTGTGTATCTGTTTACCTTGCCGTTTGATACCTTGAACACACTTGCCATTTGACCATTACTTTGTGGTTGCTGATGCTTGCTTGCGATGAGCATCTTAACCACAACATAAATGTTTCGAATGTTAAAACTATTGTTTGATTGCATAAATATTTCAATTGGAATATAAACAAACTTGCATCGGTTACTTGATGGCTATCCACAATTGAAACTTTCTATTCAATTTGTTGGCAACCGAGACATAAAAATGTGTGCTGTTGTATTTATGCTTGTCATTTAACCAATTTAGTTCAGCTCTGCTTAAATCGCCTTTCCTAATTGAAGGATATTAATAAACCATAGTTAAATTTCAAATAGGTGACCTATGCATTAAATATGTTACAGAAAATACATGAATAAATAAAGAAAATACAATTTCCATTAAAATATATAAGAGCCTGTTCTATTATTATGATTATTAAAACGAACATTGAAAATTCGAAATGTGATTTTAGTTTTAAATAAACTATAATTGAAAACAAATGCTTTAAAACTATTTTCAAACTCTGGCATACATTTTTAGCCAATATAATATTTAATGCAATTTTTATAAAAAAGAAAAAATGACAAAAAATACATTTGGAAAATGTTTGATAATATGATTAAAGCTGATGAGATTCAACTCAATGTAAATTTGCGTTTACATTTTTGTTTGATTTTGTTGACACTAAGCAAATTACGCATCCCTGAGAGACTAAAGCTCCCAGCAAATCCTCAAACATCCTGAGCTGTCAATTTCAATGCATAAAACTATTCCCCAAACTGCCAAAGTCGCCAGTCGCATCAGACACATCTTCTGACTTTCTGACCTTAGAGGAATGTCATAACTCAAGCTGGGAACTTGCGGGCGCACAGACAGCCCTTGCAGCATTATGCAATGCTGTCATGCAGCCATTTTTCAAAAATTCAATTGTGTATACAATTCAATTTGTGTGATCAACAACGTCGACATCGAATGCCCTCAGGGCAAGCGTGGTGTGAGGCACATACATATATGAGGCGTCAAGGCCCTAAACCTATAACAGCGCTACAAAACACTTTGATGTGGCATAAATTTGTGGCTAGAGAACAGGCTGGCGACCGACCTGGCATGGAGTGGCAAAATCTTTTTTGATTGAGATTGGACAGCTGCAAATTTGTAGCATACTTTTATGCTGAATTCCAAGTAAGTAAATGGCCAAACAATTACGCTAATTACGCATGCTAGTCTTTCTAACATAAAGCAGCGTCGCATCGTCTTGCCAAGTGCTGGCCGCAGCTCTGTGGTCATCAATCACTGAAATTGTGCTCTAGCTCACTTGTAAATAAATCATAAAAAGCGAGAACAACAACAACACCAGCTGGACCAAGACAAAGCTCCAAGCGTTGTCCAGACTGCGGTTACCGGGCGCTTAGCCAACGACCATAGCTTGTCTGTGCTTTTCAAGTGTATGTGTTTGTGTAGTTGGGTGTCTTGTTTGCGCTGATGTCTGACTGTGTTGGTGGTTTTGCGGTTGCTGACAGTGGTTGTCGCTTTCACCCATTTACTTCTACCTGCCACTGATCACAAACAAACACACACGCATACACACTGACAAACTAAAGGAACGCGGAGTGGCTGTTGCGTGGGAAATGCGCAAAATTGCCTCTGACCATTTCCCGAATAAACGAGAGCTGCAATGCAGTTGGCTGTACTTGAACTCCTTTCGTTGTTTCAGTTTGTATGTTTGTTTCATTACAAGCGCAACGGTATAGAATTTAAGCAGCTTTGGATTCGCTGTTGTCGATTCCATTCAGATTTCTGTTCCCATTCACTAAAACTTTTTTCACATGTTGGACATTTAACGAGCCAATTTTACGAAGTACTTTTCACACGTATAATACGTTATTAACAGCCTTTTTGGGGATCTGCTAACACTTTTGGCCATTTGCCTGCAACTGTTGGCCAAATCCTAGTTAGCAGTTATCTGACTATCTATTGGCAAATACGTTCGCGTTATAAAATAATGTAGTGCATTTGTAATTTCCATGACGGGTTATTTAAAATAATTATGATAGCAGCAGTGGACTACCATTAGCCAAATGGGGCAAATCAAAAGTTTTTTTTCGTTTAGAATTAACTCAAGAGACGGCTGCCAAAGGGTCAAAAATCAACAAGTTGTCTATGTCTGGTAATTTGGTAATGCGATGCCAAAAGCATGCGACTTATGAATTTGGCAGCATTTTATATCAAGATAGGCAATGAATGTCCTATTCAAATGTCGTAGAAATTGTGCCAAAATGTGCCAAGCCACTTACAGGATGCTCTGAAGATGTTTTAAGTGTTATTTAATGAAGAAATTTGAGTGTAGAGCAACAGGTTTGCAGAACTGTGATTTTGCAGTTGTTTAACACTCAATACTGAGCTGAAACCATAAATAATAGGTAAGAAGTTTTCCGCTTTCCCATATGATAAGTTAATCTTGTAATATAATAAAAATGTTAAGATTTTTGAAATGTAAGTGAAAATTGAGAAAGAATTTATTATCGAAAACTTAAAATATAATAATATTAGATTGTTTAAGAAATGTATGCTTAACTGCTTCTTATGCAATACATTCAAGTTGCAATTATAAATTAAACAGCTCCTTATCTAATTTTCAAATTAGATAAGAGTATAGTGCACAATTGCCCACATAAATGCAATGATCAAATGAAGCCACCGCTATTCACCAATCTCCCCAATGTGCATTTGACATGCGTGGGAGCATAATCTGCCTAATTGTATTAGCTGATTCCGGTCTGCCGATACCGTAACGTAAACGCATTATAACGCCTCATAAAGCGAGTCACCCAAATCTACCCCAGGTCTCTCCACACCGCCCCCCTCCCCTGCGTGGTAACCATCGCGATTTGTATGCTCATCTAATCAGACAATTACATATTACAATTACACGAGCAGCGCAATGAGGCGAAATAAATTATGTGGCTGGGGAGGGCCACATGTTGTCAAAGCCCCACTTCTAACTGTAACTAAGTGGAGCCATGCTCCACAGGCGCCCAACCAACGGGAATGGCTTAATTGGTGTGTACGCGCCCCAAAGAAAACTGTGCCATAACAAGTTCGGGAAAATCAATGGGCAGCAACAAAAAGAGGAGAAAGGATGGAGAGGGGGCGACTTATTAATTGGACGGCGCTAAAGCGAAAAGGCTGCACAAAAAAATACTTTCACGCTCGTTTCAAGGCGGCTGCTAAGGATAAGGATATTTGCTTTTACCTTGTGCCACTGCCACGTGCTCACCAGTTGTCAGTTGTCCTAATGGCTCTACAGCACGCAAGGACTTGCTTTGGCAAGCGTGTCTTGGGGTATGTGGCAAAGAGCACTGGGACTAGGACTCGCCTCGAGACAAGCATCTTAAGGTCTTTTCTTTACCTTTGCTAGCTGGATTAGCGAAGCACATGTGTGTGAGTGTCTACTGTTTAACTTTTCAGCTTGGGGAAAGGGTGTGGGCGGGAAGAGCAGTTTGCTGCCGGTGTGCTGAATTTATGCTGGTCACTGATTTCACTGGCGGTCAAGGCTGACAATTTACCTGGGCATCGCCATAACCATAGCCAAGTCCCAGTTGAAGTTACAGTTTCCACTGTAGTTATAGCCATACCGTCCCAGTGCTACCGGATAGCTGCTTGTAAATTTATGTCCATAAAAAGGCATAAAAAAGGAAGCGGAAAATGTGTTGTGTAAAAAGGACGACGTTGAAAATAAAATCAACAATAAATTTTGCATGTAGCAACATTACGAAACAATAGCGAACCCTCTGCCTCAACCGCCTGTCTCCCCATCGTCTCTTCGCTTATCTCCTACCCATTGTGGGTGGGTTTACAAACTGCAATTGGTATTTTTATTGCGTGCTCAACACGGCGAATGCGTAATACGAGCACAAGGCTGCCAGTTGGCAGGCCATGCAGCCGTTCGGATTTTTATAGCCTCTTTTGACTTATGCGCCATAAAATGCCATAAAATGAAATTAAATAAACGAAATGTAAAACTCATTTTTACATATTGATTGCAATTTCTTTCAAAAAATTTGACATGCCTATCGGACACGGCAAGGACACGAGAAAAGGGTTACACAATCGAACCAATCGCTTTTAAACCAATGATGACAATCAAAAATTATCGTGAATGGTTGGAGATTGTTCAGTCTAGAAATTGTAATTCAAATAACCTTTAAAATTGTTTCGCCAACTGGCTTGCTTCATGAGTTACTCGTTTCTCCACATTCGCCAAATTGTAAACCATATCTGCTTGTCACCGAAAAAGAGTTCATGGTCTGTTAATTTAAGTCGCATTTCGAATTTATTTTGCGCACTGCGTGGGCGGCGCGATTACGTGAGTCACATCAAAGTAACCAGGAGACGCTTGAGGCAACGCGTAGAGCTTGATGAAGAGCTGCCAAAGTAGCATTGAGTTGGGGTTTGGGTTTGGGAACGCGACTGGTTGAGCTGATGTCGCATTTGCTGATTAAAGATGCCTCTGCGAGTCACGGAGCGAGCATACACTTTTGTCATCATTAATCAACTGACGTCCTCGTGCCTATTGACAAACTCAGAGCAATGTGAGAAAATTATCGAGCCTGAATGTGAATGTGAATGTGGCTCCACACCTGTGCTGTGTCTATGTCAAATGCTGTTGCCTAACAAATAGGCCAATATCAACAGTTTGACATCTTATTTTTCAGTGCAGTGCACAGCTGAATTTGATTCAAAATGAGCTCACAACACGAAACTTTGGAGTTCAGATCGAAGATTTCAGACCGGCAGAATAACGAACAGGCAAGAAGGAAGCAAACTTGCCATCTTTTGGACAGACAGCTGAAAACACCTTCGTAATCTGCCACATTGCATTTCAAATCAAATACAAATACACACAACGCACAATTTGAGCATAATAGTGGCACAAAATGTAACAACAATTTCATAAACTTAATAACTTGATGGCCAAACATAAACTCGGAAGAGCCGCAAGTAAGGCCAAAGAGCCAAAGAGCTGCCAATTGCCCAAGGGGAGCTGTCCGCCTGATGTGAAACTGCCCGCCGGCCCATTCAGTTTACAATTTCGGAACGGGCCCCCTAGGAGTTAGACGGTTTTGCCTTTGCTTTTGCCCTTGCCTTGCTTGAGCTGCACACACAGTTTTATGGCCGCAAACAATTTTGCACCGTTTCGTAAACTTTTCAATGAAAATAGCCACAAGGCTTGCAGCAGCAGGGGTGAGTGGGTTAATGTTGCTCAGAGATCCTGCTGATGTTCCTGCAAATACACTTCACTTATTACACTTACAACTGTAAACGAGAGGCGGCCCAACGGTCTCTCCTCTTTCTGCTCATCGGGCTCGTTTGTTAGAATAAGAGTTTCCACTTAGGGGCAACTGAAGGCTGCATGAATATTACAAATGTGAAAGTAACAAAGAGCGTCAAGTGTGCATTATACTAAAAAGAGAACATGACAACAATTTATAAGAGGACTTGACATCTTATAAACAGGCGCTTAATATGCATATGAAGACGGAGTACTTATTGATAATGAGCAGCTGTCGCCTTAGAGACCGCTGCGTCTTCAGGGTTATTTGTGTATTGCCATAAATCAAGCCATCAACCAAGCAGACAAAATAAGTTCAACTTATAACGCACACATCACATCTGTGCCATAAAAAAACGTTTTTACAAATGTGCCAACTACTTGATGGAGCAAAAATGAGTCAATATGCAAATGAGCAGCAAAGTATGCTATGAAAATTTGATTAGCATTTCTACACAGCACAGTAAAAGAAATATAACGTTCTTACGGTGCAAGTGCTGAATAATTTGAATAATGAAAATTGAGAACTTACAACATGCAGAAATGTTCCATATGGAAATGCTTGACTTACAGATAGAATCATTTGCAAACGGTTCTCTTTTCACAAAATTTGAAATGTTTGCTATGAAAACTAATTGCGTTTTTCTTTAGATATGCTTCAGAAACCGAAATGGTCCAAGACCCAAAAATAGCCTAACAATACTACTATGCCCTTGCCGTTAAGCTCATCAAATAACAAACAAAAATGTGTTTTTCAAATATCTTGCGTATACGTCACATGTGAACCTTATGGAAAGCATAGAGGAGGCAACAAAAACATTCGCAAACTAATTTGGCAACTATTTGGCAGCCACAAAACTACAAGGCCCAAAACTGTGGCACTTCAACGCACAATCCAACGACATGGGTCCAAGATAATCATTTACAACAATAACAAAGCAAAGCAAAGCAAACTTGGCAATAACATATGAGAGAGACGTTACCCGGGCAGACAAGCAAAAACAAAAACACACTATCTTCTCCCCCCCCAACTCACTGACAAAATGAAAATAAACAAATGAAAAAAAAAAGATGAACAACTTTTCCGTGTATGCCCTTTGTGGCCATAATTTATAGACTATCTGCCAAAATATTCCAGCTGAACCATAAAGATTCAATTTCACAAACAATTTATATAGCTGAGCAGACACCCCTTTTGGAGCAGACAGCAGACTGCTCGAATAAACAATTTATATACCCACAGAGATGTGGGTGTGGCCAAGGGAGTCCAGCTGCACAAATGAGCAGCATACTCGGACCACAAGCTCTTATTTATATGCCTTAAATACACGTACCCCACAATTTCACCTTCTGAAATGGGCTACTAAATGAAAAAAGCACGTTCTCTCTTTTGCTCATCACACACATAGAAACTTTAACACTCTATTTGCATTTGAAAGTTGAGCGTAGATTGAATTAAAATTATTATATAATCTGGCCGAAAGGCTCAGACAGACAGACGGAGAGACTGACTGGCTGACTGACAGAAAGTTAGACAAATAAAACACGTGCGAAACTTTAATTAAATCATATTTTATTTCTGATGCAAGCAGCTGCATCGCCAGGTTTTATGCACATAACTCGTGCATAAGTTCTCCTATCCTCTGCAAATGCCCCGCCCAGCTCATTTTCCCAACAACTTTGCATTAGATGAGCAGAGGGAGTTTTAGTGTTGGAGTGTGTGTGTGTGTGTGTGTTTGTGTGTGTGAGAGGGAGGGAGGGAGGGGACGAAGCAGGAGTGGTGGCATTAAAAAAGTTTTAATTTGTTGACTTAACCGCAGTTACAGTTACAGCGCTTCTGCTGCTGCTGTTACTGCTGCAGTTGCTGTTGCTGTTGCTGAAGCTGCTGGCGGTGGTGTTGCTCCTGTCCGGTCATAACTTTACTTTACGCAACTTAACATGCATATCTCGTCGCTGGCAACCCTTGGGAGCAGCTCTGTTTCTCGCTTATCGTTCGCTGCACACGCAGCTGCAACATTTTGCATTTTGCTGGCCATCTCCTTGCTCTCTCCACAATCCATGCGGCAGTTGCACTTTTTGTTGCCTGCTTAGCAATAAATATGCAGCTTAAAATGGCTTTCGACTGGCGGCTTTCGGATTGTGGTTTACGTGGAATATGATTGATGTCACTCGGGTGAGATGCCACGACGTTTTTCTGTCCCTGCACTGTTAGCCATTAGCAAAATTTTTTACAAACAACACGTCTACCTAATGACCAACAAGTTTTTTAAGGAAAACTTATAAGATAAAGTAAGTGTGTTGAGTAAATACTAGTGCTTAAAGGTTACCCAAATATATAAACCTAGCTTGTGCATTGTTCAGAGCTATGGAAATTGATACATCACATGCTCACTGACATGCCAAAAATCAACAAAAGTTGCGAATGGTCGCTTCAAATTTTTCATTATTTACCATATTTGCCATATTTGCTTCTTTTTTTTATATATTTTACCAGAGATTCAGTGGTGCAGTCAGAAATTTGCGTTGTGCAACGAAAATTGAGCTGACTCGCTCTGGGCTATATATAGATTGCACATAAGACCGCAGCGCACTGTGGCAGCTCAAACTCATTTGTGTGCTGAGTACACCCCCCGAGAATTGGGTTTTTGTTCACGTTTTTAATGCATTTGCGTTGCTAACATGTTCGTAAGCTAGCATGCCTGTCATAGACAGGCAGAACAGCAATAATATCAGTTTAATTGATGGAAATATCATGGGACCTTTATGCACTCACTTTGACTGACTGACTGACTGGTTTGGCTTTCGCTGTGGGAGTGCGGAGCTGAGGAGTTGAGGAGCTGAGGAGTTGAGGAGCTGAAGCACGCTGCCTGCACGAATTCGAATAAAAAGGTAACGTAGCAATGCGAGCATTTTGATGCTACATTCATTAGATGGGCGCCATCATTGTTGGGGCAGCAACAATGTTGCACCAAATGAATCAATGAATGAGCAACTGAATGAGTGACGGCATGAATACAGAAAAGGTTCGGGACGTCGACAACGTATTCAGCAGTCGTTACAAAACGTGCACTTGCCAAATGCTATGCAGTTGCAGCTGCATGTTCAGGTAGCTAGATGCTAGTTGCCTGCCACGCGCTCAGCTCATTTGGAGCATCACGTGCTAGCATTTGCAGTGTTGTCATTTCAAAATGACTAATCAGTCAAATACCAGTTCGCAACTACAAAGCAGCCCCATCACGATGCGATTTTCTGCTAAGCGAAATTTTCCATTAATTTAATTGTTTCATGTAAATCCCCGGGTAGCGTATTTATTGCGTCAGGTGTGATTACACCCACATACACGACAGCTTTTATCTGTTTTCCTCTCTCTCTCTCTCTGTCCCTCTCTTTCTCTATCTATCTTTGTTTTCTCTCTTTTAAAACAAAATCCCTCGCAACTGTGCTTGCAACATCCTTTAATGAGTTTTGTTTTCAAACTAAATTTCAGTAAATATGCGCTTCGAGTGCTGCTCGATACAATTTGCGTAACCGAATGAGTTGAGTTTCTTATCTAGTGCTGCAACAATGCATTCCCACACACACATACACACATTCACACACACACAAACGGTTGAGGGCGCTTATCTTTTGTTGCCAGGCTGCATGGAGAATAGCAACCAATAATCCATGTTTGTGTATGTTTGCCACACTAAGTAACACCAACTTGTTATAAGTTGAAGTTGTTGCTGATGCTGGCTGAACATCGATAAAATAATGCTGCCTGGATTCGAACTAATTAAATAGTATTATAGCGTGTGAGCACACACACTGAAACACAGTCTCGTTGCCAAAACCCGGTACTGATTATGGCAATTAACATGCTTGGTCCATGCTCGTCTTGGCCCGGCTCGAAGAATTTCCTGCTCAATGCGTCAATACCATTAATGTGCAAATTAGCCGACTGATGGCTAATCAGTTCACAGAGGCCGTGCCACGCCCAGCAACGCTTGTCGACAGCTGTCTGCGTGTGGGTGTACATTTGTGTGTGCGGCACGTAATCCGATTAATAAAGCGATTAGTGTTCAGTGATTAACAATATTTTCCATAATTAGTAATCAGTAAGTCAGTTCGAAGTCGAGAGCAAACAAAAAAAATGTTGGCTTATTCTATCATTTTATACAGTCGCAGAGATGTATCAACTTTAACACCAATATGAAGTTGAAGGATTTGTTAAGAAAACGTATTTTCCACAATTACGCAAATTTAAGATACCAAACTAATTAAAAGAAAGTCGCATGAGCTTAACAACATGGAGGAGAATGCTGATTAGTTTCTGAAGCAACAGTTTTTGTGTCTCGGGTTTCTTAAAGTGAGTGATTGACAATACTTTAATGAAAAACTGGCCGCAGCTAAGCCCTAACAAACTCCATAGAGAGAAAGATACTCTTCATGTTTAATTTAAAGTTAGAGCGCAACTACCGACAGTTTTTTAATTAAAATACCAAAAACAAAGCGTGGAATCCAACGCTTCTGTATGAGCTCGCTTTTCCTCACTCCTCTTTATAATGTCACAGCGAAAAACTTGGCGAAAAGTTTGAAAACACCTGAGCGGCTGGCCAACTGACAGTCAAGGGGGAAAGAGCAAGCAGGTTAAATTATTATGAAGCACTTAAGTTGGCTACAAAACGATACAGTTGCGTCGTTCTTAAACCTGTCAGCTCTATTCACAGCCCGGTTCTTTCTTGAAATGGTCGCACTTTATTCACAGCAAACTTTGCGTACAGCAAAGCGCATTCAATGGAATTCAGCTAAAGACAAATAGACAAATGAAAAACAAAGCAACAAAGATCAATGGCAAACTCAAAGCAGTACTTGAGGAGGGGAGCGGGCAGGATACGCAATTGGCAAACGATGGAGAGCACACTGTGTGCCTACCCCCAACCCGAAATCCTTTAACCAATAGCCAATTTGTATGCCCAAACTTATTTGCATAGTACACTTGACAAGGGAGCCTGTGGGGAAAGTGGGGTAAGTGAAACAGGGGGCCAGCCACGTTTGTGTGTTCTCAATGAATATTTAAACATGGGCTGAAAGAGCAGCCAAAGCTGCAGTCGAAGCAATAGCTGATACTGAACCGGATGCTGTCCGTCGATGATAATGAAAGCCATTAATTTTTTAAAAATTACTCAAGTGCTGTTTCCTTGGCCTCTTGAATTGCATGGCTCAGCTTTTATCGTGTCCATTAGCCCCTTCGAAACTGCAATGTAATTGAACGCTAAATTGGTCAAAAATCTTTGAACACTCAGCTGCGAAATTTGTACTTAATTACTTTGTGTGTGTTTCCGGAACATCGCTCACAAGTATTATCAGCTTTAGCGCCGTTGTAAAAGAGCACCGAGTACTTATGTGGCCAATAAAGAGAAAAATCTTGAGCTGTTACAACCTACTGCTCTTCTCTTTCATCATAACACAATCTAGTGTCATCCAGCTGCCTTCTGTGCAATTTGATTTTCAGGAATTATGGATGAATAATATGTTAGCTGCTGATTGCATTGCCAAGCTGTTGAGTTGAGCTAAGCTCGAGAACAATAATTCATTCAATTATCCGCCAACATTTGTCTCCGGTCACACATTTCCCCACCCTTCCTGTTGGCATCGCATCAGACTTACAAACGAGAAACCGTTCGTCTCATATGTGTACTATTTGTTCAAATGACAAATTGCAGAACCGTTTGGCTTGGCCAACAGAAGACAGCAGCTTCATGGCCAGGACAAGACAGCAAATGGCAACTGCTACTGCAACTGTAGCGGAAGTTGACTTGAATGCGCTTCAAAATGCTGTTAAATTATTTTGAAACGTTGCAACTTGAATGCTCTTCCTCTGACCCTCACTGAGCACTCTTTACACAATGGTACCACTTGAGTGCTCGCAATTACCGTTAAGTGTGTGAGTGTTGAAGAAGCTCAGCTGCAGTTGCAATCACTTTTATTTTGGTACTGGGACGACCTGTGTGGGGGTCTTTACTAGATGGCAAAAATAAATTAAAAATTGGTAGCAAGAAATAAAACACGACAATACCTACATATATCAATCTGTCATTTTGGACTCATATCACTCACTCTATCGCTCTCTTCCATTTCTCCGTCTGGTCTTCGGCATTATAAATAAAACATGATTTTGTTGCGACTGCAGTGGTCAATGGGGGGTGACTATTGGCTGGTCATCGTATGGATTTATTTTGTAATATCTACTTTATGGTTGTTGGTGTTATCGATAAATCCATAAGCAGTCAGCAGCAGCTGTTTGCGGTTTCCTCTTTATCCGTCCAGCCCGAACATGTGAGCCACGTCAAAAATGTTATAATTATGATTTACTCACACATTGTATTTTTTGACAGAGTTATTATGCATTGCATATTATATTAAATTTTTTTAGCCATCAAAATTATAAACCACACGAAGTATATGTAATTATATATGATTATGTACGCAGCAAATTTGAGCTACTATCCTACTTAAATATATTCTTATGTATGTAGTATTTCACATGTTGTTATTTAGCTCTTCGATTTGTTAATTTAATCTCACGTAGCATGAGATTTTTATAAAAGCTGTGCGTATTAAATTAAAAATATAAACAAATTTCTCGATTGAAGCAAAACTGAAATATGCTTTTTACAGAATTATTTATGTTTCACCTCAGATTGAGCCTGTATGCAAATCTAAATACTAATTTGCATAAGCATCTCTGGTTTATCGGGAATCCTTGAGAGTGGGATAATTGTACGGATAATTTAATGCCGAAAATATAATTGTTTCACTGTATTGATAATATGATAATGCACGCACGCAACCAATATGAAATGCAAATTTGATTGTATTTATAAAGCGCATAAATCACTTTAGTCTCGTTTATACCTTCATTCTTTTTATTTATTTATTTTTTTGTGGTATTCTTTTTTACTTAGTTTCATTAACACACCCTTTTTTGTGATGCTGTGGAGTATTTGTGAAAAGCGATTTGTTTTAATTAAATCACACATTCAATTGAGCTTAAATTAAAACTCACATATTATAGATTATGCAAATGCAGAAGGGAAAAAATATATGTTAATTATGTTTAACACACTAAATTAGTAAAGTCACTATTTATTTAACAGTTTGAGTTCTACAGATTTTATCTGTATTTGATCAAATATGTATTTATATTTTTATGTATAGCAGGTTGTAAAAGTTATTGACTCACAAAACTCTGACTCCGCGTTTTATGCGAGATATATTATATTTTAAAGATTAAAGTTAAAAACTCATTAAATTACATGTTTAATTATTATATCAATTATGATACTATCAGTATATATATGGCATAAGCAAAATTTGTTCCTCCTTAATTAATTTATTTATTTGTTTTTTTTGCTTACTTGTATTTGCCATTAAAACCAAGTGAAATTAAAACTCAGCCATAAAGGCCAAGGAACAGTTGGGCATACGGGCTGAAAATTGTACCATAGGGCCAGGTCAATATCCAGATGAGAGAGCCGCTACGTGCTGAACAAACCCGAGTTCAACAGTTTACAGGATACTGAATGAAATGCTTTAAGCTTGTATCACAGGATCAGCACCACCACGATGGACCGACCGGTGACCTGCAGCACAAATGAGCACCGTAACATATGCAGCAGATTAGCAGGCAGCAATCGCTGTCCCTTCTCTCCTGCAGGCTGGTGTTTGTGTGTGACTTCTTTGAGCTGCTGCCAATGGCGAAAGCTCCGATGCATCACCATAGCCATAGATTATTGCATAATTTCCAAACACAGGCACTCACGCATACACACACACATACTGTGCGCAGCTCATCCTATCGTAGCTGCTAGACAAAGTGGACATAATTTGCAAGTGTGCCACAGCCGGGAGCTCTTTACCCTATGTTGCTGTTAAACTACAGTGGCATTGCATGGACAAGGATGCGGGGCCTTTCTAGCTAATCCTTACAGCCATGATAAATTGCTAAAGTCCATAGCAGTGGTTAGCCACAAGGCGGACACAATGCTATGGAAATTCTGTAATTAATTTTAATTTGCTCTTGCTTTTAATTAAAAGCGTACAATGCGTCATTAAAAAATAGTTTGCGCCTGCTAATTTTTAGCTAGCGATTTACATAATTCAATTAAAATTTAGTTATGAAACAGACGCACATTTCAGCTACATTGTCAGGGAGAGGAAGACGCCGCGAAACGGGAAAGGACAGTATGGTGTGGAACAACAGTTCGCTTTATTCGGACGACTCTTTGCCCTCTTACCCATGTAAATTATGCAAGTACTGTGCAGAAAGCAATAGAGACGAAAATAGAAGGAGAGGCGGCAGGAGTGGCCGATTGTGGGAGTTGGCTTTGTTTGTTGAAGCAGCAAAAATAAATAGCGCAAAAAGAGCAAATGACAACGGTTTTCACTGAGAAAATGAGAACTGAAGACACGAAGAGAAAATGAGCTAGCCAGGAATTCAGAGTGAGGGACAGCGAGAAAGAGTTGGCATTTTGGCACGCAATTTTGAGCAGCTTAATGATGCGCCAAGTAATTCACTTGAATTTTCCACTTGGGTTTTTTTTGCACAGTGGCGTTGAAAAGCTGAACAAAACAACCACAGGTCGCAGCTAATGATCTAAGCAGCTTCGAAGCTAATTTAATTAATGAATCTAAAAGAGTATAATATTCTTTGGCCCCTTAAGCTGAAACAAAAACACGAAATTGCACCTAAAAACAGACCATTTTTTAATTGTACTTTCCAAATAAGAGGAAAATTGTATCTAAAGAAAATGTGCGAGCACTAAAAGTCACTTAGATTAATGCTGCTTTAACTTTGGCGATAAGCGAAATTTTTTAAGCGATGCTAATAACAATAACACAAAACACTCACACACACAAGGATATAAGATTATTCTGTTGCTTTATAGCAATAGGATTTGTTACAGCAAAGAGCCAAGACCCGAGTCCAGGCAGACAGCTTGCTACTCAACATGTAGTTGCTATGGCAATCATGCCAGGATAACGACAACTGCCCTCTGCTACACGGTAATGACTTGGGCTTATCTACTGGCCCCAATCTGCACAGCTCGGCGCACAAAATGGTCTGAACGTGGAGCACATTAAGGCAGGCGACACAATTTACACTACATTGACAATCAAAATACAAGGGGCATGT
The DNA here is from genome assembly GCA_035044105.1 of Drosophila nr. perissopoda 5 BK-2023a. Classification (NCBI taxonomy): domain Eukaryota; kingdom Metazoa; phylum Arthropoda; class Insecta; order Diptera; family Drosophilidae; genus Drosophila; species Drosophila nr. perissopoda 5 BK-2023a. The sequence goes on from JAWNMK010000124.1 coordinate 1,354,233, forward strand.
GTAACAAGCAGCAGCGCACTCAATTATTTTTATTGTCTTACACACGCTCAGCAAATTTGGCAACATTAACTGCGAGTGCGGAGCCTCACCATACGCCCATACGCCCACTTATCCACTTACCCATACACCCCTCGCTCTTAGCCCAGCTCCGGTCGCTTTTCCTTGATGCGTAGCAGTTGCCACCCGGCAGCACAATGTTGATGCCAATCAATCAGTGAAATGGTCGGACCCAAAAACTTTTTCCCGAGCAAAATACGCTTTAATGGATTTCTTGTTGCCACACAATTGCACAAAATTTCATTACATCAACGACGGGTAGCCAAAAAGCAACAGCAACAATAACAAAAATCAAAATAAAAGGCAGCGAAAACTTTTGCACAACTTTTTCGTGGCATTAAAGTGAAAATGGAATGCGAATGCTACTGCGAATGTGAATTCGAATGCTGTGCACCGCGTTGCGTATGAGTGATCAAGTATATTTGACTGCTCGCTACTAATGCCTGGATATAACTTGGATATGGAACGGCATGCCAGGGATCTGTTTGCGGCATTTGTTAGTGTCACCAGCTGCAGCTGAAGTGAAAGTTGACAATGCGGAGTCAGCAGAAATTGTTCGGTCGGAGCTCACGTAGCAGACGACGCATATTTTGCCATAGCCGTTGCTGCTGCCACTAACAGCAAATGTCAGGCGAAATGCAAAAGGTGGCAACACACATAAATAAAATATTGAGCCTGGCAGCTGGCTGCCGGATGCCACCCAGTCCGCCCTCAAATACATAAATTTACATTTTTGCTACCGCAATTGTTGTTGTTATTTTTTGTGTCAAAAGTTAGTCAGCAAAAATTGCCGGAGACTGCGGCTGAGCCAGCAGTGGGCAACAGTTGAAAACACAACTGGACAGTAAACAGCAGCACCACTTGGCCAAATAAGTGGTAGTTGTACTCGCAATTTTCTCTTGTTTTCTTTGCCATTTCAAGATCCGCACAAATTGTCGGCAAATAGTTTGCGATGAGCAAAGACAGAAATACCTTCACATACTTGTAAAAGTAGCAGCAACAGTGAAAATTAATTAAAGCTTCTTCGGACTTTCATTTTGAGTTGCTGTCAGGTGGAACCCCAGTGGTTCCCTTGGCGGCTGCTGCCAGCTAATTGTGAAAATAATGGCCAGGCTGCTTAAACTCAAACAATGGCCAGAGCAAAAAACACATACAAAGATATTCAACAGAATCCCTTCAGAGTCCAGTGGGAAACGAAGTTTGAATCAAGTCGCGAAACTTTCCAAATGGCAATTAGCATTGAAAGTTGAATCCGCTAAAGAAGAACACAACGCAATTGTGTGTACAACTGTAAATTTAATTTGTATGAGAAATTAATGGAACTACTCGTGTTTGATGTAGCCCAATGCGACTAATTAGAAATTGTGAAAACTACAAGAACCATGAGACATGAGACTAAAAATAAACTATAAAATAAAGCTTAAAATAAATTTTAAATGGAAATATCCACATGTAATATTTTAAAGAAACGTTTTTAAGAAATATTAAAATATTTAACTATCTCAACGAATCAATTTAATATTTAAATAAAATAAATATATAATGGTTTACTAAGTAAACACATAAATTTGTATTATCAATTTGGCAACTCTGCTAAGTTGTGCAATCAAGCTGAGTGGCTAGCAGCCGAACTTAATATCTTTGAATTTAACAACCGTTTAATATCAAGTCAGTTAATTATTTCAAATAAACTTTGGTGACGAAAACAGTGACAGACTTAAATTGTTGTAGATGTGCTTGAGTGTGCATTTGTGTGTGCAAGTGTTGCCTCTGCTGCTGTCCAGTTAGTAAATCCTTCGAACAAAGCGCTGGAGCCTGCAGAAACTGATTACAAATGGAAAGCATCAACTGAGATAGAACAACAGGAACCGCGCGTAAAGGAAGTGCGCCTTATGCCACGCGCACTAATTACGCCTGCCGCACAAATATCAACGGCAACAACAACAGCAACAAGAACGTTAACTGGAAAACCAGAGGCAGCGGCTGTGCAAGAGACAGCAGAAATGGCAACTGTGGCGACATTAACAGCGACTACAGCAACGGAAGCTGGCGCAGACTTGACTTGGCTAACAAAGCAACAATGCTGCATCAGCAGCAGCAGCAGCAGCAGCAGCCAGAGCAATAACGACAAAACAGAAAAGACGTTAGATGAAGCTTTAAAAAATAAACTTTTTCCCATGTATGTATACACCACGTATACACCACAAACATGATTAAAGAATTTGCCTTACTACGATTTTGCTTTGCTTGCCAATTTCAGTGCTGTTCCATAAGCCGGAAACCATAAAAAAGCAATTTGTTATTAAAACTGCAATACAGGGAGCAGAAAACGGAATAAGTGTGAGAAAGAGAGCGTATTTTCAGTATGCAGAAGTGCGGATATTCTCTAAGGCAATAATTCAAACAGTTTTTATTAAAAGCGTAATTAGTAGATGCATAACAAATAGAGCTTAAATCAAGAGTATGATTAAAAACAGTTTCGGTTCTCAGTGAAACTTATTCTTAGACGGTTAAAAATAAATGAACAAGAATTTCCTTATGTGCGTTGCAAACCCGCTCAATGAACTGAGTTATCCTGTAAGGTGGGATATGAAAACGTTGGTGAAATATAAAGCGTAGAGCGTAACTGTACAATGCATATTGATAATGCACACAACAGCCATAAGTAACTGGCGTCCTGGCAAACGTGACCGAAGAAACAACCGGCAACAACAACACACATCAACCCACTTAAAAAAGGAGTCGGAAAGAGATAGAGAGAGCAAATGACATGCAAATAAATGAGAACAAAAGGATAAACGATTGGCTAGGACCCAGAAGCAGAGCCAGATTCTGTCGCACATCCATTGCCTGCCCCTGGGTTGTGCCTGCAAACATGGCAGTGGCAAACGAACCGCATAATTTTTGCTCGATGCACTTTGCGGCCAAGAAAGGCGCCAGGATGCAGTCATCGGACGCCCAGCTTCTGCTTTAATGAAGTATGAAGCGGCCAAATGAATACCATATTAATAAGATGTCGGCTTTCATTGCCATTGCTGCACTGCATTGATATCTGGGCATAAATCAAGGTAGTTGGAGTCGAATGTGTGTGTTTGTGTGTATGCATGTGGTGTGTGTGTGCAGCCGTGCGTGAATGGAGTGATCAGAAGAACTTATTTTTATCCTTCCTATGTACATAATTAAATAGCTAGACAAAAAGCATAAATAACAGAAACATGCTTGGACAGCATGGACTACGTAAAAACAAGAACCTTAGGCTGATATGTTTTCCAGTTCTTTGCCTTTGTTGTCCCTCTCACGTCCTTTGCTGATTAATGCTTGTTTGTTTGCATGCGCCGTGTACCCACTAATGGAATTCACATGTTGCGACATGACTGATTATGTACACATTAGTCGACTGATTTGCAATTCCTAGTGTGTGCCAGTGTGTGTGTCATGCCCTTCGCGCCGTCACCTCAAACTCGACACCAAAGCACAACTTTTCACTAATAGTATGTCCTAGAAAACAATGTCAGTCTTGTTGTACCCTTAGAGCGACATGTGTGTGTTTCAGTTTGTGTGTGTGTGTGTGTATATGCGAGTGTATATATATCGCACGTATCCTGTGACATTCTGCAAAAGGACTTGGCCTGACTAAGCATATTACAGTGACTGCTTCGTGCCGAGCAGCGCTAATTGCCAGCCGCTTTGTACTACTCGACTTGCTAAAGCAATTTGGCGTGCTCGATAATTTACTTAAGGCTAAAGGATGCGGCTCTAATTATGGTGGAACATTCTAAAATTGTTTAATAAACGTGTCTCAAGTTTATTTATTAAAATTAACTGAGCTCAAAGTACAGCTAAGATCACTACAAGTGTATTCACTTGAAGAATGTAAACATAAACAAAAAAATTCGACCAACTTACATATTAGCTTGTATAGGTTTGCTAACAATACACTCAAAGTATTTATTTACCTTTCGATGGCAAAGACTAAATCATTTCTATTTTATTATAAGAAAATAAATACATTTACAGAAACTGCAACGGAAATTGAAAGTTTAATATTTTCCGTTAAAAGCGCCTTTTCACTTGCAGTACCATAAAGCATTGTTATGCCATCTGGCTCTGTGCCATGCAATTCACACACACAGAGACTCACATTTTAGATTTTATCTGTCTGAATGTGTGTTGAGCCACAAATATGAAGATATACAAAGAGTGACATTAGTTGGCTCTGGTGTCATTTCCGGCTTAATTGAGCATGTAACAAGTGAAGCTTTTGCTTTTAGCATCACACATACGCACAGTATGCCAATGTCAATGCCAGGGACAGCGCTATGCAAAAATAGTCAGCAGGTAGCATGCTGCTTGCAGCCTGCAGCTTCTGTCTCCAACCCATTGGTTGCATTTGCCAAAAACATGTGCGCTCTGTTATACGTTTTGTGTGAGTTTATGTTTGCTGTGAAACTTATGGCTGCTGGGTGCATCGCCAACCAAAAACATGCACAAAGCAGCCATAGACAACATTTGGTTGCAAGGGCAGCAACGTGGTTAGCTACATAAGCGGATAATTGCAACACGAAATTACGGAAATAATTGTGTCAATGTCTTTGCAATTTAAACACACCTCACTTTCAACTTTTGTATTTCTCAGCAGTGGCACTGCCAAAAATTGCCATTACTGCAACTTTGTCAAAAGTCATCCGATTTGGAAAAACCTAGTATTTTTGATTAAGTTCTGACCTCCAACTAATTTTTATGTTGGAAATACGTTGGGTTCTGACGTAGTTATGGCATTTGGAAGTTTCCACCTATGCCCATATATCGATGTATCGATTTTCAGGCTATAATTTTTACTTGTCTTCCGACCTCAAATTTCGTTTTCAACTTTAAATGTACGATTGATTTATGCGCAAAACTATGATCAAAAAGCCCTCGCTTTTTAAAATCAGTTGAGTTTTGACAAAGTTATGGCATTTTGAAGTTTCGACCTATGCCCATATATCGATGTATCGATTTTCAGGCTATAATTTTTACTTGTCTTCCGACCTCAAATTTCGTTTTCAACTTTAAATGTACGATTGATTTATGGGCAAAACTATGACCAAAAAGCCCTCGCTTTTTAAAATCAGTTGAGTTTTGACAAAGTTATGGCATTTTGAAGTTTCGACCTATGCCCATATATCGATGTATCGATTTTCAGGCTATAATTTTTACTTGTCTTCCGACCTCAAATTTCGTTTTCAACTTTAAATGTACGATTGATTCAGGGGCAAAACTATGATCAAAAAGCCCTCGCTTTTTAAAATCAGTTGAGTTTTGACGAAGTTATGGCATTTTGAAGTTTCGACCTATGCCCATGTATCGATATATCGATTTTCGGGCTATAATTTTTACTTGTCTTCCGACCTCAAATTTCGTTTTCAACTTTAAATGTACTATTGATTTAGGGGCAAAACTATGACCAAAAAGCCCTCGCTACTTAAAATCAGTTGAGTTTTGACAAAGTTATGGCATTTGGAAGTTTCGGCCTATGCCCATATATCGATGTATCGATTTTCGGGCTATAATTTTTACTTGTCTACCGACTCAAAATCTCGTTTTCAACTTTAAATGTACTATTGATTTAGGGGCAAAACTATGATCAAAAAGCCCTCGCTTCTTAAAATGCGTTGAGTTTTGTCGAAGTTATGGCATTTTGAAGTTTCGACCTATGCTTATATATCGATATATCGATTTTCAGGCTATATTTTATACTTGTCTACCGACTCAAAATCTCGTTTTTAACTTTAAATGTACGATTGACTTAGGGGCAAAACTATGATCAAAAAGCCCTCGCTTTTTAAAATGCGTTGAGTTTTGACAAAGTTATGGCATTTGGAAGTTTCGGCCTATGCCCATATATCGATGTATCGATTTTCAGGCTATAATTTGTACTTGTCTTCCGACCTCAAATTTCGTTTTCAACTTTAAATGTACGATTGATTTATGGGCAAAACTATGACCAAAAAGCCCTCGCTTCTTAAAATCAGTTGAGTTTTGACAAAGTTATGGCATTTTGAAGTTTCGGCCTATGTCCATATATCGATGTATCGATTTTCAGGCTATAATTTGTACTTGTCTTCTGACCTCAAATTTCGTTTTCAACTTTAAATGTACGATTGATTTATGGGCAAAACTATGACCAAAAAGCCCTCGCTACTTAAAATCAGTTGAGTTTTGACAAAGTTATGGCATTTGGAAGTTTCGGCCTATGCCCATATATCGATGTATCGATTTTCGGGCTATAATTTTTACTTGTCTTCCGACCTCAAATTTCGTTTTCAACTTTAAATGTACGATTGATTTATGGGCAAAACTATGACCAAAAAGCCCTCGCTACTTAAAATCAGTTGAGTTTTGACAAAGTTATGGCATTTGGAAGTTTCGGCCTATGCCCATATATCGATGTATCGATTTTCGGGCTATAATTTTTACTTGTCTTCCGACCTCAAATTTCGTTTTCAACTTTAAATGTACGATTGATTTATGGGCAAAACTATGACCAAAAAGCCCTCGCTACTTAAAATCAGTTGAGTTTTGACAAAGTTATGGCATTTTGAAGTTTCGACCTATGCTTATATATCGATATATCGATTTTCAGGCTATATTTTATACTTGTCTACCGACTCAAAATCTCGTTTTTAACTTTAAATGTACGATTGACTTAGGGGCAAAACTATGATCAAAAAGCCCTCGCTTTTTAAAATGCGTTGAGTTTTGACAAAGTTATGGCATTTGGAAGTTTCGGCCTATGCCCATATATCGATGTATCGATTTTCAGGCTATAATTTTTACTTGTCTTCCGACCTCAAATTTCGTTTTCAATTTTAAATGTACGATTGATTTATGGGCAAAACTATGACCAAAAAGCCCTCGCTTCTTAAAATCAGTTGAATTTTGACAAAGTTATGGCATTTGGAAGTTTCGGCCTATGCCCATATATCGATGTATCGATTTTCGGGCTATAATTTTTACTTGTCTACCGACTCAAAATCTCGTTTTCAACTTTAAATGTACTATTGATTTAGGGGCAAAACTATGACCAAAAAGCCCTCGCTACTTAAAATCAGTTGAGTTTTGACAAAGTTATGGCATTTGGAAGTTTCGGCCTATGCCCATATATCGATGTATCGATTTTCGGGCTATAATTTTTACTTGTCTACCGACTCAAAATCTCGTTTTCAACTTTAAATGTACTATTGATTTAGGGGCAAAACTATGACCAAAAAGCCCTCGCTACTTAAAATCAGTTGAGTTTTGACAAAGTTATGGCATTTGGAAGTTTCGGCCTATGCCCATATATCGATGTATCGATTTTCGGGCTATAATTTTTACTTGTCTACCGACTCAAAATCTCGTTTTTAACTTTAAATGTACGATTGACTTAGGGGCAAAACTATGATCAAAAAGCCCTCGCTTTTTAAAATGCGTTGAGTTTTGACAAAGTTATGGCATTTGGAAGTTTCGGCCTATGCCCATATATCGATGTATCGATTTTCAGGCTATAATTTTTAATTGTCTTCCGACCTCAAATTTCGTTTTCAATTTTAAATGTACGATTGATTTATGGGCAAAACTATGACCAAAAAGCCCTCGCTTCTTAAAATCAGTTGAATTTTGACAAAGTTATGGCATTTGGAAGTTTCGGCCTATGCCCATATATCGATGTATCGATTTTCAGGCTATAATTTGTACTTGTCTTCCGACCTCAAATTTCGTTTTCAACTTTAAATGTACGATTGATTTATGGGCAAAACTATGACCAAAAAGCCCTCGCTTTTTAAAATCAGTTGAGTTTTGACAAAGTTATGGCATTTTGAAGTTTCGACCTATGCCCATATATCGATGTATCGATTTTCAGGCTATAATTTTTACTTGTCTTCCGACCTCAAATTTCGTTTTCAACTTTAAATGTACGATTGATTTATGGGAAAAACTATGACCAAAAAGCCCTCGCTTTTTAAAATCAGTTGAGTTTTGACAAAGTTATGGCATTTTGAAGTTTCGACCTATGCCCATATATCGGTTTTCAAAAATAAACCATCCAGCTTTTGAAAATGAATCATAGGCAGCAGCTAGCATGCTGCTTTCTGCCATCAGCTTCTGTCTCCTACCCGTTGGCTCTAATTACCAAAAACATTTTGGCTCTGTTATATGTTTTGTATGAGTTTATTTTTGCTGCGAACATAATGGCCGAAACAACAACACGTACAAGGCTGTAATAGCATTTGGTTGCAAGTGCAACATAGTGCAACCAAAAATAATGACATTTTTGGTGTGAAATGCTTAATAGTAATTCAGAAACAGTTATTCACCAACTGGGTTACAAAAGCTCGCCAGAATCTCGAGCATTGTACTGTATTGCATGCGCTGATTCGATTCGTTTGGTTTTTTTTTGGTTTTTTTTGTTTTTACCGCCCGAAGCGGAAATCAATCAATTTCCTGAGTAGACTTTGCAATTTAGATACTCTTCACGTTCAAATTTTGTATTTCTCAGCAGTGGCGAAAATGAATTACGGCGCCACATAAAACAAGAAAAGAAAATTTATAAATAATAGTAATTGTTCATCATTTATCATTTCATTTTAAATTCATGTACAAATCTAATTTGAGATTTTAATAAAAGTGCTTGTAGGGTCTGCCAAAAATGTCAATTCTTATAACTTCCTGGGATTTTTGATTAATTTCTGACCGCTACATTAATATTGCCTTTAAAGTTGCATACACGATTTGTGGTAAAATTTTCATGTCATAATTATATCCTAAAAAATTGCTAAGGAACCTTTGAAGCCTTTTTTCCTAAGAACGTATTCAGATCTTCTCTCATTACACAGGGAATTCTCTTAACGCTGCTATAAAATATTTGTTTTTTTTTTTTGTCGATATTTATGTTCTATGGCAAATCAAAACCTTAATAAATACTAAAAAGTTCATCCACATGGATATCGAAGCAGTTACCGAAATTGACAAGCATTGAGCTGCTTCCAGCTACAAAGAGCAGCTGCCTCGTGCCCGGCATTCCCAATGGATTTTGCAGTTGGTCGTGCGTGTTGACAAGAATTTCAATTTGCAAACAATAAATTTGAGCAGCCAGTGGCTCCTTGGAGAGTGAAGTGGAGTGGAGAAGAATAAAGTGGAGTCCATGGCAGCCAAGAAGCGGTCCACGGACTCTTTATTAAAGAATAAATATGTATTTTATTTATGCTGGGCTGAGAGATGCAACTGACAGTTTGGCAGCTTGGCACTTGACAATGCCGTTGATTTGAATGTACATTGGCTTAAAAATTTCATTTGCACAAGGCCCACAATTTAATATTGGATTACCCGCTGTTAGCTTTAAGCTGATTATATGTCTGCTTCATAAGCGCCAGTCTCCGAACGGAAGTGCTGAACAAAAAAGGAAATGAATCAATTTCCGTGCGGCAGACCATTAAAAAACTACAAAGCAGTAGAAAGCAAAACAAAGCAACTATAAAGTGTGTTATAAAAAATGGCGCCGGTAAAAGCAATGCAGCCGAACATTATTCTTCTAGTTTTTCTTCAAGACAGCCACGGACTGCGAATAACTCTCTTGATTATGCAATTGCAATTAAAAGAAAGATTCAGCATTTTGCCTGAAAAGACTTTAACAGAAGATTTTGTACACCCAGCTAACGTACGTATTTCGGATTTCTCACAACAAGGTATGCAAATTAAATTAACATAGGCAGGCTCTCAAAAAACTGTCAGTACGAACAAAATCGACTGTTAAGACAACAGTTATTTCTAAAATATTATATTCTAAAACTGTAAACAAAATGTCGATAATTATCAAAGTCGCTAGATACATGGCGCTAGCTCAAGAGGGTTACAATTCAGCTCTCGTAATGGTTGGGTTGGTAAACATTGCCTCACTCATGAAGGTAAGCAGTCAGCTTATTGCGACCAATATATAAACACTTCGCTCAATACAGTACGATATGTTGGATGTCATGATAGTGATTTTGGAAATGTTCAAGCTCATTTGCTTTGGCACCTTGGTGGTGGGCGTCATTAACGTAAGTATCAAACCAACGTGTTACTAGAAATAGATATGGATTACTGATTCCAATTTACAGCGTTCTAAATCGTTGATACAATTTTGGCTACTGATGGCCTGTATTCAGATAAAATGGGACGCCGTTGGGGACTTTTTGTATAATATACTTGAATTTTTCTTCGCTGATAAGTACAACAGCACGGAAGAATTCTTGATGGAGGTATATCTGGAGCATGGTTCACTACTTGGGGAAGTACTCTCACGAATCGACATCATATATCTCATGTATAAATACTATGTACTCCTTTAAAAAGAGAAGACACAGTTTGACCAGAAAGCAACTGAGCAAAAGGCCGAGTAGACAAAGGATCTTATTAAAATGCTGAAGCAAGATTATTTATTGTTCGAAAATATAAATATGTATAATTAAAATAAAAAGTGCTGCATGGGATTGTTGTATGATTGGTTATCAGTGGATGATTGCTATAAATTCTGATAAATACTGTATATTACATATATGAAACCAAATTCAATAGCTAGAAAGTCATACGAGATTAGAATATGGCAGAAAAAGAGCATTAGCTGAAACTTGCCCATAGTTAACAATGAAATCAGAATGTTGGTCAAGGCCTCAATCGAATCGCCAAAGAACAATTCAAAGATCCACAAAAGCAAAAACACCACATCGAATATTAGTCCCCCAAGGCAACAGAAAAGCCATAACAACAACAGCTGTGGCATATGCTGCAAAATCCGTTCTCAATATTTGGGTGTGCCGCATTAGACAAAAGCCCAGATACTACGCACCAATATAATTCCGGTTACCATAAGCAGTGAAACTACAATCCACACATTCAATAGGAGCAGATAAATCCACAGCATCCAAGGGCTTACACGGTTGCCAAGAAATCCTGGAATTGTTTGAGGATTACTGAGGAGTTTGCTGGCCTGTCGTCCACTCACCTGCCACATATCCCTCCTCCAGCTGCTGCTGCTGCTGCAGTTGTGTCTCGCTTTTAAGTATTGTCTGAAAGCCATTTCGTGGCCACAAAATGCAAATAATCATCAGCTCAAAGAACACTGCTCCAGTGATATCCACGCAACCGATGGCCAGGCCAAAGCCATTCAATGCGTTCACCATTTTTCCTCCTTTCACTAAGAATTGTTTCTATTTATCTTAGTTATCTGCTTTTCTGACACAAATAACTTTAAGTAAAAAATTCTAGAAAATATGTTGAGCCACACGAGCTGACTGCGCGGAAAATAAGCGCGAAAAAAGTAAATTATATTTGACATCAGGGAGGTCACACGGATTGACGTTACGTACGTGTGAGTGTGTATGTGTGTAGTTGTGTATGCATACCCACCGCACGTATTTCATCAGTCTGACATTATATAAGAATATACATACATATGTATGTGTATGTGCAAATGTAAATGTGCACACATTTTTTGCATAAATAGACAAAAGTTCGCTGCCTGCCAGCAACGAGGCGACTTGCTCAAGCTTCGAGTTGTGCGATGCTGTTTCCTGTTCCGTTTTGTTGCCTTGTTTTCACTGTCGTGCAAATTATTTTAAAAGGATTCTCTTTTCAACACTGGCAAATGCGCGTGTGTGCATAATAAATGTTATAATTTTAAAGCGCTTTCCGTCTGAACAACTGCAACATACTAAAGTTACTGCACCCATCGTACTTTGCGTATTTGCGTGATATATCCAGATCATGAACTGGAAAAATCCCGGGACTAAAGTTGGTACGGTTGAAAAATAAATGAAGTTGCCCGTCAGCATCGCCATCGAATATGTTGAAATATAATTAATTTGCATTTACAGCAGCTATCCCGGAAATTAATTAACTAACTAATTTAATTACATTGTTTTGTTCTTTAACACATGTGTATACATAAAAATATAACTTAATTCAATAAAGAAATCTATTTTTTTGGCAGTTCTTCCGTCTTGCCTGATCTACTATATGATGAATTGATGGGTCCACAGGTGTACAGACTATTTGGACCTTTGGTTTGCAGAATGTTGCATTTAAAGGATCGAGAACTTCTTTTTGAGGAGGCTCGATCTGTTTTTGTCTTCGGCTTTGGACTTGGCTTTGACTTTGGCGGGGACTGCACCCGCTCGTGACATTTACAACGATGCATTCCACAGGCCTTGCATTTGGCGACCGCCATATAGAACTGAAATATAATATATGCAAAAATGGTTTCCACAACTGAAAAAAAAAGGATGATGAGCATTCATTTTGATAAGGTGCTGCTGCTCACTTAAGCCAATGAAGAGTATCGAAAAGTTCTTAGCCACGCCACACTGAAATGTGCTCTGGCTTAAAAATGCATACACAATCAAACAAATTTCCACAAAAATGCCAACAGATGAGAAAATAAGCCAATATCGCACTAGCTTCGTGTTACGCTATAAACAGTAAACAGTTGGTAATAAACTTGAACTTGATAAATGCAGGCAATAACTTACCTGATAGATGCCAAAGATCAGCACAATAATTAGACCCAACCAAAACAGACCAAAGCAGACCCCAAATATAGTTAGCCAGCTTAGCTGTGAAACAGAATTTATAACAACTAATAACCAGTTTGCTACATTAAACGTGGCTTACATGGTTGTGGATCTTGGTCAGACTGAATACAGCAAAGAGCACGCCGCATAGGAGATCAAAAACAGCGATGGCATATGCACAATATAAAAGCGATTCCTGATTCACTCGCATGACGGCATTTTCCAGTCTAACTGGAGAACTAGAAATACTTGGCCTGCTCTAGAATGGAGTCGACATAAAGTTATGGGTCACTAAACTGGCTTCCTACGAAATTTCTGCTGCTGCTCCCTTAGAGCAGTCCTCTCCCCTCTCTTGTAAATTCGTCTGAGACGTTTGCGTTCTCTGCGTTGAGCGTCATTGCTGCTGGAGATGTCTTTATTATTATTTGTGATGGAACCGCCTGAATATCTGCGCGATGCCAACGGTATCCACAGTTCGTGATCTATCATATCCAGATAGAATATGTAGATTATATAAACAAACGTCATTTCAACAGCTGTGAAGGGCTTGGATTAAGATTTGACTTTGCCACTATTAGACAAGAGACTCACCCAGGCCTACGAATGGTAGAATGGTAATCTTGACGCCCTCCCAATTAACTGATACGACCAGTGTCAGGCCATAAAGTAATAGAATAGTATCCAGCATAATGCCCAAACAAGTGAAAACCAACCAGTAGCGCACAAGGGTCAAGTGGCGCAAACGAATCCCCAGTAGCAGTGTCAAGATGATGCATATCCAAATGATGGAGAATATCAACGCTACCAGGGAGGTCCAGTGACTCTGCAGAGTTCGTAGCACTTAGTTGAATAGCTCCCAACTGAAGCAACGTGACTTACGTGTTCTGCATATAGCGTGCCCGAGACGCTGGCAAATAGTACGGCGGACACAAGATCCAGAATCGCAATCGCATAGCTGCAAATTACCAAATATCCATCAGACGAGCCGTCCATTCTCATCCAGAAAACATTTCAGCTATATTTTAAACGTAGGTCGAAATTGTGCACTAAATCAATGCTGTAATGATCATAAGCACGTAGTTTCAATGGGGGATGCGGCTACTGCTGTTGTTGCTGTTGCTGCCAACGTTGCCTGCTGCTTGTTAATCAATGCTGTTTGATTGCAAAGCGCTGAGGCTATGAGGCACAGTGGTAACAGCGCCATTATGAATACAAGAAACGTGGCTTGTGATTAAAAATAAAAGCCCAGGTTGCTCGTTCGTTTATGGCATTATAGGCAATACATCATAAAAAATACAAAGTATTTATGGCACATGTCTGATAACATCAGTCCACTGTGCATTCGCTGTGCGACAAGTCTGTTAGCCATCTTTCATTTACGGCATTTGTTTTGTCAGCTGCCTCATAGCCGTTTGGAGATTAGATTTTGCCCCATTGACAACGTGATTCTGCCAAGTCAAAGTTCGTGATGGCCAAGGCATAACAAAAAAAGAATAAACACAAACGGAATAGGAAAACTATCTAACTCAATTATTATTATTGTTTGTGTTAGTAGATTCCAATTGATTTTGGCATTGACGTTAGCCAGTGAATTGAAATGGGCAGTAAAAGCCAATCGTAAGCTATTAATTTCATAGACACATAAAACTACATGCGACTTTATTGTTATTTTGTGTGTAACACTTATGCATGTCATACATTTGCAAGTGTGTAAATTATAATATCAAATATATATTGAGCATTATGTACTGCCTTTCTCAAAAGCTAATAATCCGTGTTTCAATTCCTTTGACTAAGCCGCTTTCTCCTTTTTTAGAAAGATTGGTCATGTGACAATGTTCTCTATTATCTGAAAGAATAGAGTAACAAATAAGCATATGTTGTTTGAGTATTATCAGTTTTTATATGTACTCTTAGGACCTCCGCATATTTGAACGCCTTGAAGGCTGCTCAAATTGCTCAATTGAAATATTTGAGCTCGTATTCCCCACAGGATTATCAGCAATATTACCCATCTTCAAGTAGTATTTGTAGACAACATAAATGCAGATCCATTCAACAACTGAAAATAGAAGAGCTTATGAAGGAGAAGAATCATATTGTAAATGAACATTTTTAGCCACCAATGCCCAAATAGAGAAGGGTGAAGTGTACAATTCCTCTCCATGCTAAAGACTCGGAAGTAGCAATGGTCCATACAAAAAATAATATGTCCACAACAATGCCAATTACAGAAAAGATTAACCAACAGGACATCAACCAAAGACGACGCTGCAACATAATTAAAAATATAGAGCTACGAACTTTACAAAATCGTCATGTACACACAAACCTTCCATAGGCCCACAATAAGTAGTACGACCATCAGAACCCAAAAGATCGAACCAAGAAACGCAAGTACTGAGTATAAGTGCACCTGGAGATCAAGTTAGTTAGCAAATAATCCGCATAACAATATCAATAACAATAATACAGACATTTATTACCAATGAAGTGGTAGATTGAAACAAAAAGTATGAGGATTGAACCATATCGAACATGGCTATAAAATAACAGAGTTTACCAATCATGTTGGAAGCCTTAAGATCATTCATCTTGATGTTCGTTAATGTGAAAGATAATGTAGTTTTATACTTATATATATTCAAAATATATTTATTGTGGGTAGGACTTGACGCCTACTATAACAAAAATAAATTAATAATATTTTTTAGACACAGTACTAAAAGCGAATATCAATTATTTTTTTCCTTTTTTTGTCTTATTTTTCTGGTCAGACTTCTTGCTGCTATTATTGCTCTTGTTCTTGCTTTTATCTGTGAACGACGAATATGTATTTTTCACAAATTTACAATATATACATACCATCTTTGCAAGCCTTTGCATCAACCATTTTTTTTCTTTTTTTCCTCTGGTCACTTTTATCGGGCAGGTCGACCAGTCGACATGGATCCATTCTCATATAGAAACTATGTACAATACATATGCAGAGGCTTTCAATAACTGAAATAAATAAAGCTTGAGAACAAAGCTGGATAATGGAAAAGTGACGCAATCTCACAAATTCCGACAATAATAATTGTAAACCGTTGCAAGCGATCCCAATTGACTCTTACAGAAGACGCAATTCCCCATATTAAGAATCCTATGTCCGTAATAAAACCACCCATTGAGAAGACAAGCCAAGCCTTAACTAATAAAGGACGTCGCTATTTAAAGTAATCGTTATTATTGATTCCCTTCTTTAAACTGGATTTTAATAAACTCATTTCTACAAACCTTCCACAGACCCACAATTAGCAGTATGACAATCAGCACCCAAAATATTGTACCCAATACCGCCAAGGTTGAGTACATATCGAACTGCTTATTGGATTAACTTAGAGGCAGCCAAGATTTTTCAAATATCAGACTTACTCTCAAGACCAACGAAACGGTCGCTTGTACCACAAAATAAAGCGCATGCACCAAATCGAATATAGCAATGGCAAAACATATTTTCAATAAATGTTTACGAAGGAAATATGCAATTGCGGACTTGCCGTTTATTTTGCCAGATGTTGACTTACCTCCACACATTGTGGACTTTTAAATATTATTCATTAATGTGAGTGCTTTAACAAAGCAATTGAAAATTGTGTTCCACAAAAGTAAAGAGCTTAATTTCTATCCTAACTAACAGCTCAATTGTTCTGGTTATTTCGTCCGTACGATTTTAATAGTCTTATACAAATTATGGTATCCGTTTTCATATTTCACAAGTTCTGTAGCAAAAGCAATAAGAGGACTAAATGCGGCAAAATTTGAAAGTTGAAAAAGATTTAACACTGCGGCTCAATGGTTCCGTAATGTACACTTAGTGTAATGTTAATTAACATAGTGACAACAGCTGTTCGTGCAGTGATGTGGCAACGCTTTTTCTGCAGCAATTTTATAGCGCTAAACAGTGCTGACGTGCATATAAACAGTTTTCAGTTTAAACAGCATCTATAAACAAAAACATGCCTATCATTGTCAAAACGTAAGTAGCAACATAGAATTATAAAGCTATCGCAAAATATTACTTGCTCGTTAGGATAGATCAAGTAGAAATACCTTGCGAACTTTGGTAATTTTTGTCATTAATCGCGCCTTTTTCGCTGCTGTTTTGAATTACCCAACACTGTGCAAACATATGTTTTAGTCTTGAAATAAAGTTTGGCCTAGATACAATTTCACAATGGCTCCGCCAAAAAAGTCGAAAAAGGACCGCAATGCGGGAGATAAATTTGGTAAGCAATCGCCACAACCAAGAGTAACCAGCGTGCCTGGTAAAATTTAAACGCATTCATACAGTTAAGAAGCGACGCATTGAGGATGAGGGACACACCCAGCTGGTGGACGACAATGACAGCATGGACAATGCCAGCGAATCGGACGGAGTGCCGGGAGCCGCATCAAAGAACGCAGAGACAAACGACGAGAACATCAACACAGATGAATACGGCGCCAAAGATTATCGGTCTCAGATGCAACTACGGTCGGATCACGCCAATCGACCTCTATGGGTAGCACCCAATGGTCATGTATTTCTCGAATCCTTCTCGCCGGTCTACAAGCATGCGCACGACTTTCTTATTGCCATCTCGGAGCCGGTCTGCCGGCCCGAACACATACATGAGTACAAGCTGACCGCTTACAGTTTGTATGCGGCTGTTTCCGTCGGTCTGCAAACCCACGACATTGTGGAGTATCTGAAACGCTTGAGCAAGACGAGCATTCCAGAGGGCATCTTAGAGTTCATTCGCCTTTGTACGCTGTCGTATGGCAAGGTGAAGCTCGTACTGAAGCACAATAAATACTTTATTGAGTCCCCGCATCCAGAGGTTCTGCAGAAACTGCTTAAGGATCCGGTCATACAGAAGTGCCGGCTCATCCGAAGCGAGGGCGAGGGCTTTATACAGGGCACCGTGGACAGCAAGGCCATTACACAATTCGGCACCAAGTTGCCCACAGTAGCTGACAAGACAGCCGAAGATTCACCCAGCACCTCGGCAGCAGCTGCTGGTGGTGCTACGCCTGCGGAGGGTGGCGCTGCAGTTCCTGCTGTGCCCGATGACATAACCGACTTCTATGAGAAAATTGACAAGGAAGAGGAGGATGAGGACGAAGCTAACCTGAAAACGGTATCCTTCGAGGTAACACAGGAGAAGATTGAAGTAATACAGAAGCGTTGCATTGAGATCGAGCATCCGCTGCTGGCAGAGTATGATTTCCGCAACGATACCAACAATCCGGATATTAACATTGACCTCAAACCGGCTGCCGTACTGCGACCTTACCAGGAGAAGAGTCTGCGCAAAATGTTTGGCAATGGACGCGCACGGTCCGGTGTCATTGTGCTACCCTGCGGTGCAGGTAAATCCCTGGTGGGTGTCACCGCCTGTTGTACGGTGCGCAAGCGTGCCTTGGTGCTGTGCAACAGCGGCGTCTCCGTGGAACAGTGGAAGCAACAGTTCAAAATGTGGTCCACAGCGGATGACAGCATGATTTGTCGCTTCACATCGGAGGCAAAGGATAAGCCCATGGGCTGTGGCATACTGGTGACCACATATTCCATGATAACGCACACACAGAAACGTTCGTGGGAGGCGGAACAAACCATGCGCTGGCTGCAGGAACAGGAATGGGGCATCATGGTGCTGGATGAGGTGCACACCATACCGGCCAAAATGTTTCGTCGTGTCCTGACCATTGTGCAGTCCCACTGCAAGCTTGGCTTGACGGCCACTTTGCTGCGCGAGGATGACAAAATTGCTGATCTAAATTTCTTAATTGGCCCCAAGCTGTATGAGGCTAACTGGCTGGAGCTGCAGAAGAAGGGCTTCATTGCGCGCGTCCAGTGTGCCGAGGTGTGGTGCCCCATGTCGCCAGAGTTCTATCGCGAGTATCTGACCACCAAAACATCCAAGAAGATGCTGCTCTACGTGATGAACCCATCGAAGTTTCGCAGCTGCCAGTTCCTCATCAAATACCATGAGAAGCGTGGCGATAAGACAATCGTCTTCTCCGACAATGTGTTTGCCCTGAAGCACTATGCCATCAAGATGAACAAGCCCTTCATCTATGGACCCACATCGCAAAATGAGCGCATACAAATTCTACAGAATTTCAAATTCAATGCCAAGGTGAGTGAATATTAATTCTTGGGGCAGAGCTTCGCATTCACACTTCACTTCCTCTTTGCCGCAGGTCAACACCATTTTCGTGTCCAAAGTTGCTGATACCAGTTTTGATTTGCCCGAAGCGAATGTGCTCATTCAGATATCGTCGCATGGCGGCTCACGTCGCCAGGAGGCACAGCGTTTGGGTCGTATTCTGCGCGCCAAAAAGGGTGCCATTGCCGAGGAATACAATGCTTTCTTCTACACGCTCGTCTCGCAGGACACCATGGAGATGAGCTATTCACGAAAGCGTCAGCGTTTTCTTGTGAATCAGGGCTATAGCTATAAAGTGATTACACATCTCAAAGGCATGGACACCGAATCGGATCTATTTTACGGCACACAAGAGGAGCAGGGTCAACTGTTGCAACTGGTGTTGTCCGCCTCTGATTTGGACTGCGAGGATGAGAAAGTGCCTGGCGAGCCGGGCTATCGTCCAGGCGGCCCTGGTACCACTAAACGCATGGGCGGGCTCAGCTCGATGTCTGGCGGCGATGATGCCATTTACTATGAGCATCGACGCAAGAATATCGGCAGCGTTCATCCATTGTTTAAGAAATTTAGAGGATAAGTGTAATTGTTCGCAGCTCAATAAAACTAACTCACTCAATTAATCTTTTTTACTGCAAGTTCGCATGGTGTAGATCACTTTTCAATTATCTGATACCAGATTGTTGTTCCTATATCATTGCAGGCGTAGCGCAGGCCCGGGCGATTGGGCCATCATCGAGCTGCAGGGTGATCTGGAGGTGCGCAGCAATCAGAGCATGCATGATCAGTTCATAGGTGATCTCTACTACAACAAATATGGACAGCCAGTAAATCTTTGTAATCAACCAAAAACCAATATTTCATGTGATCAAATTGATTTCAGATACTCATCATAGGCCATCACATACTGCAAGGACGCGAACAGAAACTGGACAAACCGTTCGCAGTACTGGAGAAGTCCAAGACAAATGAGGGAGAGCAGCTGCTGAATGTGACGAATGTCGCGCTGGATGCAAGTGCGTTGAATGCCACAGCAGGAGCTGAGCACACTGTGCTGGATGAAACCGTGGCGCTGGAACACAAGAGTCGCCAGCGAACCGAGTATACAGTGAGAGCCATCTGCACCAAGAAGTTAATCTTCAAGTCGCGACCCAAGCCAATCATAGCCAATGTGGCAAAAACAGTTTAGTTGTCGATTGATATTTATATGATTGATATTTAATTGAATGCATAGTAGTTTTAATAATAAATGTAAGCAAATTAAACAATTTCCATTTCACGCTCGATGCCAACAAATTTAAGTTGTTCGGTGGGTCCGTATCTGTAGTCGAAGAAGAGTTCCTCACCCGGCTGAATGGCGCGCTTGGCAAAGATCCCAATGCGATGATCACCTGTGACCATCATGACCTTTGCATAGCAATTGGGATTGATTGAATGATTTGCAAAGCGAATTTTGTTGCCCTTTCGCGTGGCATCCACAACAAAATCGTTATTCAAATTGAACAGGAACGAGCACATGTATTTGTCATACACCTTGCCACGGCGATCGGCCTCATCCTGCGATATGATCTCGCCACAGTACTCTGATATGAATTCATTCTTCTGAGCACCCTCCTTCAGAAAAATGCCCCAACCGGCAATGTCGGAAGGCGCCATCAGCAAATGCTTGTCTGTAAAAGCAAAGTTAGAGCATCGAATTTAAAGAATTCAAAGACGACCAACTTACGCAATCCACGCTGAACGCACACATTCTTGCAAGTGATTTTGGTCAGCTTGAACTGATCGGCACCACAAGCCTGACACAGATCCGGATCACACTCGCGGACAGCCAAATAGCAAGGACATTGCTTGGTGTTGCACTGCGCTTTGCAGCGGCAGCCAGGGAATCGGTTCTGACAATCGCTGCTGCAGTTGCAGAACTTCTCGCAAAAGTTCTGGGTCTGTATGCAGGAGCAGTTTTCGTCGCAGGGACCGGCGTGATCGCAGGGCGAATAGTTGCACACATGATTCGAGGATGAGTCCTTTTTCAACTGGATTTTGCGGCAATGCAGCGACCAAAGACGCTGCTTCTTCTTCTTTTTGCGCGGCGGAGTAAAGTCCTGACGCAAGTCTTCAAAACTGAACTCGGCTGCCTCCTTCTGAGCAAACTCGTACACCTGGCGGCAGGTTTTTGTCAGCATATTGTGCGCCACAGCACAATAGTTCTTCAGATACACCTTGTGCAGCACCCGGAAGAGCGCTTGATCGGCGCCAGTCCAAACGCACTGCGTGCTGGTGATGTTCATCATGCCCGCTGCATCAGGGAGAGAGAGTATTAAAACAGTTGACATTGAAATTTCAATATAGTATTACCCATAATGGAGTTAATCTCAGCGCTGTTGACAGCTATGCCATTGTCCTTGCCAATTTCGGGATTGAAATCCTTATTGCTGAACTGGCTGTTGCTATCATTACTGTCCTCTGAGCTGGCCTCGTTACAAGAGTCGATCGGCGGCGTTTTGCTGTCGGCTGCCAGCTTCTCCTTCATGCCATCCTGTTAGCAAAATAATAATCTGGTGATTATTCAGTTAAGAGGCAGTTGTCAACTTACAATCAACATGTAACAGGAGTTGCTGCAGGGCTCCACAAAGGTCTTCAATTCGGGATAACGTCGCTTCTGCAGATTGGGACCAGCATGTCCCTGCAAACCTGTTAACCGAAAATGCAAAAACCATTTTAGTATTGGATTTTGAGTGGATCTAAATAAGACAGCATGACTATGAGACGCTTAGGGTTAGAACATGAATCAGATACGTTAACTTAACGAAGGATGCAACAATGTTTAAGGCAAAAGCCGCACGAAATGAGGCGAGATACACCAATAAAATTTTGACGCAAGACATATTTTTTTTTTTTGCCAATTTCCACAGACATAAAACATATACATTTATACATAAAGATAGATAGTAGATGATGATGTGGAGCAAGGCGACGTTTTGGGCCTAGGCGGCATGAGTGTGTGTGCGTGTGGTTATCGAAAACAACAACTACAACAACGACTCACCCTGTACATGGTGACCTAAATTGCAGTTATATTTTTTGTATACAAGTTTTTTAAGAGGTTTTTTTTTTGTGTTTTTGGTGGACAAAAGAAATGTTTTGCACAAATTTTTGTTTATTTTCCAAATAAAGAGAAAAAGCAAAAACAAAAAGTTATTAAGAGGATACCCAGCTGTGAGGGCAGAGCGGAAAGATGTTACTTACGATGGAGGAAACAATCATATTTAAAGCAGCGACGGCAGAACAACGTGTGAAATGAGTGCATCGTGCGCTCTCGGGAAACACTCTCCGCCTTGGTGCCATCGATGTTGGGCGTGCACTCCTGCGGTCGCTCCGGATCCTGATGCTCGGTGAGCTCAATGTACCTGAATGGGATGGAATGGATCAACATGTTTAACACAATTGCAAGGATTCACAAACGTATAAGTAGAACACACTTTTCCTTTAGCTCCTGTGCGGTGCCCTTGTCCGGAAAATTGGCGCTAATTGCCTGGAATATAATTGGTGCCGGAAACGGTAGTTTCTCTTTCGTTTCCTCTACTTTGGGCTGTGTTTCTGGAGCAGCCACTGCAGCAGCCACTGCAACAGCCACATCCACATCCTTCTTGTCCTCCACGTCAATCTTGTTATCATCAGCTCCAATATCATCAGAAACAGCAGCAGCGGTAGCAGCTGAAGAAGTATTTGGCGTTGTCTCCTCCCCTGCTGGTGACTCCTTTTTCTCCTCTTCCTCCAATGACTTAGTTGTTGTAGTCTCTGTTTTGACTGTGGGACTGGCCACAGTTTCCTCCAATTCCTTGCTATGCGAACGCATCAGCGCATGCACCAACTCCACAAATATGGCGTCGTCCATGAACGATGGATCCTTGTCGCCGTGCACCTTGCCATCGTAGTTCTTGATCAGCTCCTCGATAAACTTTCCATCCTTATCGAGCACCTCATCTCCCATATACGGTATGTTGTGCAGCACCGTCTCATCCTCGACCATGAAGTTCTGCTGAGTGGGCGCCCATGTGTACATTGTGGGTATGGGCGTGACGGCGTTGATAACACAAATGGGCACACGCTGCGGCCCACTGTTGCCACCATTGTAGTTGGTCACCTCGGCGCGCTTCACGCAGTCCACGTGCGGTGGATCGTAGGGCTTTGCTTGCCACACTTTCGACTCGCAGTACAAGTCCTGCACATTGTGGTTGTGTTCGTCCCTGCAACAAAAGTGGAATGAGCGCGATTGCAATCAACGCGACGCCAAGTTGCACGTTTTGTCTGCGTCGGCGACTTACCAGTTTTTAATCCATGCCTCCTTGATTTCATCGGCACGTTTGTAACGCTTTTGCTGACGGATTTTCATGTACTCCAACTTGACCACGCGTTTCCATTCTTTGCTACTCATAATTATTTTTATTCACTTTGTTGCAGAAATTATTTCTGGCGGACTCTGTGAGTGTTTGTAAGCGCAATTAGATGAGAATAGTGTTGCAATATGACACAGATACCGTGTTAGTAAACTTCAAAAAAAAAGTCAAACAGCTGCGCTGTTTACACTGTTTGCCACTTGTGGCACAAATGCAATAAAAAACAAATCCTACTTAAATTACACCTATATATAAATAAAATGTTTTTGTAATAAACTATTTCAATTGGCTGTTGGGCTATTTTTTCCCCGCTCATTAAATTATAGTGTATCTTGAAGTAGATTCAGAGGTGAAGCTTCGACAGGTAGGTATTTTTTAGGTACAAATATTTGACAATATTTAGGAACAAATTTGACACAAAAACAAATCAAATGTGAAATCTTATCAAAAAAAAGGAATAAATTACACAAATAAACTGGACAATTTCAAACACTTCCAGACAGCCACGAGCATCGAAGAACTTGGCGCGATGTCACAATCAGATTGCGAGGATTTGAAAGCATTCGAACGGCGTCTCACCGAAGTGGTCTCATCCTACAGGCCATCCACGTTCCGCTGGCGACGTAAGATTGCACTTATTTATCGACAAAAACGTTATTAAATGAAAAACGCTTCTTTTAGTGATACTATCTGCATTGTCCGTCTGTACGGCAATTAGCGCCTGGTACTGGCTGAAAGATCCACGCACAACGGTTGTACCGCTGACAGAATCACTGTGGATCCACCCCGTATTTACTGTGGCCACCGTCACATTGATAGTGCTCTTCATTCTGGGCATACAGAAGCTGGTAGTGGCTCCACAGATAATTACGTCACGCACACGAAATGTTCTAACGGACTTCGCTCTGGACCTGGAGCCGCACACGGGCAAACTGATACTGAAGCCACGACAAAGTAACAACAACGGCAACAACACATAAAGCTTTATGAAGGGACACCGGTTCAGAGTGACTTGCCCTATTTATATATACAATGACTATGATGCACACTTCCAAGATAGTGGCTTAACCGCATCCAAAAACACTAGTTTAATGCATACCACAAAAATAAATATTTAAGTTTATTTTGGTTAAATTATATATGATAACTCCATTGTACAAATTAAATGTTTGTGTTCGTTTTTATTTGTTTATTAATGACGTTGTTAATATCTGCTGCCAAAGCAATAATTTAATAAATGACGTTCTCTTCGAATTTTGTCCATGGCCTATAACTGCTTACCAACTTGATTCTACGGACGAAATCAGCTTAGGAACCAATTTTCCATTTCGGACAATTTTCCAAATATATATTTATAGTTTTTGCTGTATTTCATTTACATTTATTATTATTAGTTTTTTTGTTGTAAAAAATAAAACTTGCAAGTTAATAGCTAATTGGCACCGAAAATTTAATTAAAATCTGTATTTTATGAGAACATTCAGAAATCGTTTTATTTTCACCTGTTTAGCTTATAATGAAGTATTGTAATTTGCCGTAACTCATTAAAATACGTTTTGTAATTTTTAGCTGCAATAGAAACCGGGTATAAATAGAGACCACTCTCCACTGTAAAGTCACAGAAGCCAGTAGCTCACCAGCCAAGCTTAACTATGAAGATTTCTCTTTTCGCCGTTCTCATCCTGACTGTCGTCCTCGGCATGGCAGCAGGCAAGTTGAACAAAATAAAATAGATTACGTTTCTCCATTCTGACTTTGCTAACATTACAGCTCAATTGAACGATCAGTTGCCCAATGCCACACCACACAAAGGGCATGAAAATCATCACATGCACGTCCGCCATGCTGTCCCTGCGGCTGTGGGCGAGATGGACAAAACTAATGTAGCGCCAGATGCGTGCTGCGGTTAAGAGGAGCACCCAGGACATGGAAAAGGATGTTCTGAAATGTCCGGCTCAACTTATTATAAATAAAGAAGCATAATTTTAAAATCCAAATGAACAGTCTTTAAAAATGCTCCAGACTTTTGGGATATTGGGATATTTAACGTTATTGATTCTTTAACTTATCTTCGGCGAGACAAGTAAACAAATTTTATTCACGATAACTTTTTTATTTTGATTTTCTTGTTCTCGGCAAGTTTTTGTTGTTGTCACATATGCATATAAATCTTTCGGCTGTGTTTTCAATTTATTTGTTTTGTTTTTTGTTTTCATTTATCTTTTCGTTTCTCAATACAGTTTTATAAATTCCTATTTGTAAATCTTAAAAATTAATATTAATGCGCAGCATTCTTTCATATTCAGACATAGAAAGGTTCGTTTTAATATGTTTATAAAATGTTTTCTGTAGAAAATGGAAATATAAATGCATCTGCGTTTTTACTGCGTGTGGTTTCATTCAGTTTGTTCAGGCCATTTTAGTTGGTATGTATTGTATTTTGTTCTATTGAATTAATTGTAGTCATGTACAAACAAATAAGCTAAATTTGATTTAAAAAATGTATTTAAAGTTATAATCTCTGGTTAGTAGTTGAAATTGAAATTTAGGATATTCATTTCTATTATTTATTTTATTTTATACTTTGCGCTAACTTGTTTTTCTCCTTCTTTTTTTTTGTTTTTTTTTTTAATCAATTTGTAATATTCATTACTTAATATTAGTGCTAAAATATGAGCTAAATATTGTTTTGTTGCTGGTTGTTGCTTGATATAATTGCATATTTACTTCACAAGGAGGCGCGCTAAACAATAAGAAAAATTACAAATTAATACAATTGTTGTTGGAAATGCATAAATAAAACTAAATGCTGCCTCCTTTCTGCACAACACTCACACAATTTAAACATAATATTTATATATATATATATACTCGTAGTAGAAGCCTATTAATTACATAAATAAAAACCGTTTAAATCATTAAACAAAGTTAACGTTACAAATTGTACACATAAACAAAACGATTGTGGGCGCTTGCATTTGGCATTATCCCCGCCGATCTCCGCCATTATGCGGCCAGCAAATTACGTATATTCTTCGGCGTATTCTCCTCATTGAGATGCTTCGTAGTGTAGCGCAGAGCATTCAGCAAGGGCTCCGCCTTTATCGCCGGCTGTGCCTGCAGCAATCGCACACAGCCCTTCACATCGACGTGGGCGCCGCGCACAAACGCTCCCGTCGGATGCACATGATCGTAGAGTATGACCAGTCCGACCATGACGCGTAACACCAGCATCTGTGTCTCCTCCCGCTCGATCTGTTGCAGCAATTTGCTATATATAAAATAAGTGGAGCGATCAATAGTAATTCAGTGTGTGATATTTTCCAAGAGTCACTTACGGATTCTCCAGCATGCGTAGGCACACTTTGGCCATTGTGCCAAGCGTTTCTGTCGTATTCTGCACATAGTCCGCATTATCATTGACGAAGCGGGATGTCGCCTCGCTGAGCACCTTAAGCATGGGCGTGGCATTCGCATAGAAGAGCGACATACGATTCGCCAGCTCAGCGCTCACCTGCATATTCTCTGTGGAATCCACACGCTGTCGACTCACAATGCGCCGATAGTAACTGAAGTCATTCTGTATGGCAGGTGTTTTCATCTACAAAAACAGTGGAGCAAAAACGATAGATTAATATACAACAGAGCTTGGACTGCTTGTGCAGTGCAGTGCAGTTGACTGCTTTGTAAATCAGAGTTGTGCACTGCTTTTGGTGCCACTCTAATTGCAGCCAGCATTAATTTATCTCTAATTGCAGTACGTGACATCGCAATCCGACTTAATTTTTATAATTCGAAGCCAGGCCCAAAAACCAAGATTTGAGTCGGACTGGCAATTTTAATTAACTGTCAGGGCTGCACTGGTGTCGTGCGTGAGAAATACTTCAGAGAGCCGCCGCTGCCATTCAGAGTTGTGTATCATCATTTACCTTGGGGTTGGCGCTCGAGACATGCCAACGTTTTATACTAGATATTGTTAGCGAAACTCTATATATAAATACGTTATTAGCATAAATCGTTCTAACAGTATGTAACAATGCGCCAAACCGAACGGATCCACATCACCAGCAGCTTCGAAAGCTGCGAGCGAGTAAGTGAATTTTGTTTATTGATTTCATGGCTATAATTAAACTCACACAGATGATTAATTATTTGTTGATTCCCAGATAGTCGTCGTACTACTGTTATTATCTATAGCGCCAAGTTTAACAACAGCCCAATATGCGTCATCAACGTATAATACTCAGTTTTACGGCAATAATCAACAACAACGACAGTTGCAACAACAATTACAACAACAATACAACTATCAATATCCTGCAGCTGGTGTGCAGTCGGTGTGGTCCAGTGCGCCCATCGTTGTGAATGATGAGGCCATCAGCCTGGAGCAGGAACGAAGTTATTTGCCAATTAAATATGACAACAATGAGGAGACGACGGACAGAAGGCAGCAACAAAATTGGATCAATAACAACTACATAGCGACAACAATGCGAGCTGTCAATCACAACTACAATAATGTGCCCGGCTACTTTTACTATCCCCAAGCACAATCACAGCCACAATCACGACAGGAATTGGAGCAACGAGAGCTGCTCACCGTGGCCGACACCCGCCGCGAGGAGGAGCAAATCGTTCAAATTGGCAGCACTCGGTCACTCGCCCTCAACAACAACAACAACAACAACAACAGGAACAACAACGAATACTTTGAGCCAAGTCAGCCTTGGCGACATCCCAACCTGGAGGCTAAATATGCCAAGCATTATGCGGACTATTTGCGCAAATATCCGGAACGATTGCAGCCGCTTTTCAACACTGACGCATCATTTGTTGACAAGTAAATTAAAATATATTTAAATTAAATTCAATCCACTGTGCGAGAAACTTCAACGGTTTTTTACTTTGTTAATTGTTTGTAAAGTCTAAAATTATTTAAATACTTATTAAATAGTTGTGGAATTTGCACTTCAACTGCTTTGCCAGTTGAGATAACTGCTTGCATGATGCAAGTAACTGGAATGTTGCAGCATACTTTGCGGCAAGCCTTTAAAAAGAGGCAACAATGTGGGGGGTCAGAGAGCAAGATTATTGCCTAGAAACGCAAGTGTCTGTTATTATTACTATTAGTTCGTGGTAAGGCACGTTTTGGCCCCTACAAATATATATATATATATATATATTTGAGTAGAATGAAGTGCACAGACTTTATGCAAGTCTTTGAACTGACACTTAAGCACACAATGAACGTGCAAACAGTATTCACAACAGCCTCATCATCATCCTCATGCTCATCATGAACACAAATATGATCATTTACATCTTTTGTGGCAGACACGAGAGAGGGAATCAAACGATGTCATTGCTTTCTGACTTCTTCTGCCATTTGCCTGCCTCTGCCTGTCTGCCAAACCACATCCTATACGATTTCATCCAACTATTACAGAACGGAAACGAGCCATGGGAAAATGTGCATACACAGAGATTTGCCACAACATTAATCGATTTGTTTGGTTCATTCAATAAAACTGCCAGATTTACTCATGTCTATGTGTGTGTGTGTGTGTGTGTGTGAGGCAGAAGTCGCATACAGTTTAACCTACATTGGACCACAATTGACTATAACAATAAACTGCAGCAAGCAATCGAGAAAAAAGGAATATAAAATCATAATTGAATAAACTCACAGCTATTTACATTTATATATTCAACTTTTGCTCATTTTTTAAATATCCGATTTTTTATATATATATTTTTTTTTGTTATTTTCAGAGTTATTATCAGACGCAATGAAGAAATATTCTCTACGCAACGAGGGGAGGAGTTGGGCGCTGAAAATGGTTGTTCGTTCCGCTTTGCGTGCTCACTGAAGCGCCGACAATTGGCCAGCACATGCCGTTTAAATGAGTGCGTGTTTGCGTCGCTCAAATGAGGCTTCACTGTAGAAGAACACAGCAGCAGTTGAAAGATTTTTCATCAATGAACCGCAGCACGCGCCCGTCTCAACTGACAGGCAGGCAGTGGGACTGGGGACCGGGGGCTGGTAGCCAATTAAAAATGCAACCACGCGCACAATGAGTTGGCAGCACAGACTTCCACTGTCATTGCTACTGCTGGCGTTGCTGCTGCATGTTGCACCCACATAAGGTAAGCCAAATGACAACGTTACAAACGTTGCTTGGCCGCGGCTCAAAAGAAGACATAACGCAGCTGCTTGACCCACGCGCCAAAGTCAAGTGGGCGTTTCGTCTGCCCAAATCGGGCATGTAACAAATACTAATAGTAAAGAGGGGGGGAGTGGGATTGGGGGCACTGCTACTCACCTTGTACTCATCGAATTTCAACACAAATTCCAATATCTCGGCCAGCTGCTTGACCAGCGCCTGCTGCGTCTCCAGATGCTGTGTCGGATTGAGTTTGCCGCCAACCAATTGACCTAACAGTTTAGGCACTATTTTGTCCAGTTCCATGGAGTGCTCGTAACACCGTTTCAGCTTCTTGACCAGCGGCAGAACGGCTGCCCACGCCTTGCCCTGCACCTCCGGCGATGGATCGGCGATTGCTTCGCGGATTTCTTTGTTGGCGCCCTGCAAAAACATAAAAGCATTTTCAATAGTTAATAACATTTTTAGTTCAATATATTTGAGCCTGGCACCGTTAAATGTGCGCTTGGCATGCGAACAAAAGATGAACAAACGAATGAAACGTATAAACTTCTAAGTATAGGTGAAAAAACGATTTTCCTCGCGTTTTATGCATTTTATTTTCTCTTTCTGCTGCTGCTGACCACATTTCAGAGGCGCTTTTGTTTTAAGTTAACAAAAGCAGGCAACTGTGAGGCGTTGTGGCTGTTGTTATAACATATACGCCACATGCCACATGCAACAAACACGACGACGGCGTCGAGCAATGACCAGCGCAACGATTTTATCGCCGCTTTATGATCTAGATTCAAAATAAAAAAGTAAAAATCAAATAAAACCAAACAGAATATAATAAAGGCATCACGAATGAAAAGTTGATTTTGTCTCCGCTTTTTATATACATATATAGTTTTATGCCGCAGCGGAGGCAATCAGCAAATGGCGTTGATTATTTCAATTGATGCTTTTCAGTTTTCTCTAATACAAAACACGACAAGCGCTTTTACAAATGTCGACTACAACAAATGACAATTAAGCGGCCACTTGCATTAAACTAAAAACTAAAGTGAATGAACCGTTTGCCGAGCATGCAATGCAAATAATTATAACAATTATTGCTGGCATTTTGTGTTAAACATTGCGATGGTTAAACAAAGCAATCTTGGCTGTGCAACGCAGCTATTACTTTATATCAGGATCGATAATTCACCAGCAAGCAGTTCATTTTTTGTATGCGCAATATTTGCGACGTTGGCAAATCACCTCAACATTTTGCCTTTGCTTACGCAACACACACCACGCCACGCCCACAAATTTCAATTTTGCTTTGGTCAAACAACGATTTGATTAAAGAGTTCGCGTGTCTGAAACGGCATTAGCATAAATTTGAGAATTTGAGTACGTATAGAGCTAAAAATAACTGAAACTGCCTCCATTTCCAATCAGGCCACTTCTTTAAGGCTGAATGCCCAACACATTGGATTCGTGTTATTCAACACTTTGGTTTGCACACCTTTTGCTGCAATAATAAAACGAGCACGTGTTGTGTGTTTATAATTAAATTGCAGCACATATCAACAAGAATCGTAAATAGAAGCTGCAGCAGCAGAAGTTAACAGCCACCCATTGGCATAGACACACCCTCACTCTCAATGTTTGTTTGTCTGTTGGCAGCATCGACGAGTGCTTCAGCATAATCAAAATGCAACTGTCTGCATCAAAAGCAACGCATGGGTTGAGAGCCGGATGCATGCAACTGCATGCATGATGCCACCTTGGCGCATTTCTTTATGTGCTCCACATCATCATTTACACCTGTCGGCCGTGGAGGCAAGCCTGGTGTGTCCTTGGACAGCGGCGAATGCTGCACTTGAAGCAACGCAAATATTTAACGCATGCAAACAAGTCAACAAACAAAGAGAGACAGAGAGGGAGACGAAGGGAGCGTAACCATTCCTTTTGACATTGCTGTTCTTGTTGTTGTTGCTGTTGTACATTGTCTCGTTTACGCCAGTGCCCCTCTAAGGACTCTTCTGGCTAGCTGTAGAGCGGAAACTGCAGCTCCTTCTGCAGTTGTTTGTGTGGGCAGACAGTTTTACAGGCCGAGATTTTATGTGTCTTAGATGACTGTGATTCAACCCCCTTTTTTTTATTTTTTTTGCATTTATCTCACATCGCAACATGTGCACGTCAGCAACACAAAGACTCTGACTTGGAGCTGAGCGTAGGTGGAGTTTTCTGTTGCTTGTTCCAATCTTGCGTTTTGTCACAGGAAACAGACAAACAGTTTTCCGTACTCGGCCTCATTCAACATTTTGTTGATTCATCGCCTTTATTTTTTGTTTTTTTTTTTTGCTGCAGCATCGCATAAAACGTTGCATGCTCCAATAACAAAGCACGTGCTGTTTCTGTTTCTGTTTCTGTGCTTCATGCATTTTAACAGGAAAAACTTCTCACTTCGCCCACAATAACAGCAACAAACTTGAACTTGCATGACTTTTATGCTGTGCGGTGAAAACTGATTTCGTTTTGCAACTGTTTTTATTTTTTTAGCTTTTTAATTAACACTTAATATGCCCAACTTAATGCTGCTTGGCGTTCTAGCAACAACAACAACAACAACAAAACCAGCCACAACAACCTTAATCAGTCAGCGTTTTATCTAGTTCGGCGAAAGAGATATAGAGAAATGAAGAGCTGCATAGTTAATTAACTTTGCGAATTACTGCACTCCACATAGAAGAAGTAAAACCGTTGTTACACACTGGCTGCTGCTGCTGATGTTTTAATTGCACTAAATGAAATTACACTCGATGCGGAAATGAGGAGTGTTGTCGGTCGTCTTGTCTTGTTGCGGTTGCTTTGATGACACTCGCCAGTGTTGATGGACGCTGGCGCGCTAAGCACAAAACGTGACCACAGATCGATTTATGTACTATCTATAATTATACTTAAAATTATAATGACAGTGGCGTTGTGCAACTTGCTTGACAACGACTACGACTGCTTATCGACAACTTTTCACACTCTCTCGCCCCAGACAGTCTATCTACATGTAAAAACACGCGCAGCAATTGAAGTGAGCGCCACAACAGGAAAGTGTGGGTGGCCAGTGTTCAAATACATAGAATTCTGTATCTATGTATGTATATATGTATGTATGTGTATTAGCTAAGCGTGCAAGCAACGCATTTGCATTAAAACATGCCACAGTTGCAGTGTTTTGTCTGCTGTCTATTTAAGAGACTTGTGCCATGATTGTTTGCAATGCATATGCAGCATACAATGGCCTCTTGTGGTGCATAAACAATTTTAAGGTAGCTGCTCACATATATATGAATAGATATAGATATTGTGTGTATGTAGATGCAGGCAACTCTTCAGTTATGTGCACCAAAAAGCACAATTTTGGCATGTTCTAGAAATAAATAATGTGGAAGTTTTAAATGCTGACATTGCAGTGACAGCTAAGCTTTTGTTTTTATGCAAATAGAGAGAGCATAAAAAACAGCTGCAAACACAACTTTTAATCAGAACACAGATGGATATTTGCATAAATATTAGATAGCTCACTTCATCATCAAACTTGCATCAGCCATCCAACTTGCACCTTTAATTCAAATCACGTCGCAATGAATGAATGAATCAGTGAATCTGTCAGCATTATGAGAGCAGCGAAAAAAAAAAAGCAACACTGAAAAAATCAGGAGATACTGAAAACGATAATGACGACAACGGCGATGGCAAACAAATCAAAATAAAATTCCACGAAATATGGAAAGCAAAAACTTGTAGGCAAGAATATAAAAATAAGCAGCATTCTGCTTAAAACACAGTCGATGACTATTAAGCGGCCATAATTTATAGTTGTTAAGCTGAAAAGTCCCACGAAATGAGGCAGATGCATCAATATTAGCCTGCGGCAACTCTCACAGACAACAGGCCGCCCCACCAGACCGAGGTGACAAGTGTTGCCCACAATTTTCCCATGCTGCTGGTGGAGAGTCCCCTCATCAATGCAAGCAGCGCCGACTACATAATCATAAATATTTCATAACAATTTGTGTTATTTTTTTCCTTACTTTCCCTTTCTCCCCACTGTAGCTCTGTGAAATGCCTTCCGCTGAGTTGGGCTTCTTAATTATTCAATGAACTGACTCCCTTGATATCCGATATACGAACACAACATATGTTCTTTGCGTATTGCAAAACTCTCTTTGTGTGTGCTGACAGCAGCAATACAGAATACAAAAAAAAAATAACAATAACAACAACGATATAGTCATGTGAGTCATAAAGCTGATCGTTCACTGGGTTCTCTGGGCTCTCAACTATTACAAACAACAACAACAATAATGACAACAACAACAACAATTGTCGACTAGTTGTCTCTCGACAAATGTCGGCATTTGTTTTGTGGCTCCTTTGTTGTGGTTACTACTCGCGATATTACCAAGAATGCTTATTGAGAATAACCTTTAGATGATGTAGGGCTCTTTAAATAGTTGCTGTCGTAATGCATACGAATATTGTGAAATCCAAGTGATTATACAAATTAATTTGAAAGCGAGAGCTCACAATATATGTGGGCACAGATTATTGTATACGCAACAAATGCAAGCGAGAGTATCTCAAACAGCTGGGTTCAGTGAATCACAAACATCATTCATCCAACAAACTGAGCTGATGATGATGATGCTGAGTATGGGTCAGTTTTGTGGGCTGACTAACTTTAACTGGCTTTGCATAGTACAAAGGCATATACATAAATACATAATGCTCATGAGGCATGAGAACAAAGAGGCTTTTGAACTCACTGAACTGCGCAACGCACAGATGCTAATTTAAGTACAACTCGCGCGTACGTCAAACTCTGACAACTGGGCAAATGATGCGTAAATTTCAGTTAACACATTTAAAAATATAACGACAATGGCCCATTTTCAGCGCGCTTTTCAAGGGCTGTGTGGCTCATTAATAGCAACTACAAAAAAACGAATAAAAAGGTTATAATGCCCCGTCAGTTGGATGTCACGAGCGGCGTAATTTATCAAGATAATCGAAATAAGCAGCCCGTCAGCCAAGTGCAATAGCAACAACAAGCTCATAAAGATAAGATAAACATGTCAATTGAGAGGCCATAAGAGAGAGAAAGAGAGAGAGAGAGAGAGAGAGAGAGAGGGAGAGAGAGAGAGTCAACGACATGCGACAAAATAAAATGTACAATATGCCAAATGATTGCATTTAATTATCGACCATTGCTGCTTATCAACAAACAATGTCAGCACATGCGTTCGCAGGCGCCGGCAGTGTTGGTTAGCGCATTTATTCAAGTGTGGCTTAACAGCTTTAGGACTCATTAAAGTAATAGCAATAGTAATTACAAGATTTCGATGGAAAGGTTCAAGATTTTACTTTTACAAATGTATCAAACTGAAAAATGCATTCTTTTTAAAAAAAAATGAACCTTTAGCATAGTTTACAATTTGTAATTGTGTTCAGTTATGCCAAATAAATCGCAATTGGCCAATTGACTTACGCGACCAGCTGAACAGAAATATATATATATATATAGACATACATTTGCTGTAAAGAAAATTGGGTTAGACCGGGAAAAATCAACGGAAAAATTGTCGGCATTTTAATTGACTTTGACGACACGCAAAAGATAAAAACTGAAAAAAAAACACAAAAAAAAATTGAACATAAAACGCAAGAAAAATTCCTGAGCCATTTCACATTCAGCGTGTGGCATCCGACTGCTCTTTGCTGCCTTGCAACGCGTAGAACAAAGAAAAATTGCCAAGAAATATTTTTTTTGTGCAAATTGTATACACACACACATACATATGTCATGTGTGAATGTAAAAATGCAGTAAAAAAAATATAGATAAAGAATGAATTCGAGACTTGCAATTTGCACACCACGTGCAGGTTGGTTGTAAGCCAGACAGACGAGACTTGTGCTAGACACAAACTCAGACAGAGAGACATACAGTGGGGCAGACAGGGAGACAGACAGGGAGACAGACAGACAGGTATACAATTTAAGTTAAATGGTCATTGGCATTTTTAATGGCACTTGAAAGCCGTTAGCAAAGCAATTACAGCAGCACCAACACCAGCAGCGACAACAAGTTCAAGGCACAAGGTGGCACATAATAGTTAACACAGAGCACAAGTTGCCACAAACAAAAGCTGAAAAGAGCCCTTCTTATCACCTAATCCAAGAGCTAGACAAAGTTGAGCTTAACCTTGTTGCAAGGTGTTGAGGATCAGCCATCCTTGAAGCACAGACAGACACAGACAATGCAACCAGTGCAGAGTTGTCATCATAATTTGCGAAAACGCTGTCGTTTTATTCAATTGAAATGAGTTAAATTCGGTTAAGCATTCATTCAGTGCCATTTCAATTCAGTGGCATACAAAAAAAATGCGGAGGCAGAGGCCAAATGAATTTATGCAAAATTTGCGCCTCAATTGCCACCTGAGAGGAGAACATAATGAGGCATCAGCATCACCATCAGCTATGTCGAGTGTGCTTCAAGTGCTCTTCTTCGAGTGGGCAGCTGAAGCGCAAAATGTAATTACAGAAAAACATAATAATAATAATAAACAAGAGTATTCCAGCGAAAAAGGCTCAACTGAAATATACTACGTGAACAGTCTTTGGGACGGATTCTAATTTTCTACTATCAAATTTTAAAAAATTAGTAAAATTTACTTAACATCAGAATAAACAAGAGCTTAAGTCTGAACTGGTAAATACCACCTAATCTGTTTTTTTATTATGACTTAAAGTCAACAAAAAATTAGTAATATTTAAACGTGATTAACTTTAAAATGATAATGCAGGCTTCAGTTCATATTTAAGACGACTTCTCATCTCACTCAGCAAAGTTACAAATCAACCCTATGCAAACTACACCACTGGTTATTTGCACAAAAATATACAACAATTTATAGACCAAATTTCGCATTGCGATTGTAAATTGTTTAAATGTTTTGTTTACTTAACTGTGTTTCTTTTTTTTTTTGTTTTGTTTTATATCTTACGTTTTCTTTTCGGCGCAATTAATTTGCAGCTGATGACGTCGGAAATACGAAATACTTAAATATAGTATATACAAATTTCGGAACGCACATCTACTTCCATAGTTGCTGTCCAAAAATAATATGATAAATAAATTAATATTACAGTGGAAAGTCAAAACGCACAAGTGCTAAAGGAAAACGAATTAATTGCTTCGATTGTCGCTAAATTGGTCGTTGAAAAGAAATCGTTTTGGAATATAATTTACAATGCAATAAGGCCAGCTTTGCATGCAATTAGATATGTTTAAAAACATTTAACGATTGTGCAATACCAAAAAAAAAAAGAAACGAAAGCAACTTGCATTTGAGAAAAGCGAATAGGGAAATCGAATTGTCAGACAACGGCAATCAAATCAAAATTTGATAGGTTGACCAATTCTGGAGAGGATTCGAGTAAACATTATGTGTATTTTTTTGTATAATATGCAAAAAGTCTAGTTGAGCACGCACATCATTACAGCAATTACTTATGCATATATTGACAGACTGGTTAACTGAACAATTGACTGAATGACTGAATGACTGACTGACTGACTGACTGACTGACCATCACCGGAAGTGAGACAACGCAAAGCTTAGCTTTCGCATTGGCCCCACATCATTTAACAACACTTTCGTGGAACTGGATAAGCAAATGGAGCGAGGGGAGGCACAACACGAACAACAACAGGAACTGTGCACGAGAATGGGATTGTGAGCTGGAACTGGAACTGGAAATGCTGCTTGGCAACTCAACCAGCCAGTCAGTCTCTAATGACTGCTCATTTTGTCATTATTCTGATTGTCGCCTCCTGTCGCTTTCATTGTAAAACTGGCATTAAATATTTAAGTGTTCGTTTATTCATATGCATATGAGCAGACTTTGACTATATCGTCATTTAAATGTGGAGCACTCGTCACTTGATATATGGGTCGGAAACTCTGAAACTCTGGGGGAAGCGAATTGGTTCTAAAAAGTAAAGTTAATGGTTGAGACAGCCCCACTTAATGATGTTCTAATCAACATGATTTAAGCTAATATCTTTTCTATTATTTTTTTTTTTGCTAATATATGGGGAAGTTTTTAGTGCTTTCTACGAAATACCATTTAGCAAACGACTTAATAACTAAATCTTCAAGATAATTATGCTGAGTGGAAACCATAAGCTCATGTTAAAAGTGTGTCAACTGTTTTTGTATCAGAGGCTATATATATATTTGTATATAAATATATCAGCAATAGAAACACTGTTTGTTTTACCTAATTAGCACTTGTTTTGATTGCCCAACTGAATGATTTATCATTTGATGACTCAAAATGTATGTGGGCTCATTGAACTTACATTATTTATGTATTTCTATGTATGTATATATATTTTTCTTTATATGGAAATTGTCCGACTTGGTGTACAACAACTGAAACCACAAAAGCGAGTTTCACAATCTATTTTCAAATTTAGCACCAGCTGCCATTGTCAAGTGCAGTGCTAGGGTTGGGTTAAGTTACTTAAGTTACATCCCATAAATATATAGTATGATGATATCTTAAACTGTTCGCTTGTATTACCCAATTAACCGCATTTTGTGTTTGTTGTAAAAATAGTTCATCTTCGTTTCAATGGCTTTTTACAGCTCTTTTTTGGCACAAACTTTGTGGGTTACCGTTATCTGTGCCCCTCTTCACCTCTGCTCCATATTTCACAAGCTGTTGTATTGTATTAACGATTAATGTTGGAGGTGTGCGGACATTGTTGATATTTTATGATGGTCGTTGTTATCGCAAGCTTTCAGTGAGCTTGCCTCTTAGTTGTTTAGCTGAAATTGTTGTTGTTGTTTATTGCGCACAAAAGGCGCATTTGTTGATTTAGTTCGCCTATTTTGGGCCACAATAGCCAGCTGACAATAGAATGATCTGTGCTATGATAGATTCGCTAACTAATTGGAAAGAAGTTTCCAATGCGCTTCAAATGCTTTCATTTCTAGTCAGAAATAAAAATCGTAACCAATAAAAACAAACCAACAACGTTGGACGATTTTCTCAGAGCGCATTTTAATTTTATGATAAACTATGTAACAAATAGAAGAAAACTTCTCTTTTTTGTAATGGTTATATTAATGTTGAGTAATATCAGTCGAATAATGAAATTATATTAAATTGAATGTATAGTTTTAAATAACAATAAATATCTTTTAACTTAGATAGTGTATTTACATTGCGGCACACCAATTGATAACTGTTCTTGCTTGTAATATTTTTTTATGTTTGCTCTTCGCAGTTTTCACTCTATTTATAGCAGCAAAAAGTGCAGAACGCGAAGTTTTTTTTCTTTTGCTTTTCTTTTTTCTTTGGCTGCATTTGGCGCCAGGCCAAAGATTTGTGTGTCAGACAGGGGGTAGGGGGGAGGGGTCTGGAGAGTTGTTGGGGTTTGTAAACATCACGTATATAACCAGTTTACTGCCTTGGTTACCAATCTACCCAAGCAACTCCTTCTGCAGAAAACCGCAACTGCAAACACTAAAAATTGCAATGAAAATAAAATATATGCGAACGAAAAATGAATTGAGCACATTTTCAGGCAGTTCCCAGTGTGGGAGTTAGAGTGTGGCAAAATGGGGTAAAGTGAGCAAAGGCTTCAAAATGGTTACGAGGTCATCTTTGTTGTTGTGCGTTGGTCACTTTTACCGTTGGGTCACACACACAAATACAAAGAGCAAAAGCACAAAGGAAATGAGCTCATTTGGTTGACATTTTCCAGTTCATTTTGTGTTGATTAAAGCGCTGGTCAGAAATTTCATTTCATTTCATTTCGTTTGGTTTAGCTTGGCCAAAAGCCAATTAATAATTCGCACCACGACATTAAAATCTAATTCGAGCTCGAATTCGTTTTCGAATTCGAATGCGAGCTTAGCAAAGGTCAACAACAGAAATAACATTATTGCTCGACGGGCAAACGGCGCTGACTAATCCATCCACGCATTCGAAGAACGAAGAGTGCAAAGAGTAACCGCAAGAACAGGGCGCAGATTGTTACTTACTTACGTAGTTACTTACGTCACAAGCAAGAACCACTGCGGGCAGCTACATAAAGTAAGTCGATTAGGCGTCGATCAAACAGACGCAAATGAGTCAGTACTCAAACTACGTTGTGCAATTGACGTTTAGCTTACATATTTATAGATGAGAAGCAGTTAAAATTGCAGAGCTGATTACCGAATTGATGTACAATTTATATAAAGTGCACAGGCGGATATCTGATCCCAGTTAACAAGCCCAATTTGGCAACACTGAACACAAACACAAGTAGAAGAGCGCGAGAGCAAAAAGAATGTAAGTTTGCCGATAGACAGACAGAAAGAGAGAGAAAGAGCGAGAGAGATCACATAACTGTTGATGCTGCTGGCAAAGGTTAAATGCTCAATTTGTTTATTCTGTCTGTCTGTCCGTTGGTCTGTCGCCCCTTCTCCATTATATTTCGCACAATTTCATTTGATTATTGCGCACTCTCTCTCTCTATCTCTCGATTCCACTTATCAGCTGAAGAGAAGGAGAATGAGAAAAGCGCAACTAAATATTTCATTTATTTATTTACTACTACTACTACTACACCCATAACCCGTTAGCAGGTACTTTACCTTTGAAACGGGTTAATTTCTCACTCACCTTGTAGATTTGTATCTCGGTTAAAACGACATCCGATTCCTTGAGGACTCGCTGCACTTCATCGAATAATTCGCGCTCCGTTTCCGTTGGTTGCGCATTCTCAAAGTCGAGGAACACATCGTAGGATTTGGCGGCGCAACAATTTGAATCGTCGCGTGACAAAAGACTCAGCAGTTTGCCCATTTTTGTAATTAATTTATTGTATGTATTATTAAATATAATCCTTTTTCCCCTTTTGATTTTATTTTTCTTTCATATATTTTGATTGTCTCAAAAACACTTATCACGCTGCAAGAGAGAAAGAAATGGATGATATGAGCGCTAAGCAGCTGCTAAGAAACTGCACCTGTTGTTGCTGGTGCTGCTGCTCAGGGGTTAATAAATTTGAGGCCGCAACAGCTGCTAAAGATCATCAGGGGACAAAATACACAGTTTTTATCTAGGTTTTTTTTCTGCCCCACCTCCCTTCCCAGTGTGACAGAGAGAGAGAACACAAAAAACACGAAATTTGTAACACTGGCAATGCAGCAGCAGCAGCGACTACAAATGCATTGCGGGGGGTTGAACAGAGACAAAGGCTGTTTGCCATGTGTCTCCTTTTATGCATGTGTACAATGCGTGTGCGTGCGTATGTGTTTGTGTGTTTATTATTTGGAGTGCTGCTTTTGCGCAGGAAATGATGCAAAACTGAAACCTATCGAAAATTAGTAAACAACACACACGCATACAGATGCAAACACCGCAAGGCCAATTTTCACACGTCGAGTAGAAAAAAAAGCAATTCTCCTCGCCACGCAACCACATGTAAACATTTTTGGCAACCCCCAACCCTCGCTGAGGGTTAATTGCGAGAAGAGCAAAAAAATCGAGCGAGTTTCTTTTATTAATAATGTATTTGTAAATGTATGCGCGTTTGTCTGCGTGTTGCTTTGTTTTTATCTGCATCGCCTTATCTGGCTAACACTTCTTCTTATCCCATACCCTGCGGCAAAATGTAAACGGGGTAATTGCGCCCCAGAAGGACTAACAACAAAAAGTGTTTGTGAATTCTTCAAGTAATCAAATGCAATCCACTCAAAGTAAACAAAATATTATTTAGTTTCATTTATTTTTAGCACAGTTTGTAATTTGGGAAATCGCTGGGTATCTGTTAGTCGAGCACTTGCAGCTGCAGTTGTTTGCGCGCTTATCTGTTTTTTTCCATTTTCTTTTTTTTATGCACACGATTTACGATTTTATTTGCCGCTGAGTGTGTTTTAGGGTGGATTTGTTGCTGTAAATTGTTCCTGCATTGGAATTTCAACAAAACAAGAATTTCCTCGCATACGACAACAAAAGGAACAGTAACAGCATTTGCGCGCTTATCACCTTTTTTCACAACACTTTCGAGTGTATTTGTGTGTGTGTGTGTGTTGCAGTATTCACGTTCCGTATGAGCGGCCTTTCATTAAATTCGTTTAAGTGCGGCGATTATAACATCGCTGTCATTTACACAAGCTTTATGTTTAAATCATATAAAAAACAGCAAAAAACACGCCGCAACACACAACACGCACCCAACACTCATCCACTCTCGACGGTAGCTGAAAACGTACTAAATTTGACAGTCAGCAAACAGGCAGACCGTATCGCTGAACTGATGTTTGCCATTAGACATGGTACGCTGTTATCTCGATCTAGCAATGCTTATTCTTTTCCTAATTGAAAATAGTAAAAACAAAACATTTGCTATGTGAAATATATTACATAATCCATTATTATAATAAATTACAATACTCTATTGATGCATTAACATTTTATTTGTTTTCCATGTCACACATAATGAACAACGTACCGATGTGTGGTCGTTCAAGTGTTGACAAACACACGCAAAACTAAAAAGTGAGGTCTGCTTCAGGGTGTGCACACACTGGCACTCACAACTCGTTCCCCATTTTTGCCTCGCTACAAAAAATACAAAAAAAAAGAGATGAAAATGTCCCAACTGGACGACATACAGCAGCAGTTGATACAAAGCATATCCAAGAATGACACCGCCGGCTTCAAGCAGCTGCTCAGCCAGCTAAAAGGCGGCGGCGTCAACTTTGTGGATGACAGCGGTATGTCAATTTTGGCGCACGCCAGCTTCAAAGGCAACAAGGAAGCGGTTCAACTGCTCCTGGACATGGTAAGAAGGCATATATACAGAGAGATGTGTGTGGAAACATGATACCCTATATTTCTCCTGCTGCAGGGCGCTGATATAAATCTGAATCAGCATGGCGCTGATTACACACCGCTCCACTTTGCAGCTCTCTCTGGGAATACGCTCGTCTGCCGGCAGCTTCTGGACGCGGGCATCAATCCGGGCAGCATCAATAAGGTTTCACGCACTGCCGCCCAAATGGCCGCCTTTGTGGGCAATCATGCCTGCGTGGAGACCATCAACAACTATGTGACACGCTCCAGTTTGGAGTATTATACACAGCTGCATGGCCAGCAAACGGAGCCGCTGATTACCCCCGTGCTCCTCAAGTCGTTTCACAGTTTTGTCACCGAAATCAATTTGCATCCGGTGCGCATAACGCTGAATGCTCAGTCGCTGGGTCTGCTCAAAATACTGCCCAATCTGCGCAAGACGCTGGCGCTCATGTGCGAAAAGGAGATGCAAAAGACTCATGATATCAACGAGCTGCTGGCATTCAAGTTCCACTATCTGGGCTGGATTGTAGGCGAACTGTTGCGCTGCGAGGAGCAGTTCAAGGCACAGCACAAGGAGAAGGAGCAGACGCAGGAGAAGAGCGATTTTATTGAACTGTTTGTGAAGCGTGTCCTCAAGGAGAACAAACTGGGCCAGCTGGACTATGTGGAGTATACGGTGCGTGAGTGTGCCCGAGAATTTCCTTTCCGCGAGTGTAAGATCTTCATGCAGATTGTGAGCCAGCTGGGCGCAAAGGATGCGCCGCCAGCGTTGGGCCTGCTGCGCAATTGCATCAACGGCATACGAGGATTTGTGGTGAGTCAGGCGAATAAAATATATTTGATGATATGAGTTTCTAATACATGATTTCTGATTTGGCAGGATGAGAGCAGCTATTGCAGTTCCTGTGGCCAGGAGAAGCCGGACAAAAAGTGCTCTAAGTGTAAGGCGGTGAAGTATTGCGATCGGGAGTGCCAGCGACTCCATTGGTCCATGCACAAGAAGAGCTGTCCACGTTTATTGGCCGCCATCCAGGCTGGCGGCAAGGATCAGCATAAAGCATCCATTGACACCGCCGAGCTGCAACATGAGTTGGCCAAATTATCAGCATAAAACTGATGCGATACAAATGATTACCTGCATTTTAAATAAACCAATTGCGAGTTGTTTAAAAGCT
The DNA here is from genome assembly GCA_035044105.1 of Drosophila nr. perissopoda 5 BK-2023a. Classification (NCBI taxonomy): domain Eukaryota; kingdom Metazoa; phylum Arthropoda; class Insecta; order Diptera; family Drosophilidae; genus Drosophila; species Drosophila nr. perissopoda 5 BK-2023a. Next base: position 1,397,684 of record JAWNMK010000124.1, read on the forward strand.
CTTAAATCACTAATTGTATATACCCTGTAACTAATTAATATGGGCAATGTAGGCTGATGCATAGACAGTCAGAACTAAAGACCAGTTACCCCATATCCTTGATTAGCGTCAAGTGACAAAGGCTTCTTCACATCGTTCAATCTCAACTCAATTCTTATTTGAAATGAACTGCTTGCGCACACTGGCGCCATCTATCAAGTTGCCTGCACACTGTGGTTACTCCAGACTAACGAACGTTTCGTCCCTGGCGCCATCTAACAAGTTACCCGCAAAGTATGAACTGCTTAGTTAATACATCCACAGTAAACTATCGACTGTTTAGTCAATACGCGCACCTAAGCGATTGACTCCGCTAAAGTGCGATAACTCGTTTTACGGCTGCTCTTAAATTTAATTAAATATTTCAGTCGCTCCTCGTTATTTGGGTCGTAAAAGCAAAGATGCCAACACTTTAACGACCACATCGTATACATATATTATAATTAGTAATATAAAGAAAACAGAAATAAAAAAAAAAAAAAAAAACAATGCGCGACACACACATAAAATAAAATGAAACAACGACAACGGCAACACCTATACAAAAACAATAAAGCATCATTAAAATATACGTATTATCATTATCAACAGCTTTGACCGCAAAACCGGATCGCGAAAGCCGATCTACCAATCTACCTACACGCATTTTAAATTCATTAAGTATATTAAAACAAGCACAAATTAGAAACGTGAGCGAATGGATTATTTACATGTTTATCGCATAACCTACGAATTTTGACGCTTTTTGCCACTGTTTTTAACAAGAAAACAACAATCTGCATATGCACATATATAAATATATGTATAGATAAATTTATATATCCAACCCAATCTATGGCTCAGCGTTTAAAAAAACACTTCCAACGCGCAAAGGCCGACTCTTTTTTATTTTTGTGCAGAGGTGAAAACATGCAAATCCCATAATTTAATTGTTTCAACATTTAAAAGGCAAATTTATGTGAAAACAAGGGGACAAAAAAATTCATGGATATAAATAGTGGACTAAGCCCAAAATTAGTCAAAGCCGCTCTAAAACAAAAATGTCGCAACTTCGTGTAGTCTATGAATTATTTCGCGCTGTCTTCAAATTTATGCATACAAATTTCTATGAATGAAAATTAAACAATAAATAAGCAATTTTAAATTGATTTTTTTTAAAGCGTTTGCCGCGGCTGTTTTTTGAACTAAGCCAGCAGCAATCAGGCGAGAATTTCTAATTGTAACCCCAAAAGATAGGGTCGAAATTTAAATACAATTATTAAATACGAAACTGGCTTTGTGGCGCCACCGTTTAGGTAGCTCCAAACAAATGTGCATTTAGACGGATATATGTATTTGTAGACCGCACACATGGCAGCAACGAGGCAACGAGAATGTCGCCCGTTGCCTGCTGCGCCGCTTATCGTATCAATTATGCAGGCTAAAAAGGCAGCCGCCGTCGTCGCAGACAGATTTGTCGCATTTGAGGCGATAATAATGCACGAGAAATGGCCACACTACTCGTCGAGCCGTGCCGTGCCCAGTCCTCCTCCAATGGCTTGGCTATAAAAGGTGCGATAAAAACGAAAATTTCTCAAGCCAACAACGAGAGGGGGAGGGAGAGATGCAACAGCAGCCGATGCCGTTGCCTTTTCTGCGTCATCCGTCGGCAAAAGACCAAACGCCTCTAAAGCCGTCAAATCGCTGCTCATAATGGATGCCTTATCTGCGAGAATTGTTTTAACTACTACCGGAGTTGGTTTTCAGCTCTTTCTCTCTACCTCTCTATCTGTCTCGCTCTAGAGTGGCGCTGATGGAGCACATTAATTTGCTTAAGTTGTTTTGTCCAACTGGCAAAACCTGTAAAAACGGAAGCCTCGCACAGTCTGTGCTGTGGTAGTCAGTACACTTTTCGATCAACGGACTAGCCTTGAAAAACTATCGATAATATGCCCAATTTTCGATAGGCAGCATAAGCAGGACAGAAACGATTGTGTTTTTCTTTTTTGCTATATTTGTAATTATTTGCAATATTTGTAAGCTGCGCTTAAAACTAATTAACAGGTTACAACTTAAATTCTAATATACTGCACACTGTGATCACAACCATGCTTAAAAGGTGGACAACAACAACCAAAAAGTGGCATTTAATACGCCAAAATTGCAGAAATGCTGAAACTGTTCCGTTTTGTGGAGGTTTTTGGGAGCGGAGAGCTTGTGGCTGTGCTGGATGAGGGTGAGGATGAGGTCACGGATAAATCTGACACTGTTTGCGATGGAGAGGCAGCCGCTGCTGTTGCCGGCACGTAGGCAGGCAGCATCGGTGGCACTGCAGCAAAGTAAGCGGCTTGTAACAGAGCTGCACCGGGAGCGTAGTTAAGCGCCGCAGGATAAGGATTGGAGGTGGCTGCTGTTGCTGCTGCAGCTCCTGCATAGTAAGCCGGCGATAGGCTACGCTGCGAGTCCTGCTCAAAGTCCGAGCGTGGACGCTTCGCTTGCGGGGAATCACAGCTGCTGACGCTGGAGCCATCGTCCTCGGACTCAGCACTGGAATTGGAGCTGCTGTTCAGCTTGCGCTTGCAGCGTGATTGTCCCGACTCACGGAAGCCCTTGGCAAACGGATTGTTGTCGATCTTCAGCTTGGTAATGCGATCGTTCTGCAAGCAATAAGGAATAATAGAATCCAGTTAGTTAAATGCCTATGTAATCGGAGCTGTCTGGCGCCAGTGAGTAATGGGAAAGCACTTGAGTATTGTGTCAATGTCGACAAGACACTGTCTCAAGTGCCAACAATTAGCTGGAGCGTTACCCACCTGATAGGCAGTCACGGCGACAAACTCCGTCTCCGGGAAGACAAATGCCTGCTGCGGCGCCCAGGGCAGCTGGGTGAGCTCACTGCTCCGAATGATGTGCAGACGTGGCTGATACTTGTGCATGCTGGCCAGCACAATCTGGTGAGAGAGAGAGAGAGAGTGGGAGAGATGCGGTAAGTAACTGGTTGTCAAAAAGAGAGACAAATATAACTTACATGTCCACTGTTGTCCAGGGTATTGTTCGTCAGTTTGACCTTATTGAAGAGCAGCGCCTGGGATTGCCAATGTGCGCCCGTTGCCGGACTATCCGGATGCAGATACATGCGTTGAGGACTCTGTGGCTCGGCGCCACCAGCTGGCACCCATTGGGAGCCGGAGAACTTGTAGCGACAGTCGCCAATGGGCACCATTTCCAGCAGGACACAATAGTTGGTGTCCTCCTCCAAACCGCTCAACGAGACACGCATCGAGGGAAACATGCGTCTGCAAAGGAGAGAGAGAAGCACAGAAGAATAGATGTTGATTAAGTGAACAGCTTTACAATCCACAATAGGAATATGCTATGTGGCAGGCAGTTAAGCACAGACATAAATCAACAAGGTCTTCTCTCGTTTTCTAAGCGCAAAAAAGGCGTTGCCCGGTCATTTTGATTTGTGGCCCGGCCTAACAAGTGTGTAATTATGAACAGCGGGGGGCAAACGCCGCAAACGTTGCATCGATTTAAAACGTAACGAAAACAAAACCCAAAAAAAGAGCAGACTCGAAGCAATGCATGTTCCACTCTCAGATTGATTAATTGCAGGGAGCGCACAGCGTATGGCGCCAAACAATTAGACAAGATCTCTGTAGACTCTGTCCGGCCTAACGGCTACCAATTGTGGCGCTCGGCGCAGTCAATGCATAGCTAATGAGCCGAGAAAGTGGACACCGCTCAAGCTCATAATTATGTTAATTTTGCTGCTGCTCAGTAGTCGTCACAGTCACAGTCGCAGTCGCATTCAGATAGCGATACAGATTCAGCTATCGGAATATTAGAATATAAGCACAAGATGCTCCCAAGCGACAACAACAAAGGGGCCCCTTTGTAGGGAAAAGTGTGAAAACGCAGGTAGAAAACAGCGGACATGGTCTGGGTCTGGGTCTGAGATCTGTGTGTCTTGCAGCATTGTCAAAGCCGAAGAAGAAGATTTTTATGAGCTCGCCGGCGCCAGGACGGCGGCTGTGGCAGCAACTGCAGCGACTGTGTTGCACTTGTTGTTGTCACTGTCCGAGTTCGAGTTTGAGTTCGCTCCTGCTGCGTTTTGAATTATCGCTAGGCGCCACATTAGGCCACGTTTTCGAGAACCGTCAGTCGTCGGGTCATGGCAAATATTTACATAGGCCCCGTTTTTGCCCCGACCACAGTGCACTTGACTTTTACCCAAACTCGAGCTGGCTATTTGCATAGGATATGTGTTGTATGGTGTGTGTTCTTCTTGGTAAACTTACCGTCCGCTCTTCGTGATGATCATTTCGGTGCCGATGTGATGGAATTGCTGCCACAATTCGTTATTCTCCAATTTGGCATCCACACCGGGCAACGTAGGCCGACTGGGCAGCATAATTTGTGGCTGATGTTGAGCCATATGCATTGGTAGCATAGCCGGAAAGGGATCTGTTTGTTGGGCAGAGGAGGAAGCGCGTGTTATTCACAGATGTGGCTTTAAAAGTTGTCTGGCTAGTTCATTAGCTTGTGCTGCTGCAGACCAGTTTTGGGTGCCAGCCAAAAGAAGCCATAACAATTTATGTCTGATAAGTTTGCTTGAAATTTTTTATTCATTGATAATGAATCGGCTATTTATTTATTTGAAAAGTATTAGAATAAATCTAGGCACGTTCTCTGTATTAAAGTCTCAAGCTCAATTTCATTTGTGGCAGCTTCTATGTTAATCTAAGCTTTAATTAGAACACAAATCGTTAAATAAATTTATGAATGAATATGCAAAACGAGTTTCTCAATATTATCACAATCACCTCCAAAATTATTTGAGCTTTTCTCAACACTTAATCGATAGATTCGCCGTCGGCATTTTTAAACTACGATTGTATAAAATCTTACCTGGTATGCGTTGCATAATCTGTTGACGGTATAGCTCATGGGCCATATGCATTCGCATATCCATAGTCCACTCGTTTATGGACATCATATTTGGCGAATATTAATTTATGATATAAAACAAACACTTAAAGTTCTGCACAATTCACTTGGTTGGTAACTTTTTTATTAGTTTATGTTTAGCCTTGCGCTCTTTGTTCTGACACGCACGACGTTTCGCAACGAACTGATCTTAAGCTGATCGAGTCTATTGCTTAGCTGCTTGCGCGTCGTAGCCGGTTCCAGTTCCAGTGGCTACCTGCCAAACCAGTTTCCGCAGCAACGCGATCCGATTGGCTGAGCTGAGCAGCCGCCTACGCTGGCAAGCGTTGCTTGACTATGGCGCACTCGCTCTCTCGCTACGATCGAGCGCCATTTTGTGTGTGTCTGTGAGGGGGAAAAAGGCGAACTCTAGCCGGCTATGTGTATATGTATTTGTATATGTATGTGTGCAGCAACGATGTCTTGGGCCGTGCTCAGCAGCGAGTGGCGAAGTTAACGCTTAGCGCTGTTGATTTTCATCAGCCGCAGTGTTTTTCTGCGCCACTGACTTTCGCTCCCTCTGCCGCTGCCGCTGAAGCTGTCTCTCTCTCTCACTCTCTCGCACTGTCAGACGTCAGTCTTCAATGTGGCATGCTTTGTAATTCAGAAGTGAGATTTTCCACAGCGCGCCTGTCTGCAACAGCAAATGCAGAATGCAGAAGGGAGACGTCTGGAAAAGTGGCCGTTGCTATTTTCATTGCCGTCTTCCGTTGTTTGCTATTTGAGGGTCTTTTAGACTGGGACTGGATATGGAACTGGGACTGGGACTGTTACTCAGTACTGGGTTCTTTTCGGCATTCGCAGTGTTTTTTTTCATTTTTTTTTTTTGTGGCGTGTAATTAGCTACCATTTTGGCTGTTGTTGGCATTGTCTGGCATTTTGTATTTATGTATTTTATGCAGACAGGTGAAACATAAATTTTGTTGCTTTTGTTAATTGCCCGTTTCGATATTTCGAAATACCCCCAGCCATATACAGCCAGCCATGTGTTTTTTTTTTCTTTAATTTCAGCCAGATTGCTGGCCATAGTTTTAACAAAATTGATACATTTTGGGTCTATTCACGGAGTTCTCTCAACTATTGATTATCGCTTGTCAGCGCTGAAAATTGCTTCTAATCGCTGTTGAAGTACATTTTCCGTAACCTAATCACAATGCATAAGTAGCTGCAGGAAGTCAGCATGAATGTGAAAATTGTTGACTCTACCTACATATGACTAATAGCTAAAGGAATTCGTACTTTACAGATTATTTAAGGATTTGAGTTTCAACAGCAGTGTAAGCATTGCAAACACAACAAAGCTTACAATAAATACATTTATGACAATCTCAGCAGATCTTAAGTTGTATTACTTGATCTTACTGTAAATTTACAGAGCTATACAAGCTCACGACACATTCCTAGATAATCGTTCTACTTGGAACAGATTAAATAACAATCTGTTATCTAAGAAGTTTTTATACACATATTCATGTGATCAAATATTTTCGCTCATGCAAAAATATTTACCTAAACATGTTTTTAATTGCTCTTTCAAATGGCCTTTTTTTTAGATAGCTCTAAATAAAATTTCCATAATTTCTCGAAAATATGTATAAATATAAAATTAAACTTCTAGCAATTCTTAAACGTCTTCATTTTACACGTATTCTGACCAGAGACAGTTGACAGTCAGTCCCCCAATCTTCTTGGGAATGCCCGAAAACAATTTGCACTTCACTTCAAGCGCTGCATCCAAATCACATTTCGTCGCCAGCAAATAATTTCGGGCTTGACTTCACTGCCAACGGACTAGAAAGAAGGATTCCAACTAAATTTGCACGACGCACTCATTAAATTGGCATTTTGGACACATTAGCACGTTTGCCGAGCGTAGACGGCATATCTCCGGTGAGGAGCAGACAGATCCCGTCTACTTTTCCAAGCCCAGACTGCTGCAGATGTTGACATGGTGACATGACGACGGGCGCCAGTGCATCGTAAAATATTTGTACAAATAGCAGCAAAAAAAAAGAAGAAATAAATAAATAAAATAAAGAAAACTTTATTTGACAATAGAAACAATGGGAGCACACACAGACAAAAGATATGAAATTGTAACGCTTCACGCCTGCCTGATGCAACCGAGGCAAACCGACAAAGGGCCAGACAGTAGTCGCTGGATGCTAGATGCTGGACAGCAACTGGGGCGTTGCAGGCAGTTTTATGGCTGATTCTAGTCACAGATATGTGTACATGTATGTACATGCATATATGTGTATAAAGATAGCCCTGGTTAGGTCAGGTGTAATTGCGTCACTAAACGCGGGCAAGGTCACTACGCGGCACAGCCCACAAAGCCAGCTGACGATGCAGAGCCGGAGCAAGTTGCCGCAAATTGGTGTGAACTGATCCGTAGGCGGGCGTTTTTCATGTTCAAAATCAACTTAAGATGTTTCGCGTACCTGGCCTGAGAGAGGAGGACAAGTCGAACCAAGTTGTCGCCAATTGAAGTAATAATTTTGTTTTGTTCTTTGTCGCGCGATGCGACAAGTGCCGAGACAATCTCAAGCAGCGCTTGGCGCCAGTCCATCAGATCCTGTCGTCGTCGATGTCCTTTGTGTGCTCTTATCTGCCGACTGCGCATCTGCTACGAACAACAGTGTACAGTAGCCAGCCCAAGGCTAAACGACATGTGTTTGGCTCTGATAAGAGATTTGAGGGCAGCTACCGTTACAGAACTGAGACAAAAGAAGCTCTGCAGCTGTTGTAGACAGATCACGTCAAATCACTAAGGCTAATTAATATATATATATAAATATATATTACAAAAAAGCTAACAAAATGAATAGGTGAATGCGTTTATTAAAAGACCATCAAGCATTGTGGTTATTGGGCACCATAATCAATGAGCAGACAGGTTGCATTTTTATGCTGCCCCCTCGAGGCACAACAACTCAATAAATCATGAATAACCCTAATTAACCCATACATTGGGAGAGGTTAACTCTCTAGATTGTCACCTGCATGAGCAACAGCAACAACCAGTTACACATAATTTATGAAAAAAGAGAGAAAGATCTACACAGAAATTGGGCATCATAAAATAATATAAATGATATAAGCGACACTGTCTGCGCCTAATAAGCAAACATTGCGAGGCGTTGCCGAGCTCAAGCCCCGAATCCTGAGAAAAATAAAATGCATAAAGATGCAAACTATGCGATAAGTCGCCAGTTGTCCAGAGTCTCAGCGTTTTAGGCGCCTGCAACTAAATGCTAAACGAGTTAACTCGCTGATAGAGATCTTTGGGTAAATACTAAGCTGAGGCTCAAGGTGCGTTTGGGCATCATTAAGGCAACGTAAAGACAAAAAAAAAAAAATAACACAGTCGAGACAACCACAACGATGATTTAATTTTCCAACACGCTTTCTACCACGCTTGGCCCAAAGTCGTAGCCAAAAAGAAGATGAGCAAGAAGCAGACAGAAAAAAAACAGCCAGCATGGGTTGAGGCTGAATTTTGAGTGATCGATGGCCTGTCGTTGAGATGATCACTTTCCGTGGCTGCCTAGCGGCTACTAGTTGAGATACTTAATGACGACAGAGAGAAAGATAGAGAGAGAGAGAATTCATCTCGGAGACGGCATAATAATTTGTTAAGATGTTTGTTTCGATCGATGCCTTGTTGTTTGATCGCTGAAACCTTTTTCCTAAAATCAAATACTACACCACTCTTTGCATATACACATATTTATATTTCTCACGTTGTGAGGCTCCACTTTAAAAGTCTACGCCTGTCTGGGTCCACAGCGGACGCCTGTCACAAGATCAGAAATCAATAAGTAACTGTTAGATGCATTATGGCCAGGCATCCGTAAGTGCCAGCCAATGCCAGCCAGTGATAGAGATAGAGATAGAGAAGAGAGAGCGAGAGACTCATCATGCTGATGTCGCCACCAGGGCGCTTGTTATCAGCAGCTCGGCATCTGGACACATTACATTGCTACTTAAGATACATTCGGTCGGCTCTCGTATCGATTGCAAGCGTTTCGCCATATCGATTACCCCTCGCTGGCGGCGGCTTCTCTTTGCACTGACCTAGCGGCAATTGACCTGAGCACAGAAGTCGATCTATGTAATCGATACGAGATCGAGTTCGAGATCCCGATCGCAAAACTTGTAGTTGGTCTCTTTGGCTCTTCCTGCTACAACATTTGGCGGCTTTCGGAGTCTGTGATCTTTGTGTTACGGCGGAGGGCGGCTGACAGATTCGCTTGAGATTTTCAGATTGTCATTGATCAACGATTGCCGTTGGCCATTTCGCTATCGTTTTGCATGGACCAACATGGTCCTGATATCGAATGTCCGTCGCGTTGTGGCGCTCATTTAGCATGCCACTCGCAGCTTCATCGCACTAATTAAAATAAATTCTGTCAGACATTCTCGTTTAATTTTTTCGCGCACCTCCATTGGACATAATGAAAGCAGCAAATGTGTACAAAAATACAAGAATAAAAAAAAAAAATGAAACCGTCACACAAACTACCAAAGTCGACGCGAGAAAACATGCAATAAATACGTCAGTCAATACGTCACAGACTCGAGATGGAGACGGAGACGGAGCCACTGACGGTGTTCGGTCGCTTGGGACGATTTAAAATGCACATTATTAATTAGTTGTTATAATTGCATTTAAAAATCCATTAATATTTATAGAATTCATAATAAATAATGAGGAGCAGTCGCGTTTTCGCTTCTCTCGCTCTCAGCCTCCTCTGCACCCAAAAACGGCGACAACGAACGCCTCTAAATGTCAAAACAGTCGACGAGGAGCCACATCCACATGGAGCTGATGACGGCTGGGACCCCACCAAGTTTGGCAATTTATGCGGTCTGCAATTTGACGAGTTAGGATCGCCACATGATGTGTGTGGCATAAGTATTTGAAACGCGGCATCGCGACCAAAATTTTGATAGTTGTCTTTGACAAATTCTTATAAAGTGTCTCCACAATGTGTGTGCGAAATCTGCAGGTGGGGAATACTCGTTATAACGAGAATTTTGCAACAAATAAAGTCTACGTTTGTTTGCGTAAAGTTTAACTTTAAATATAATTATTTGTTATACATACGTATTCAAAATATGAAGCCATATTATATTATATTCAGTCTAAATCTAAGATTATAAAAGATTTATGTGCTATGTGCTTTCAGAATTTCGAAGGAGAGATCTTCAATAAGTGATTGATATACGTATGCTCGAGCTGAGCCATCAATCACAAGTATTTTGTTTCTAAGAAGTATCTCTCTGTAAATAGCGTTCATAATATTATCATATACTTTTTTATCTCACTTAAAATCACTTGCAATCTGCAGCTTATCAGTACCTTTATTCGATACATGGAGTTCTCACAAGTTTCCATTTCTATCCGTCAGTTTTACAACTCTTTTTTTACTCACTTGCGAGACTGTTCTGATTAAGTTAGATCCTGTAGCGCATCAGACCATTCCAGCAGAGCCAAAACTGAGATCGTTTTCCTTTCGTTGCCTTCATAAATATTTATGTCTCGTCATTGAGCCCAATTTTTTATAACGCATATTAAATTGTAAATTAAAAACAAATTTTTGGTTGACTTTTCTACACAGTGTTTTATTGCAATGATATATGTATGGGTATACGTATGTATGTAGTCCGCTCCGAGTCCAAAACTGAACCCATAATTAAATTTTAACATTTCCACCTTTTTTTTGTTGTTGGATTCGTTTCGAATCCGTTTGCTTGTCTTTAGCTGCGATCAGAGTGCAGCGAATGTCGCCTCCACCTCTGTCTCCGAGATTCTCAGGCCAGTTGCCGTGCTGACCACAAGCCGAGAGTTCCCAGTGCTGTGCAGTGCTCTCGGAAAGGGTGAAATATATCACTGGCGCCAGAGAACCGCCCGCTGTGCCCCAAACGTGGTAAATTTTTTATTGCAGCCGTTTAGGCGAGCGTTTGACTGCCAAGGACATCAATCAAAAATTCTCTGCTTGGTTTGGTTTTTTCTTTCAGTGAGGGTGTTCTTTTCAGTTGTTGTTTATTTATCGCATTGACACAAATCAGTGTGGGTATCATTTGATGACCATTAGAGGCTGGAAATGAAACTTTCGGGCTAGAGACGCGTTAATATGATAATATGCACCTCTGTCTCCAGTTATTGGACCTGTTGCCTCTATCTTTCTCTTTTTTTTTTATGAAATAAGCAATTAAAAATGAATTTGAGGCAGCATCATGCTGGCACTTTAATGACCACCATTTAATTGGATTTCAATGTTTTGTCTTTTATACGGTTGGCATATATGCGTGGTGGGTCCTGTTGGGTACTTATCAGCCCCTCTCTCTTTCTTTCTCTCTCTATCTCGAAAGCACAATTAAGCCTCTTCGATGGTAAAACTATAATTAAATTAAACATTTATATTGGCAGTTTATTAACCTCGACTAGGCGTAGGCTCATCTAAATGTCAAGGGGCTATCAAAATGGTTTATGGTCTTATATGGGCCTGATTGAGTTATGAATGCTGTTATATGATGACAGCTCTTGATTACGGGAAAAATCTTGCCCCATAGTAAAGATCTTTTATACCAGGGCATGCATGTGTTAAGTTTACTAAGTAGTTACATCTTACAGTAAACTCTTGACACGAAAGTGCACTTTAACTTTGACAAGAACACAGAACGCCTCCTCCAACTTGCCACGTAACAGGATCTGCAGCTCCTGTTACTATTGTGTGTATGTAGCACATTAGTCAATCCCTAACCAGACAATTGCATTTCAATCACAACCTGAAACTGGCTTGCATGCTTCCCGCCCTCCAAATGTCATCGTAACTAGGACAAACCTTACTCTCATATATAGATCCTTGTTCATGTATATAATTGTACAGACAGTTGGTCAGTTGACGAGACCGGCGACTGGCGCGACGTCTCTTAAGCACGCCCCTGTCTCCAGCATCCGACTGACCCAAGCCCAAGTGAATCACTTTCCAAATGTATGCATTTTTGTTTGTGTGTGTTGCGACCTATAAACTTAACGTGATTACTCGGGTTATTTTTTTTTTTTGTGTTCTTTTTATTTGTTTCAAGATCCCACAAGTCGACTTGAAATCGGGTTTAATATGTGAATGCGTTGATTGCCTCTGCTTTTTAATAAAATGATAACTTTTAGACCAGACAAATATTTCATTTCCTTTTCGACAATGGCGACGACCAAAAGTCGACGACAAGACGGCCAGAGGGCAAAGAGAGAAACGTAAAATCATCATCAACTAAAAAGAAGATAGCAATTTGTAACGAATTCATAATACCCTGCACATTTTCAGCAATCGAATTCGAAGTGTTCTTTTATTTAAAAACTAAGCAAATGTACATTTAATTATGTATTCAGTAAGTTTGTTAATTGATTTAAGCAAATTTGGACTAAGTGTTTAGTTTGTGTACTAAAATCAACAGAAATACTTTATGAGGGATATGTAAAAAGATACATTATATAGATACAATATATGTAATATGCCGCATCGATTTCTGAATAGTTGGAAGTTTAAAAGTTGAAGTTTTAGAAGGAGTACATTTTAAATTAACTGAAGGAAGGATTGAAGTTTAAACGGGAGTATATTTTAAATGTTCTGAATGGAGCACTCAAGTGCATACAATATAATGCATATAATTAACGACTGCCCCAATCCCAGTTTGTGGATAATGGGTATCATAACATGAGCAGAGAACAACTATGGAAACAGCTTTGGCGCATGAATGATCACTTGCCAGCACAAATTGGAGACTGGTCTGAACGTATTTGCACCTCTGAATTCGGTGTGGGCACAACAACAACAGCAGCAGCCGCAACAGCAGCAACTTGGCCGAGACCCAGACGGACGATAGCGCCAGTCGGCTGCCGCTAGCTCAGCAGCAGCCCAGTCGAGTGAAGGGCCCAAAAGCCAAGTCTCGGGACTCAGGCCCAACTGGCTCAGCATCAAGTTCTTAGTTCGTGCGAGCTTCGTGTTTTTCTTCACTCCACCTCTGCCCCTGCTCAAGCACACTCTCTCTCTCTCTCTCTCTCTCTGCATAAGTGTGTGTGTGGCATGGTGTGGACGGGCGGTGGCAAGATCGTTTAGCAGCGCGACGGCGCACTTCATTGCCAGCACTGGCAGCATTGGCTTGCCCTGCCCAGCACTGCTTTGGCCTGGCCTGCAGCATTCCAGCCAAATTTGCTCGCAACATGAAGAAATTGCTGCTTATTTGTTCGTGCCCTGTTGCAGTTGTCGAGATTATATGGACATGGATGTGGACACACGGCTGCTGTTGATGCGGCTGATGCTGCCCTGGCGCCAGTTTTTGGCTGCCCAAATGTGGCATTTAATGAAATTTCCCCCATTCTGCTTTTGTTTTTGATCGTTTTTGTTTTTGTTACTTGCTTGTTTGGCTGCACATTGGGATTTTTTTTTTATTTTTTGGCAGCTCCTTAGGGTTTCTGGCTGCAGCAGCCAACGTTTTTGGAGTCTTGCGTGTGTTTTGCTTCTTTTTTTTCGTGAGTTGTAGGAGAGCACTTCGCCAGAAACTTAACGACTTTTAAGAATGCTTTGTTGATCTAATTTATTTAACAACTGATTAGAGCTGAATAGCTGGAGCGTGTTCTTCGCTTATTTAAAGCTTAAGTATTTTTGTTGTGACCATTTATGTACTTCAGTTTTGGCCGGGGAAGTTTTGCATCTGTAGTTTTTTTCTATTTGCCCAACGCCCAATCCAGGCTTTGTTTTATTGAACAACATTTGTTTGAAATCATTCGTAGCTCATGGCTAGTTCGTTATGACCCTGTCAAAGAAGAAGGCCAAATAACAAAAATCGGTGCTGTTGGCGTTAACGAGACTTTTGACAGGTTGATTCATGCTCACGTCGCTGACTTGGCTTATTTGACCCAAAGTAGGGGCCTGTCCATACACAAATATGTATGTGTATTTGTCTGGGCCACCAGTCATGCAGTCAAGTATCCAACGATCGCCTGTCCATTTGTTTGTTTTTCTTATGGCTTATGGGAGTTAACTCCAAGCAACAAAAACATTTTTATTAATGACCACCGAACGCGAGAGATACAAAATAAGAAGGAGAAGTAGTAGTAGAAGAAGAAGAAGAAGCAAAACTGATGCCACACAATTGCAATGGGCGCCAAAAGGGCCACTTGGTTCAAGCCCCAGTCGCTGGTCCCTGTCTGAGACGCATCCCCAACCGTTTGGATGGGGGGCAGGGCCAGGCCAGCGCCAGTTTTGAGTATGTGTTGAAATGTGGTAATTTGTCTCGCTTAGAAACTCGCCAGCGTTGCTGCTGCTGCTGCTGCTGCCCACACCGAAAAACAAACAAACAAACAGAGCTGATGATCAACGTTTCATTAATAAAACATTTGTTCGCCTGAAGAGTCCAAGTCCGATTCGGAGTCAGAGCAGTAACTGAAGCTGACCAGCATGCGTTGCAGTTGCGTCTTCGAAGCGTACCAGTTACCATTTCCATAATTCATAAATGCCAATGCGAACTGCCAACAACTACTGGTATTGAGTTTTTGTCAATAGTCGGAGATTAGAGGCCCATAACATCAGCTGCTGTTGCTGCTGTTGTTGCCCCCTTATTATAGCTAGACAAACAATAAATTTCACAGCTTAACGCGATCGCATAATGAGCCTGGCCCGACTACGACCACAACTCAACTCAACTCAGCCAAAGCCATAGCCATAGCCACAGCCACAGCCACAGCCACGACTCTTGGTCATCCAAAGTTGCCAGCGAGCAAACACACAGCTAGCCTAACCCAACAGCAGCAACAGATTCAACACTTTTTTTTACCAAGCTACCCGCATTGCACGGGCCAACGAATGTGTTTGCTCAGCTCGGAGCTTCGGTTGCAATCCGTTGGCATTGTCGTTGTCTATTCCGTTCCGTGGAACTGTAAGCGACTTCAATAGAATTAATTTACGCCTCACGTCTGTCGCACAGTTACATATACAAATACATTTACGTGTATTGTATGTAATTCCAGCATCTTCACCTGCATCGCCCTGCCGTCTCTAATGGTATTTATAAAAATTATCAATATTATTGTGAGCAGTTAGAAAATATTTGTGCAACAAGGTGTTAAAATGCATTTACATAAACACTTGATGCGTTGTCATGCCTCATTTGGCCTTTTGCAACGAGTACGCTGGCTAGCTAGATGGTCGGAGTTATGGTTATGTCGCTGAGCAGATCTCTGTTTTAAGATTAGATGTAATTGACCATTTCACTATTTAAGACTTTTAAAGTTTCAACCTATTTTTGGATATATTTGCAGAACACAAAATTTATATTTTTATATTGCAATTTACGAGTTGTTTTTATAAGTACAAAACTCATAAAATAATCAAAATTTAACGAATACTCCAACAATCTGTTCAGCACCTATTCCAGGTTTAAAATATTAAAAAAAAAAGAAGAAAAACAAATGGGTTCCATTTTAAAATTGCAAACAAAAATCGAAAGAATACCAAATTATAAAAAAATATAAGAGACAAAAGATTGCAAGTAAATCCCATTACATAGCAGTAGCTCCACGCCTCGAAAGAGCAGAAAGCAGAAAATAAAGTAGAACCACCCCAACTAAAAGATGTTACTACTTCACACTAAGGCATTGAGTAAGTGCGGCAACACAACGCCAAAGGACCCCTGACATTGGCACCAGGAGACACGCCAACAAACAGAGCCCAGCATGAACCCGAATCCATACAACCGTACCAAAAATACACAACTCGCGGCAGAACCTAAAGGCCGGCCAATTTGGCTTAAAATTACGCTACACTGATCAAAGGCAGCTGCGCCAGATAGCGACGAGTGAGTGGATGACGATGACGGAATGATGAGATGAGATGAGCTGAGGCTGGCGAAAGTGCAGTGACGTGTGGATGCTTCAACTGATGCGTTCCGAGCCGTGGCAAGCAGCGATAAGCCTCATCTATGTCTCTGGCTGACTGCCATTGATCTCACCTGAGCAACAGCAGCAGCAGCAGCAGCACCAGCGGCAGTGTAGTATGATCTGTACCTGTGATCCATTTTACACGGCAGCGCTCCAGATAACTTGGCCTGCCTTGTCAATTGGGCGGACAACGATATTGTTATGCTTATTACACCGGCACAGCTACCGAAAGTTGAAACTGGCTACCCTGGACCCTCGATCTTGTTCTGTTTCCCGGTCTAACTCAGACTCTCTCTCTCCCTCTTTCTCTTTGGGTTGTAGGAGTATGCGGTGCACTTTGAGTTTAGTTGCCGACCGTCGGGGATTATCTCTTTATCAGCCTTAATCTCAAGTAGTTAATAAAGTGCGATGCTTTGTACTTTAACCGCTGCCATTGTTCACCGTTGCTTCGGCTGCTGTCTCTGTCCGGTGCCCAAAGACGAGGACGTGGACGATGCCGCATTTCGTTGAGTGTGCTTCGATGCAGATAATCGTTTGTGGTATGCCGATGTGAAAGACGTGAATATGCATTAGGCAAAAAAAAATAAAATCAAAAAGCAGTGCGGGGTGTGATTAAGGTAAAAACTGCCCTGGGCTGAGAAATTTTCAACAACCTGTGTATGTAAAATGAATGAAAACTTGACTACTTTGTGAGATAATAGAAACTCTTTGTCACAAAACCAAAAATTGTTATGAGAATGGAAACTTTCATACTAAATTCGAGTGGCATTCAAATTTATTTATCGATTGCAATCGATTGTCATCAATTATAATCAAGAAGAACATCTTTTCATAAGAAGAAGAAAACATTTGCAAATAATTTTTACTGATTATCTTGAAATACTTTTTACAAAATTAATTATAGTCTTAGAGTTTTCCTTAAGCAACCCATAACATTCCATACTCTATAGATCCTAAGTAAATGTATACCATCTCTGTTTAGATCAAAATTCGGGGATATTTGGCAGCTGTTTGGGCAGCTCCATTACGAAAGTAAACAGATAGACAAACAGATGACAACATTTCGTACAATTGTCCCCCCTTTGTTGAGTAATGTTCAAAAAATTGTCAACAATGGCAAAATGATTGTTATCCTTTAACCAAACCTCTTGTGGTAAACCCAAATCCCATTTGCCACAAACAATTTAAGCGAAAATTGTTTAAGCAGCAGTAAAAATAAACCAAAAGAGCCTGCACACATACGCATCACACATACATGTACATATATAAATATGTCGCAGACCCACACTGAAGTCCCAGACATGATGAAATAAAGGCAAATCCTTTGAGCAAATCTTTGCTCGCATCTCTTGTAGTTGAAATGAAAACAAACCCAAAATGGGATCTTAAAGGCTGCGACAAACTGTAAAAACAAATTGCGTTTTGTTTCAATTATACAAGGATTACATACATGTGTGTATGTAGTATATGGATGCGCTTAGTGCCCTTCCCGGCTCTCATTCCCGTCTCAAGTGGGCTCGTCGTCGGGCATTTTGACAATTTGCACTTGATTCTTAAGTAGGTGATTTCTATTATGCGAGACATTAGCTGTCATACAAACGCCCTATTCAAACCTAAGGGCGCACAACCGGCCCAAGCACTTGATTAGCATTTGAATACATTTGAATAGTTTTGAATACGTGCACACAATAACAAGAATAATGCCTCCTGTGCATGTTGGCCATAAAATCTGAAGTACCTTTGCATTGTGCGCGTAACGCCGGTGCCAGCCAACTAGCGAGCCAGAAACATCAGGTAGGTTAATAAAACCGCACAGGCAGCAGCTTTTCACGTTTTCCTGCTGTTGGTCTCTTCAATGGCCTGACAGCGGGGAAATTCGCTGGAAATTCCTGGCCAGCGGCCAGTTGATGTGCCATAAAATTATGGCGGCTCATAAAATTCATTAATCGCTGCTAAATGCGCGTCATTAGTCAACATGCGGCGGCGCAGGCGCACCACTTTTCCAGGAAGCACTCGCCTCAGGCACCGCATTTCCCTTCTGCCATCAACCACCACCTCAGCCTCATCCTCATCCTCCTCAACCACCACTAACGAGCTGAGCTACCCACGAGGGCAACAGGCGCATCGCGTGAAAATGGTGATTAATGCTTTTAGTGCGTGGATTTAATATGGAACGCACGCTTGTTGAGCTGCTCCTGGTGCTGCTGTTTCTACCGGTGATCAACAGGTAGCCCGAAACGGAATGGAACTGCTCTTGGAAAGCCCCTAACAAGTGCGATTCATAAAGGTATGCCCTTTAGCCGCTGCTGCTTCTGCTGCTGTAAGTGAGCGAGAGAGATCGACAGTTGATGAAATACTGCAAATTTTAATAAATATTTTAGTTACGTAGAATCATTTATAAATTTTACTCGGTTTATTATTATTATTATAGAATAGGTTATTATGTTCAGATAAAGGCTCACAAAATCAGAGCTTATCCTTTTTCAGTATCGGAAATCATTCTCAATTTCCAAACACTGCTTCAATTCCCACAAATATTGTTCTCGGAAGTTTTTTTTCGGAGCAGCAAATGTAATGATTAGCAAAGAATTTGTGGCATTCTGATAAGTAGCCTCTAATTCCATTTTAATAACTTAATAAATGCCAGAACTTTCTAAGAAAATTATTATAATGCCAGCAGACAGACTAAGCTGCCAAGAGACGAGTCACTTCAAACGCGATTCCGGTCAACGCTTGAGCCACACACCAAACAAACCAAAAACAAAGGGGCAAGCAGGGGGGAAAGCAGCAACAGAAAAATGTGTCTACTTCATTCATAAGATTTTTTAGTGGCGCCTGGCGCCAACATTTTTCACTTGCGTGCTGCAAGCGGCGGCAGCTCGAGTGTGTGTGAGAGTTTGTGTGAGAGTGTGTGTGTGTGTGCGCGAGTGTGTTTGTATGTGTATGTACGCTTGGGTGCACCTCGAAGCACTTGACTTGTAGTGCCAACATTTTCATTAAGTCAAATGTGCCACGTACCTCCCAAAAAGAATCTGTGGTCGATTGTAGCTGCCCCGGGGGTAGGCAGCGCTCGAATGCATTTCGTTGATTTAGCGTATCGTTCATAATTTGTTTTTATGGTTTTGCATTAGAGCGCGGCACGGGGCATGCAGCCTGATAAGTTTGCCAAGGGTCCCCGTGCAAGCCACTGCAGCTGCAACTTGCTTTGATTGGCGCTTATCTCTGCAGTGAGAGCGGAAACCGAAAGTGAGTGCCACTGCCACAGGCACAGCTGCGAGCAGTATGGAACGTGTGGCTAGAAATGTCAACTGTGCGGCAAAGTGTGGCGCCACGTCTCAACGACTCGGCAATAGATAAGCTGACGCTTGCCATAGCTCATTGTAATGCCAAATAGTGGAATTTTTAAGACCAGCAACAATAATAATGTTTATTGGTTTTGCCAAATTGGCCACACTGTTAATTTTTGTACAAACTAGGTCCAAAAATAGACCACATGGTGAAATAAAAATATTCCACCTGCCCACGCAAATATTTTTGTAACTGACTGCGCATTTCATCGTGGCTATTAACTGATCGCTGATGAGAGCATGAGTATTAACATTTTTTTTTTTTGGCCTTTATGCGTTCAGTTTGGACATTAAATTAATGGGTCAGCGCGCCTATAGAAGCGTTGCTAAGTATTGACACTTTCAATTCGAATGCAAAAGTCAATGCCTGATATTTTCGAACGATCGAAGTCTTCCCCGGCAATCTGCCTCGTTTGGGTGTTGAATATTTTTGTTATTTTCATATGTAAATGTTGTTTAACGACTCTATATGAATTCGTCGTATGTATTATTCGTATGGGCGTATTTATTGTGCTGTTGATTGAATATGCAAATGCATTTTCACACTTTCGAACCACTGCTCACCAGGCAGCAGTCAGCAGGCAAATAAGTTCAGACAAAATGAAAAAAGGAAGCGATCTCTGCCAGATCTGGATACGTGTTCTGTCCTCAGATGTGGCTGAACTGCACTTTTCAAATATTGACTGAATGCTACTATCGCTGTTGCTGACCTACAGCAGACACCGGCTACAGTGCTCCACCCTTAAGCATTGAGGTGATAATGGCAGCTTCCCATGCCACATTCTTCTACACGTATAAAAAATTAATATTGCCTAATAAATCTGTCAAAAATATGGTTAACTGCACATCAACACACAAAAGGCTGAGAAACATATATTTTTTCTCTTAAATTTATTATGAAATTTCATCTCATGGAACACCGAGTCGTCTACACTCTTGCATCTTATTGAAAATGTTTATTACTGTTTGCAACATTTTGCGGCTGTAATTTTCAATATCATGAAAAGATTTTTACCAAATAGATTTGAGATTTGATAGGAAAATATGAATATATCTTGGCATTCTTCGCAAGAGCATTCAGTATTCCGCCAAGATTCAGGCAAGAGGGCGCGGCTGCGATAACCGGGCGGTCAGTCGGTAAGTTATATATTTTTTTCCCAGACATTTACCTGTCAAATGTTGCACTCGGACACGAAAAATGATGGAGTGAAGAGTTTTAATTTTATGACGCAGCAAAGGAGTTGAGAGAAAGAAGCCTGGTGCGGGACGGGACGGGACGTGGCGACGGAGACAGAGACAGAGACGATGATGATGGCGCCAAGAAATTAACGAAACGCGCCATAATAAACATAAAACGAGCGACGAGTATGCTGCGGGAGGCTGGTAGGATCATCATTGCTGTAGATAATACAAAACTGCTGTGCGTGTATAGATGGGTATGTGGTGTATGTGTGTGAGTGTGTGTGTGTGTGTCTGTGAGATCCTTTGCTGTGCTCGGACAGTGGGCGTTGTTCGAACTGAAGGTGGGAATCATGCATGGCTAATCTATTAACAATATGCAGTTAGCTGGTTGCTTATCTTGCAACAGCATCGATCTTGTTAGCCGCTATTAATTGACTGTGAAAGGTTGGGTTTCAGCTTCAGTTCATTCAATAAAAAAAAGCTTAATCTGCATAATGCAAGCGGCTCAACACTTTCCCACCAAAGTCCATTGACATTCGTTCGCCTGCTCATTTACTCCTCTGCATATGATACGAGGCAGGCACTGAACGCATGCGTACAATGGAGACTAGTATCTATAAAATACGATACAAGATTGTATCTCACAATCAGTTACAACAACATGCCCTGTAAATTGCCGCAACCGCAACGCATACGATAGATCGATCCATAGTTAATTATGCCTCCGAAAAAAGGTAAAAAAAAAAAAAGTTGAAAACCAAAAAAACCAAATACAACGAGAGAAAAAACAAAAACAAACTAAACATTTTTACGAGCGAAATTTGTAATCATTGCCACATTCATATGCAAATGGGTTTCCTACATGTGCCTAGCTGAAATGTATCTGTATCTGTAGCAACAGTTAACGAGTATCCAGTATCTTAGGGCCAGCTGCTGCTCGAACGGCAGCTACGAGTCTATCGCTTCTGTGCTGTGCTGGCCTTTGTTAATGCGGCCCTGTGTCTGGTGTTAAAAGTACCGTACTGTTTGCCTTATACACCAACTAAGAGTCTATGAAATTTATAAAATAAAAAATAAAAAACCAAACATGCTGTGCAACACCAGTCGCCAGAGCCACAGCAAGAGATAGCGATAACGAAGAGTGTGTCCCAGAGGTTAATTTATTAAATGTTTTAACCGTCGACTCTTGTCTGTGTGTGTGTGTGTGTGTGCGTTGTCAAACAACAACAAAAAGAGGCAAGTATAAATTCACAATGCGACATCTTCTAATTTCTTCTTTGAGTTGGCTTGAGGTTGCTTCTGTTTTCTTTCTATTCACATACGCTTGCCCGGTAGCTGCTAAGGTTGTGAAAAAGCTTAAATTTTAATCAAAATTAGATCTTTATCTTCTGCAATTTATTTGTTTTTTTCTTTTAACAAATATTTTCATGCTTTGCGCTTTCGCTCTATCTCGTTAAGCTCTTCTCCTTACTGTGTGTATTCAGTGTGTGTGTGTGTGTGTCTGTGTGTGTGGGTGGGTGTGCTTGTGGGTGTATGTGTTTTTGGGCTAATTGTAAATATTTAAGCTTTTGACGCCTCACATGAGAGGCTGAATTGGATACCATGGCGTTAGACAAAGACCCATTGCAGTGGTGGCATAAATTGTTCTCGCTTTGAGTAATGGCCGTGTGCCTGTTGACTTTGCGCCATATTTGTTATACCCTATAAGCCACATGAATGCAGAGTGTTTATAACATACATGAAATGGTCTTTCGGCGTTAGGGATACTGATTTCAGCTGATGATAGAGAAGCATATTTAGAATTATGCTTCAACGACAACAATATCAACCGTATATTTGCAATACAAATCGAAGATTTCAATTAAATATATATATAGACACATTTTAACTTACTGAGTATCTTACTTTGGAATCATAACTTAATTTTGTTTGAGAGCTTTGATTGCTGTATATTTTCGGATTTTGGGGTGGTTGCTATCGATAGCTTCTAAGCTTTTTTATGTAGTGGTGAGTAACTCGGTTGTGTTGCCAGATTCTAGTTTTTAGTAGATTAAGAATATTTGTGTTGTAATGCCAACAATAAAGATTGGGTACAAATAGTTACACATATAGAAATAATTAATAAAAACGCAGAGAGTCTGGTGGCATAATAGTCGGCAATAATTCTATAAATAGTAACTTTTATTGCTATCAAACTGAAACGCCATTTGGCATTATCCAAATACTAAGCCAATTTACTTTAACACAACTGTCATTATGTGCGAGCAGGCTATTTCTTGTAAATACTTTTCTGATATTTACGCAGACAATATACAACAATCAAATTTCTATGTGAGAATCAGGTTCCACTTAATGCATATAGATATAGTTCGTGGAAGTAGCAAGTGCTCTATAAAAGCGAATATCTTGACGCCATTAAAGCAATCAACAAGAGCCAAAACGGGCACTGAGGCAACAAGTGTCAACTAGTGACTAGTGCCATAAGTACACATAAAAAATGAAATAAAAAAATAAAAATAAAAATGAGATACCCTCAGTCGCAGACGGCATGGAGCACTGAGCTAGTCAAATAAGAGTAAAAGTCATGCTGCCTGTGCTGATGATACCGAGTGCTCGCAGACCCAAAGACGAACACATTGGCCAGCACAAACAAATGTCCGACACTAGTCAAGATAATGGAGCGCCGAGTGGTGGGGGGGAAAGGAGATGGCGGCAATGGAGTCAGTTGGTGGTGTGCTGTGACGTTGTGTTGCAAGAGATTAAGGCATTTCCTATTCGACGTCAAACATGTTTTTTAGAAGGTTCTCTTTGTATTTATATATGTATATATACATAAATATATTTTATCAGGTATTGTAATTGCGCACTCATGCTCGCTGCCGTGGACCAGAGACAGGGAGAGCAACTGGAAGAGAGTGAGAGAGATTGTGCGACAACAATTACCCCGCGGCTAGCCCGGTCAGCTACTCAATCAAAGCCAAAATGCCGACACATTGAAGAAAATAAGGTAGCCAAAGAAGCCGTCAAATTGTTACGCATAATGGATGTTTTTATCAAACGAAATGATTTCTTGACTACTGGACTTGGACTTCATCATCGACTTGGCCTCGTCTTGGCTTCGAACTTGGATTTGGATATGGATTTAGATGCCGATTCAGGGGTTTTGGGTCTGCTATTGTTGCTTGGGTTTCCTATTGTCTGTGCTCTTTGTGGGCTATCTTCGGATTTGGCTTTGATGTCACAGCGCGTGGCCATTGAACTTTCAGCGGTATATATTGCATATATTAATAAAATGATTTGGGAATACAGAAAAAAAAAGATATATATATAAATGCATGGCAAGCTGATTTGGCAAGCTGTTTGTTAACCACATTTAAATCGATGATCTTGTTATTACACGCACATTTTGAGCCATTCAACAACCACACCAGCCAAGTGCCAGCTCAATGAGCATCGAAGGTGAACAGACAAATATTATTGTCGAAAAATATAAATACCTATATATATATATACATGTATGTATTTCTATATATATATCTATATGCAGATTCTTTTTGCTCTTTAAAGACTGTGAACGATGTTGAAGAATGCCAGGCAACGAAGAAGAAACGACTCTCCAGTAGCACTTGAATATTTTGAATATATGTATAATATTGTAATAACTCAAGTGTCTACACAACAGAAGCGCCTCTCAGCGCGTCGCGTCGCCAGCAACTTTAGCACTTAAGTTGAAGTCTGAAGCGCGTAAAGACGAAACAGTCCGAAACAGTCAGTATTTCAGTCAGTCAGCCTCTGGTTCGGCTTGGGCCATATTTGCTTATGATAATTTGAGAGCAAACAGCGATCGACAGTGGAGCACACACAGAGGAAAGGTAAATCTTGTCTCGCCATAGGTCGTGAATGTGCAGAAAAACAAAACAAAAAAGCGAAACACACGATTAAACACCTCTCAATTATATACACATATGTAAATACCAATACACGTGCACACACACACACACACACACACATACCTATATACATGTGGGGTCTCTTGAACTGCGAGTGTGTGTTTCGGGTGTGCGGGCCTACGTGAACCATTGAAAGCTGCTAAGTGGGCTGCTGTGGGTCATTGTAGTAGTAGTCGCCTAGACAGACGGACCCACATGATTATGATGCCTTTGGTCGCTAAGCTTTTATTTCTTAGCTGCCTCTCCAATCGCTACTGGCGGCTCTGATTTTGCTTCTCTTTAAAAGCGGGCTACACCCTGTAAGTAATTTGTGAAATGTGTAGCTACGACTTTTGTTAATGTTGTATATCTAATACAAGCAAAGCCATAGGTTATAACTTAGCATATCAGAACTACTTTTACTCTTTTATCCCTTTACTCATTGTAGTTTTTCATTACGTCTATCATTCTTATCGGCTTCAAAAAACCCGACATCCGACCGGACTAAGATCAAGGAAGATAATTCTCCAATATAACTTATTAAAATCTTAGGGTATCACTCATTCGGGCACTGCCAATCGATAATTGATATTTTTGTTATTGTTGACTTGTTGCCTTGTTGTTGATTGAGTCACTTAATTTGCATACAAAAGTAGATTTACATGCCAGCCAGACAGTCGAGCGTCAACAAACAAGTAGTCGCCGTGTCAGCAGTTTAGGCCAACTTCGCTGCGTCCTCGTCATATTGATGCTGCAACAATAAAGAAACGTCGTCAAGTGCAGAGCCGTTAATAGTCGTCTATGGAGGCGCTAGGGGCTTGTTCAAATAACAAAAATCCAATGTTTACGAGAAGCTAAAACTTTAAATCAATAAATTTTGCAGCTGTTCACTTAATGATGAACGCTGAAGAAAAAAGGGAAAAATTCGAAATGGCTTGCAGTATTTTCCAAGGAAAATTACATGGCTTATGCTAATTTTAATTTGAATAGCCGTACGAGAATTAAGGCTCGTGCTAATCGCTGTTTGGTTGTTAATTTCGCAAGAGATAATTTTTACAATGCTGGGGCATCCAAATTGAAGGCTTCAAATTGCAAAGTCATGAAAGGTAACATAACAATTAAGAATTCTCGTATATACGCAATGTTTTGTAAGTAAATCTGATTGCAGTATCTGAGTTCCTACATATAACAATTAAAAGATTTTCAACGTTTATGGAATGGGGATGACTAGTAACATTCCATGATTTGCCATGCTTTCTTGATCATAGGATAAAACAACCATTTATTTTGGTATAAAATCCATATGCTAAAAACCTGCCATGTTTGATTTTGGTATTGAATTTGTTCCTTACCTTTTTCCCTTAAATTATCAAGTCAAGTATCATGTCAAGCATGCCTTAAAGATAAATTCGATATGTGGGAATGGCAATTAATGTGCTCCTGGCTGAGTCAACTGTTTGGAATGTGGCAAAGATAGGAAAACGGCTACCTGTTGGGCCAGCGATACCACCCCCGAAACGAACGGAAGTAAACCGAAGAGCATTAGTCAAACAGCAGGCAGATCATTTTGAGCAACACCAATTAGCTTAGTGCTGACAAATTGCACAGCTATTGGCGTGGCCTGGACACAGGTAGCTAGGCAGGCAGAGAGACCCGAACCTTTTGGCTAATTGTATGCCATTGCATATGCATGTGTGTATATGGAAAGAGGAACCGGAAGCGTGCGCGACCAAATGTGAAAACGCGAGGCATAAATTAACGCAGACCCACACACACACACGCACACAAACACACACACGAACATTTTGTGTACATGGGTAGAGGGTGCAGACATGGCACGTAATTTGGGCGAATTGCCAATGCCAACAGCCAAGAGCCAACTGCTAATTGTAAATTAATTTCGCTCGCTTATCGCCGCTTGCTGCCACAACATAAAACAAAGTGGATGTGTCAGCCAGCAAAGTGCTGTGTAAATTAGCTTGCAAAACTATTTGCTCGGCAAACTCAAGAATTTCGCAGTAGTGCAGGAGGCAAGCCAGAGATAAGCAGCCAAAGCGAACAATGTTTAACTACTTGAGCCAGCCTAACGGAAGTGGTTGTGTTTATCCAAGGATTGGAGCTATACCCAAGACTTTCTGGCTCTAGAAAGCGAAAGTTTTCCCGTAGCGATCGCACATCGCTGCGTATACTTAATGAGAAGTCACAGTTCAATCTGACTTAATTGCTTTCCAATAGATATAAGTCGGGTATAATGGTTAAGCAAGCATATAGATTAAGAAACATAATAAAAGTAGTTTGCATACGATCTTATAATTATTTTTTTACGATCTTATAATTATCAACTCAAAAAGGTCAGCACGATATGTATAATAAAAAATTGCCTAATCAAACACTGCTTTAAATGGTTGTTTGCTAGGATAAAATGGAAGAGTCTGCTCAATTTATTGCCTTTATATTTTTATATCTTTATGAACAGTATTCTTGTTTAGTTTACAGTTTGACAAATTAAATGTTTAAGATATTTAATTTCTCGTATGATTTTGAGCAAATCTTCAACGATAATCAGGAATCCAGAAACGTTTCGTTTTCTCAATAACATTCTGTTCATTTTTAAACTAATATACCTTTACTTCACATTTAATCTGACAATGAAGAATAAATTATTTATTGCATTCCTACTTTGTTATCTACATTGTTCTTGAATAGTTCATAGTTCGATCTGAAGCACTCATTGGAATAATAACAAATAAAATGCTCGTCTGCATCTCATTTGCCGCCCTCGCAGTGCAATTGAGTCGAATGGTCAGCAAATTTGTAGACGACATGCGTTTCCGTAGTTTAACAAATGTTTTGTCAAGCTCAAAAAGGTTCGATCGAGAAGATAAGACATGCGAACGATGAAGAAGAAGATGGAAAAGTAATACTATAATCAACCAGCTGCATCTGCAGTGTTTCCACTCCATATCGGGGATGTATATGTGTATGTGCCGCCATATCAATGCCGCCGAATGACGCAGCGTCAAAACCAAAATCAAATAAATGAACAGCAAAACGGCAGCCACAACAACAACTCCAACTGAAGACAAGAGGACCACCATGATGGCAAAGGCTACAAATGGGCAAAGTATAAATAAGTATAAAAAAAGATGCCAAATGGAAAAACAAATCGAAAAAAAAAACTAAAAAACAATTTCGATCATGATGTATAATTAAAAGGCAACACCAACACACACACCACATACACACACATATGGCAGCATGTAGTTGTCTGTTTCAGCTGGAACGGCTGCTGACTGTGCAACTTCGCACTTCAAAATTAAAACACAATTAGAAAGACGGAGAGGGAGCGAGAGAGAGAGCGAGAGGGAGCGAGGGATCGAACAATAGAGAGCGAGAGAGAGGGAGAGCGCGTGCAAGCGATCGATCTGTTGAAGGCGGAGCTAAACACTGTGTGAAAACGTATTTGCAGCTGGTGTCAATTTCAAAATGGAGGCGCCAACAAAGCGAGCGAGTGCTCAGTGACAGACAGAGATAGAGCTATAGCTAGCTAACTGCACAGCGCTCTCACTCTGGCTGCACGTGCACGGCGAGTGGCCAACCAATCAGAGAGCTGCTGAGGGCAACCTGCAGAGGAGACAAGAGGCAAAGATCGCAGCCGAGCAGCTGAGCAGTTGAGCAGCAGCTCAAAACTGATCGCAGGTAATGTCGATCAATGGCTCGAACTCGTCAAGCTCGTTTTACTCTGAGCGGCGGCAACGGCGGCGGCGGCGGCAGCCACATTTTGTGAAACTTGCTCAGTTGAAATGCGAACTTGGCGAACGCAAGACGCGAGCGTCGGTACAAAATAAAACACTGAGATCACCGATCACCGATCACACAATACCCGATACCAATTCTCCATGGCTGCTTCGATGTAGTTGTTGTCATAATCAAATTAACACCCACACGCCTATGTGACATTTGCCATAACCACGCCACTTTGCTAGCTGTGATTTACATAATTGACGCTAATTGCGAATTCGCCTCGTGCCCGGGGCATTTATGAAGACAAAAGAACTGGGCACTCATGTTGTCGGCTTTCGCTTATGTGTGTTTTGTTGTTGTTATTGTTGTTGTTGTTGCTGCTGCTATCTGTGATTGAATTGTGTGCCAAAAAAGTTAAACAATCGTTAAAGTGTGAAATATTCATACTTACTCATAATAGCAATCATGATCACCATGAACGAGCTCGTCGATCTGCGCATGCAGCAGCATATCGCACACGAGATTTATCGCCAGCAGATAATGCAACGCATACCGGGTAAGTAATGCTACTCAGCCATCCTCTTGCCACTTCCATCTTACTTTTACTACACACATTACTCATACGCCACGCCATCGATGCGATTGCGCCATTTTGTCATCGCCGTCGGCATTAACCGAAAAGCTGTTAAGGATCATTAGCGTTAATGGTCGCTACTTTTGACTTTGCCACAATGTGCATTTTATTCGATTCGTAACCGAATATCAGCGGGCGACATTGTTGATCTTAGCGTTTATTTTATGACGATCGTCACATAAAGCTGAGTAATGTGAGAAAGCTCTTGTCGGCTTTGCATAAAGCCAATTGCTGGAGATCACAGCAGGCGCAATCCGGGGTGGTAATTGATAACAAAATGCACTTCAGCTGTTGAGCAGCCCATAAAGAAGCACAGATTTGCATCTACATCAATGGCCACACATATAATAAAAATAAGTTTGTATTTTAAAATCAAAAACTATCGGCTAATAGTCCAAGCATCCTTTCAGGGTAGAAAGAGATTTTGAAATACGTGCATTTTACAGCTCAGATGTACTTTTTTTCAGTAATAATATTATAATATTAATAATATTAATCGGCTATTGATATGGGTTCACAATAATGTTAGTTCAAGCATTTTAGTCAGTTAAATATGGTCCTTATATACCCGTTTCAATAACTTTTTTAAATTTATATTATTTCTTTGAGGTTTAAACATATAATTTTGTTCGGTGCCCTTATACAGATATCCAGTTCCATTCCCTCATAACTCATAATTTGTTGTAAATGAATTTCTATCTGCTTGCATATTTTAGAAAGGTTAAAATCAGATTTCGTAACTTTTGTCGCATTTTAAAAATAATTCAATTTTAGATATATATTTTATGCCCATATTTCAACATATGATTCTCATTATAGATCCGTTTCCACCGATGCTGCCCATTCCAATGCCTCGTCACGTGATAATGCCGCCACGTGTCTCATTGCCTGGCGTGGACTTAACGCTACAGAACGATGAGCTCTGGAAGCAATTCCATCAGATTGGCACCGAAATGATCATCACAAAGAGCGGCAGGTAAGATGACGACATGGCTAATACATGCCAGCATTCATAACATTGAAACAGTTTTTTATGCGGAATCTATTTTTCGTCACTGTTTGTTCTGTAGATTGATTCCGCCATTGAAATAACATTTTTCTTTCAATATCACTTTGATGTGAACTTTTTGAATGTAATTAAACCGGGATCGGGTGCTAAGATCGCGCTCACCGAGCAATGCATTAGCACGAACATGAAAAATAATACCCGAAAAAAATGCTGGGCAAAGAAAAACAACAAAATGCCAAATGGCACTTAAAGCGCCGCAGCATCGAGAAGAGTGGCCAGCGACGGCGTCAGGCCGTTCAGCACTTAGGCTCAGCTTCATTCCTCAGTCTCAGTCGCAGTCGCCGTCGCAGTCACAGACTCGTCTTCATCCTCATCATCATCGACGGCGGCGGCGGCGGCGGCACTGTTAAATGCTCATTAGATGTAGGCGCCTGCGAAATTGTTTACAGCGACGTCGCGACAACAATTTTCACAGGCAAACAATGCGACGGAAGGATGCAGGATGTGAAATATTGTGGACAGGTATAGGGCTGACTGTGGCCCTCGACAGGCAGCTAGCTAGTTAGCCAGAGCGATTGCAAAGTGCACAATCAAGGCACGGATCACATCGAATATCTCGCGCGAGGCGTAAAACGAACAAGTTCACTTTGCACTTTGCACATTGCGTGCATTGCGGAAAAATGTACATGAAATATCAAAGTAGTCGAGCGCAATCGCCCAAAGATATCTTGTATCTTGTGTAGCTTGTATCTCAGTAGTAGTCGTAGTAGTAAACTACCTAAAAGTGTCCGGCACTTGCTCAAATGTGCGTAAAGTGGCGTCATCGTAATTTATTGAATACCTAGTATGGACACAGAACACAGTGGGACGTCCTTTTGGTCGGCGTTTTTCAGAGGGAGAGAGAGATGCAACTTGGCTATGACCTGCTGCTGATGCCGATATTGCTGTGGCATAAATCTTAGCGTCAAGGATACTTTGTCGTCATCTTTGTTGCTTTCGGCGTTTTTATTGTGGCGCCTGTCTGCAGACATGCCTCAGAAGATGCACACATTCGTATTCCTTTTCGTATTCGTATTCAATTCCTGTATCGGTATCTGCACGTTGCGCGTTGACAATGACCACAGCTTGTCGACGACGTCAACAGATACGAGCAATTTCACACTTTGCCCGGCGAGAGATGCACATGTGCCGATAAGATCGGCGAGAGAGAGAGAGAAAGAGAGAAGAATACAGAGCAGCAACAATATTAACATAAAGTTTTGGGGACATCAAATAAAAAAAAAAAACAAAAAATAAACTATTTAGACTGCCAACTCTTTCTCCATTCGACTCGACTCGTGTGTATGCATCGGAGCATATATGGCATGAATTATTCATAGAGTCTGCGTATTAAATAGTTTTTATGCCCATCAAAAATGTTTTATGTGAAATGCAGCCAGACAATGACCGCGACTCTTGTGCGTGCAATCGATTTGAATTCTTAATGATTAGGCGCCACAGTGCCACCGTATGCTCCGACTCTCCAATGCTGTCCCAAAACGCCAAGTGGCGCTCATAAAATCTAATTAGTTGCTTGGCCCCACTCTGCACCCTCTCTCTCTCACTCTCTGAAACTCTATTTGAGATCGGATCGGGTTTTGGGATCGCATGGGTGGCAAATGCACAGACGACCATTAAAGCTAGATAGAACAAAGCGTATCACATATAATGCCATGACTTTTTTCCAAATGAAATGACTCTGTCACGAAGCTTTTAAAGCGCGGCTGCATTGAAACCCAAGTCTACGAGAGAACTGTTGGCCGATGTGGAAAGTAATGAACCGAAATGCTGAATGTGTTCCGCAGCGTAATACAGGTGAATCATTTTAAAGCGTCGTTGCTGACACTTTGAAGTCTATCTGATTGAAAGGAATCAAAGGGTTAAATGTGTAAGAATTTGAGAGAAATTAAAATAAATAGAAGATTTAGTCTACTTTCTCAAGACTAACACCTATCTATACAGGTAGGATATTGTAATTTTAATTTAGTTTAGCAGTAATAGATCTATAGGAGCACTTATTTGAGACGGTGTTTGAATAATCTATCCAATATTTTATATGCTACCAACTGATTAGTATGCTTCCGATCTGTACAGAATTCTGATATATACATCATTAATTATTGAAAGGCATTCGATTCGTTAAAGGATCTTTCTCTTATACAATCGACCTTACCCAATCGAACTATCCAAAAGTTGAATAAATAAATATCATAATCTGAATCTGAAAGAAAAAAAATCATCTTCGAACTGCACCTGCCTGGACGCCAATACGAATGCTGTGAAATGCTCGAGATACTTTTTGTTTGGCTTCAATCGCCGATTCCTGGCACAGATCCTCACGTTTTGTTAATTATGCGCAGACGCGCCAAAGATCGATATCTTAACAAATCGTTTGTCAAAAATGCAACAGCAACTTTTCGAGAGCAACAAAAACCGAACAAGACCCAAATAAAAGAAGGCAAATCGAAAATGAAATTCTAAACCGCACGAATGTCGAAATATTTGGCCATGCGTCGCTGTTTGCCCCTGTTGCGGTCTAATGGAATTCAAGAAACCAGAAAAGGAATTAAATTAAATGTAGGCAAACGCAACGCAGTCGAGTTAAATTAATTAATCATCGCGCACAGGCACAGCCAAAAACAACAACAACAACAGCAAAACATTAAAAATACAAAATCATTGCCAAAAAAAAAAACCAAAATAAAGGAAAAACAGAATAAGAGACTCTAAGCAAGCAGAAGCAGCACGAAGCAGAGCGCAAACATTTTCTGGCTGGCGCCAAGAGCGCTGACCACCTGCTGTGCCTCTCTGTGGCACAGGGTCGCCGTTCCTCCGATCTTCGATCCTTGTTAGCACAGCGCAAACGCAAACGCAAAAGCAAACGCGACCGCGTTTCAAAAATTGTAGACAAGGCCTAGCCTTTATTTGTTTTTTCCTGCAGTCTTCCTTTTTAGTTTTTGGTGCGTTTGCCAAGGCTAATTACATGGCCTGGCACACAATTAAATATTTGTAACGCCCACTATTATTTGGTTTTCTCTACTTGAACTTGTTGACTTTATTTGAATTTGATCCATTTTCCATCTATTTCCTTCTCTGTGTTGCAGACGCATGTTTCCCTCGATGCGCCTGAGTGTTTCTGGCCTGGAGGATGAGACGAACTATTGTGTCCTCCTAGAAATGGTGCCCATTGGCGACTGTCGCTACAAGTTCTCCGGCTCCCAATGGGTGCCAGCTGGTGGCGCCGAGCCACAGAGTCCACAGCGCATGTATCTGCATCCGGATAGCCCGGCAACGGGCGCCCATTGGCAGGCCCAGCCCATACTGTTCAATAAGGTGAAGCTGACGAACAATACGCTGGACAACAGCGGTCATGTAAGTAATTTGAGTGCTGATGTGCCCAGCACTTCAAAGCGAATGCGCTCAGTTGCCAATAAGAGATATTTCATGCTCCGCTTTTTGCTCCCCCTCCCCGCTCTCTTTGCAGATTGTTTTGGCCAGCATGCACAAGTATCAGCCACGTTTGCATGTCATACGCACCGCTGATCTGGCGCAGATACCTTGGGCGCCGCAGCAGGCTTTTGTTTTTGCCGAGACTGAATTTGTGGCAGTGACAGCGTACCAGGTAAGTTGCAAACACAACACAGAAAACTGAATACAGAGACAGATAGAGAGAGAGAGAGAGAGAGAGAGAGATCAGATTCTTGCCAATTCATTGAACAGGGCACACTAATTGGTTAATTTGGGCAACGATCGCTCACGCCGTGGGTAGCCTGACCAACGTCTCAAATTAGCATGCAACGCCCCTTGTCTACAAAAAGTCACTTGAGTGGCTTGTTGCTTGTTGTTTTAGGAAGTTGTATAGCCACATCCTTGTTGTGCCCGCTTGCTGTGTTTTTGTCTATGTCTAGGGCCCATTGACAGCGCCGTCAGGTCGCCAGTCGACAGTCGTCGGTCGTCCGTCTGCTTTCTAATTAGCGTGATCTCTTCCACAAGATCATCTTCACAAAGTTGTCAAGTCATGACGACTCCAAGGCTCAAGTAAGTGACCTCTCTCTCTCTCTCTCTCTGTCTGTCTGTCTGTCTGTCTTTCTCTGGTGTCAAGTGGCGCTGTTACTTAACGCTTAGCTACTGACCAGACGAGAATTATATGCCAGCAATTGTCATATTTCATGCAATTTACAACAACTGCCTTATCCTTGTTCCACAGAATGATCGCATCACAAAACTGAAGATCGACAACAATCCGTTTGCGAAGGGCTTCCGCGAAACGGGACAATCGCGCTGCAAACGCAAGATGTCTTCATCGCCAACCGATGATGATGATCAAGATCAGACGCATTCACATTCGCATTCGCAGTCCTCCGGCTCGCTTGACATGTCGCCAGGCAAATCTACAACGACAGCCGCCGCGGCCTCCGCAGCAGCAGCAACAACATCGAACAACAGCGAACAGGATGGGCCGCAAATTAAGCGCCTGAGATCAAATGGTTCCGCCTGTTCGTTATCATCATCGCTGGACGAGGCTGGGCCTCTGCCTCTGCCTCTGCCAGTGTCGGCGCCTGGCGCCAACTCGATTGGATTGCCTCCCGGCGCCAACAGCACGTTCATGCAGCATTTTCAGCAGAACATGCAGACACTGCTGCGACCCTCGCTGGTCGATCTCGCATGCACTTACTTCGGCCGGCCAACACACGAGTACAATGCTGCCACCGCGACCACATCGCATTTGTATCCGCCAACGTCCATTTTGCATGCAGCATTGCCCGCACTTCCGGCACTCGCCCTGCCCCATAACATATCCGTTCAGTCAGCGGATGAGACGACATCTGACGAACTGGAGCTAGATGTGGGCAGCGAGACTACAACAGCAACACATTCACCACTTGAGCAGCAGCAACAACAACAACAACAGCCGCCCGAGGCACCCGCCAAGCGTAAAGGTTTCAGCATATCTGCCATTTTGGGCGGTCGCAGCTAGTTGCAAAAGATACATTTAAGTTTCTCTACTTGTAGTTATTGCCTTTGATATTATAATAGTGTATAAATGTAAGCCGAATTTCGCCTGATTACTTGATAAGTTATCTTAAGGTTTACATGATTAAAAACATTGCTATAAGAGATATACACACATTTTTTAATTATTTAAAGTGGAACCAAAATTTTGACTACACTTAGCAATTTGTGTGATTGGCATAAAAATATGTTTTTTAATTTGGAGTTAAACACCCTTTGGTATTATTATTAGCCCCAGCAGCTCTGCGCACATTGCCAATTACATTTATTTTTTTGCTAATTGGCAGAACTTAAGGATACTTCAAAGCCAACACGCCCACACACTTTGCTGTAGGTAAATGAACATGTAGCAGCAGTCAGATTAGGGCATTTTTATCATTGGTCCAGCATCTAGCAGCCAGCTAGCCAGCAGATATACACATAGAGGCAGCACACAGCACAAATCACAACTTCCGCTAGACATTAATCCCAACCAATTTACAAGATAAACGCTAGAATTTCGACAACATCATCAGCCGCCGAAGACGACGCCAACGAGGCAGCAGCAGCATCCATCCATTAGTTGCACAGCGACTGCGACTACGACTGGCCAGAACATAATTTGTTTGCAATTAAATAGCTCGACAAGGCATGAAATTCGGTTGCAGCCCTCCGAAAGGCAAACAGTTGCAGCACTGTGGCACAGCACACGGCAGAATACTCCGGAGACCCATAATGGCTAAAGATGTTTATGAAATGGGCAGAGACTGAGACGAACAGAACAGCAGCAGTCAAAAAAATAAAAAACAACAACATACACAATTTCAGTTATGTAAGCTGCTGCTGCTGCTGCTGCTGCCTGCTAGTTGAGAATGTAGCCAATGATGAAGTTTACGATGACATGCGTCACCACCCACGTCTGAAGTCAAGAAGACGACGACGTCGAGGGAGGCGTGTGCAGACGTAGTCTCTATCCAGCAAAAACACAAATACAGAAAATAGAAACAACGAACAACAATTTCAATTTACCACCAAATCGATTTCTAAATTGTAGTCGCCAGGGA
The DNA here is from genome assembly GCA_035044105.1 of Drosophila nr. perissopoda 5 BK-2023a. NCBI lineage: Eukaryota > Metazoa > Arthropoda > Insecta > Diptera > Drosophilidae > Drosophila > Drosophila nr. perissopoda 5 BK-2023a. Next base: position 1,433,576 of record JAWNMK010000124.1, read on the forward strand.
GCAGCAACAGACTGCGGTTTTATAGCGCACAGAGATGGAGAACGGGTGACAGATGTCGTTCTCGATGTTTGAAGGCGCTGTGTTGACAGGCGCAAGGTTGAGGATTGTGTGCATTGAATGCCTCATTAAATGGCTACGGCTGCGCGGCTGGCAGATGTCGCAGGTTGCCCACAGTGTGTGTGTGCGTAATTAATGCATTTGGCTGTTGCATTTTACGGCTGGGCATTTGTTGTTGCCCAATGAAATTAGATACACTTTGTCTTGCAACCAATTGTTGTTGTGTAAACACAAAATGGGGAGCAGCCCCGAACGAACGAACGAATAAACAACAATGAAACCATTACCATTTCCTAAATGAAAGTTAATTGCTTGAAGCGGTGAGTAGCAACAAAAACAAGTGCTAATGAGTGAAAAAGTGTTTTACGCGTGATAGACACCACTCGATCAAAATGGCTGACAATTCAAATTGTGCGCCTTGTGCCAGATAGAAAGCAGTGTTGTAAACGTGCCATTTAAACTGGGTTGCAAAAGTCTTACAATGTAATTGCCAACATACAGACAAAGAGATAGAGAGAGAGAGAGAGAGAGAGAGAGCGACAAAAGTGTTGTCATTGTAAATTGTTGGGTTTTGTTTCAATGAAAGGATTTGAAAGAACAAGACAAATGTAAAATGCGCCGGTACTTGAGTTTATATTGTTGCAAATATACATATTTGGTAGCAAGGAGAAAGCAACAAAGGGCTTCCACAGCGTCATGTGTCGCCGGTGCCAAGCCATAAAAATGAAACTGCTCATAATCTACATGCATTTGCATGTTTTTGTACCTCTCCCTTGCTCCTGCGCGAGCACAGTCCTAAGCCGAGATTTTAAACTGGAGCGCAGCCAAACCCACCAAGCAGTTTATGCAAATGGGCTCAGATGTGAGCCAGATCAGAGCCTGGGCTGGGACAATTAACAAAGCGTGTAATTTTTCAAACGTAGCGTGTGAACAATGGCACAAACAATTACAGGATCATGAAAATCCACCCACACATGCAGGCCAACAGAGAGGCCCATTCTTTACCCATGCGTACTGCAAATCCCTGAGAACAGCTAAAACGAACAACAACAATGGTCGCGGTCAAGTGCGCGTCCTGCGCTCTGTTTTGTTCGCTTTTGTTTACAAGCCTATTGAGTGCAAGCTGCAGCAGTATTCAAGTTCTCCCACATAATTTGCATATTACTCTGTTGTCCCTGCTCTTTTACCTGCAGAGAACTAACCGCAAATAACCACAACAAGGGTGAACCAAATAGGTTTATCGGAAATGTAAGCGGATCGCTCGATTGACATTTTGGATATCGGTAATGCAAATCAAAGAGCAGCATATCGCATAATTTTGTTGCCCTCCCCCCCCCCACACTTCTATCTATTCGATCTGTCCTCTTGTGCTTATCGATAGTTCGTGATTGGCAACCATCTCTACAGTCGGCATATTTGTTATTCTTTTTGTCCATCAAAAATGAGTTTTAATTATATTGCTGAGCAAGCGAATCGTGCTGAAGTTGACGATGATAACAACTCTTTTCACTCGTGCGTGCAGAGCGATCCCGATTCTTTAGATGCGGAAGATCTTTCCGACATTGAAAATATCACCATAACCGACGAACCTATAATTGCGTTTGCGAAAGACGCTACAATGGTAACTAATAAAAATTTCGATGGAAATCAAAAACAAGTAATTTATAAAAATCGAATAATGCCGAAACTTCTCAGCCAGTAGAAATTATCAGCCCTCCTGTGCTAAATGTTGAACAACATCAACTGCAAAAGTTGCCGCCCATCCGGAAATCATTCGCAAAGTGCCATCATCTGGTGTATCAGGCGGCTGGAAATGCTACAATGCCTGCTGCGGAATTATTCAACATGGATGCACCGGTAACTGGGAAGTTAAAGCCAAAAGATCCGCTGGAAACAAGTTTCAATACGGCTGCCATGCAAAAGATTGCCTATACCAAGATTTGGATTGGAAGTCAGCAGACAGAAAGCAATCGTTCGCTTAAACGCGTATTTGCACACGGTTTAGATGATTATTTCAAAGATGGTTATATCAATCAAATCGAGAATCTGTCGCTGCAGGAGCAGCCCAAGGGAAACGCTAACCAACAGCTATTTGTGGCGCCAAGCAACGTAAGATTATGCATTATACAGTGGTTAAAAGTTGTAATAACCATTACTCTTTACAGACTCCATCAGATAGTTTCCACACCGTTCCCGAATGGGAATCGTATGTGTCGCCCTTTGACGACATGCCAGTGACGCCCAAAGAGAAAGTGTTGCCTGGCATTGCCGTGCCCGCCGGCTTCGATTTGACTAACTTGGTAGAGTACAAGAATCCCAATCACTGGCATCGTCGCCGCACCACCCTTAACAATAATTTTAAGTAATTATTTAATTATTTATGATTAAATTGCAAGCAGGAAATGGCATATTTGATTGTAAGTCGCGTTTGAAGTTTGTGTACTCATATATACATACACATTTATTGGCCCTTAAACTGATCTTGCGCTCAAATACCTGAATATATTTCTTATCTCGGACGATTCCCAAACAATTAAAGCCGTTGTCAGACGGACGCCGAAGACATAATATCGCCAGCGTAGCCAAAAACTGGAACACCATGCTGCGATTTAGAGATGAGCGCGTGCCTATCTTGTAAAACATGAAATCAAAAATCTTAATTTGAATACTCCTTAACGTTAAATGGAAATAGCGTTTTGATATTAATATTAAGAAAAGCATTTAAAGTAATTTATAATTCGATGTTTTGTGCCCTGCACGACTGTCACGGGGCCCATCTCTACTCTCAAATGATTTCATTGTGCAGCCTGATAAAATTGTCGCCAGCGAAAATGTTCCATGACTTTGATTTTGGCCGCCATAACATTAATTTCCAACGAAATTACACATATATACGAAGGAGAGCGCCACAGCAACAACTAAACTAACAACAACAACACACAAACAATAAGAGCAAGAGCTGCATATGGGCCTGCGAACAAAACCAAAACCAAAAAAAAGTTCGCTTATCTATGCTGAAAGATCGCGGAGCTCATTTGACTTTGACATGCGAACGTTTTTGAACCTGAGCCTAGCTCAACTCTCTGCCTGCTTCTGCTCCTAAATGAGAATTCAATAAATTTTAGCAAACAACAAAAAAAAAAGAACAACAACTGCAACAACAACACAATGGCCACTTTGGCGTCGTTAGTCTTTTTGGCGACGTTTAACATGAATATGCAGTGTGGCTAATGTGGAGCCCATAAACACTTCCAGCGGCAACATGAATGGCACTGCAGCCATGCAACAGATGTCCCAAAAAAAAAGAAATAAAACAGGTTGCTGCTACGTGTGCGGTGGATAAATGCCGAGCGCTGTAGTAGTTCGAGCTGAAGTTGGAGCAGAAAGTTGGGGAATCAGCCGCTTAACAATTGTTTCTTAACGCGATTTGAAATGAAATGCCACCGTCGAAGATTTGCAATTTGGGCACTTGGTGGCCAATATTCAAAGATGCCGCCTCATTTCCGTTGGCTAGTTGGCGCACAAAACAAGCGCCACAAGTGGTGGCATCATGTGTGTGTCTGTGTGAGGCATCCGGGCTGTGTCGGGGCAATTTTTGCATGTAAATGGCAAACAACTACAACGTGAAAACATCAATTACATTTGCTCTCTCTCCTACCTTGTGTGGCGCATGGCTGGCCAGGATTACCTGGCGATCGTCGCGCTCAATCAGCGCATTGGCGCTGGCGCCAGCATTTAAGATGCGGTGCTCTCTGATCTGCTGATAAGCTTATGTTGTCGTCGTCGTCGTCGTTGTTATTGTTGTTGTTGCTGTTATTGCACGGAGGAGAGCGAACACAGTGCTGGACTGGCTGTGGCTCTCTGTGGATGAGGGTGAGCTTGAGAAGCTGGAACTGGTTTTTATGGGCCAACATGTGAGATAGATATGAGACGCAATTATGTATACAAATAACGTGAGCAAAATGAAAGAACAGCAACGTATTTCAAAAACCAAATAAAGCCACACAAAATAAGTTATAATTTATATGCAAGGTCGGGCGAGATAGTGGACTGACAGAAATTTGTCTAAAAAACGAATTAAATACAGTGAAATCCGAATAAGGAGAACTGCGCTTTAATTTTAGTGCATGCCTTCTTTAAATGTATTAATTTCCATTAAGAAACGTTTTACAATTAAGTTTAGCTGTAATTTAAGAAATTCCACATTGAATAACAAACATTTTTTTCGAAATTCTTATAAAAAAATCTTTATTTGCTGGCATTAAAATGCCAGTGACAATAAATCCATTACGAAATCATTTAAACAATTAAAATTGCATAATAAATACTTAAGATAAATACTGATGGTAAATACCTGGAAATCTTAATTAGCTGCAAAATATCACAATTTAAACTTACTCTGAGACGCGCAGGCAACTAAACGCTAATTAAATGTATAAGGCACTTAGGAGCAGCAACTGAAATGGGAGCTGTAACAACAGCAACAACAACAGCTGCGACAGCAACAGAAGCGTCTAAACTGAGACGGTCGTTCCTAATATGTCCAAGATGCTGAAACTGCTTCGTTTGGGCTTTGACGCAATATCAACAGTGGCAACATCAACCATTGAAGCAGCTGCAGCAGCAGCAGCACCAGCAACATTATTGTGGCTAATCGACTCAGATTCCAACTCGAACTCAGCAGTGCCATTCGCTGTGCCCACCACATCAACAAAGGCATCGGCATCGGCATCTGGCGCGGCGGTGGACTCACTGCTGCTGGAGGAGGAGGCAGAGCAGGAGGAGGAGGAGGCGCACGACGAATCGGGCGATGGCGGCGACCAGGGCCAACTTGGATAGCTGCCGATGTGTCTGGTCGATAATGACGGCGGTGGCGGTGGCGCTGGCAAATAGAAATTGGCCTCCAGTGTATCCAGCAGATAATGCCGTGCCACTAACAATCTAGAAGGTGCCTGTTGCCGCATCGCAAGCTCCTCTGTGTGACACAGGCGTTTAACCGACGGCGAGATGGCGATCTCCACATCGTTAGCTCCCGCTCCCAATCCCACTCTCACCTCAGCTCCTGCTGCTGCTGCTGCAGGTGGTGGGGAATCGCTGAGCTTGCGCTTGCAGCGGGATTGGCCCGACTCACGAAAGCCCTTCGCAAAGGGATTGTGGTCGATCTTCAGCTTAGTAATGCGATCATTCTGCAAAAGCACATATTTAATATTAGTAATTGCTTAATTGATGAAGTGATTGGCGAGTGAAATACACACCTGATAGGCGGTCACAGCGATAAACTCAGTTTCGGGAAACACATATGCCTGCTGTGGGGCCCAGGGTATCTGGGTGAGATCAGCGGTGCGGATGACATGCAAACGCGGCTGATATTTATGCATGCTGGCCAAGACAATCTATTATAAGTTGGGGCGAACATATTATTAGTAATATAATAGAGTATTCCTTAAGAGTCGACTCCACTTACATGTCCATTATTATCCATTGTGTTGTTCGTTAGCTTCACCTTGCTGAAGAGGAGCGCCTGGGATTGCCAGTGTTTGCCCGTTGCCGGGCTGTCCGGATGCAGATACATGCGCTGTGGACTCTGTGGCTCGGCGCCACCAGCTGGCACCCATTGTGAGCCGGAGAACTTGTAGCGACAATCACCAATGGGCACCATTTCCAGCAGGACACAATAGTTGGTGTCCTCCTCCAATCCGTTCAACGAGACACGCATCGAGGGAAACATGCGTCTACATAAACCACAATAATAAAGTAAAGAAATTGTAATGGTGGTTAGCGACTTATGTGATCTCATTATTTAGCTTATCTTTGTCGAGCTCTGCATGCCATCGTTATGTGAATGAGATAAGCTTGCGTAAAGATAGACTAAACAAATGATATGCGGACCCACATACCTGCCACTCTTTGTGATGATCATTTCGGTGCCAATGTGATGGAATTGTTGCCACAGTTCATTGTTCTCCAGCTTGGCCTCCAAGCCCGGCAACGATGGATGAGGCGGTGGTGGTGGTGGTGGTGTGTGTGCCACAAAATGTGACGCAAAATGGGGCAATAAGCCGCATAGTGGATCTGAAAGAAATTCTCGATGTTAAACCCGTCGGCAAAAGCATAGATAAAAATGTATGTATTCAATTTACCTGGAAGACGTTGCATCATTTGCTGGCGATAAAAGTCATTGGTGATCTGCTGCTGCATGCGCAGCTCCTCAATGTTCAGCAGTGCCAACATATTTAACTCAAAATATTAAACAATCAACAAAATGAGTTAATCGATTATTTTTTTTTTAATCTCCAAATCTCGATATTTATAATATATGCTTTTTCACTCAGCTGGCAACGACGAACTGCTCGCTTCGCTGTTCAGATTGAAACTGTTGCGCTCTGAAAATTCGTGAACACTAATTCGATTCCAGCAGAATCCGGTCGGATCAGTTTTTGGGCTCTCAGGTAGAGCTGCACGACCAGTTTTTCAGTTTCTCAATAATCTACTTCCAGTTTGTGCTCTCTCCCAACTGCAGCGTTGGCATTGGTCGCTGCTCCGTGGGTGTCTCTTGTCGTCTCGCTCCAGCCAATGAGTGCGCCATTTTGAGCAAGTTATTCGTTGCGGGGGCTTCGTAATGGGCGCCCATATTCATATTGATAGCATTAATTGCATTGGGGCCACCTCTTTGAACTCTAATACATTTCGGTATTTATACGAATGCATATGGAAATGTTTGTTTTTGATTTGGCCCAATTCATAATAGCCTATTAGCTTAAAAGACTTTTTAGAGACATGATTATGATAAGTATTTTATCGAAATAGATAGTCAATGCCAAAGTAGGGCTGAGGTTCGAATTAGTTTTGAGTGTTAAGAAATGCAAATTGTTCTACTAATATCTACAAATAATAATAAATATGGTATTATTATTCGTGATACCATGATTAGTAGAGAGAAATTCGTTTGTTTTTTGTTCACAAACCTTTTAAGTTTTTGAATAAAAATCGATGGCCAAGCATTGTTTCAATTGTGCATTTAGAATGCCACTTTCACTTGGTAATATCCTAAATCATTGATTTCCCGTCAAGAAATTTCTCATATACAATCGACTGATCATCTCCCATCTGTTTGAAGAGGATAAACGGCTTATCTAAAATCAGCATACAAGCTGCCGTTAAAAAATTCAAAAAACAAAAAAAAACTGGACCGCTACCGTGGAACAATGTGGAACCAAGCAGAGAGCAGTGAGAAAGAGATCCGCCGGGCGATAAGTTACCGTAATCGAATGTTAAATGGTACTTGTATCTAAATGGGCGCAACAATTTGTTGTGGCACATCAAACTGGCGCCAGGCGACTGCCGCAACGGCCACTTGACTGCCAGTTGCAGCCACTTGTTGCCGTTGCTGTTGTTGCCACTTATCCTGCGACCGGTAGGAGATGACAAAAATGACGACGACGGCGTCACTGTCGGCAAAAACTCACAGGCAAGTCATAAAAACGATCACACTTTGTCCCAAGGATGCTGGTGCTGCTGGTGCTCCTGAGAACAATGGGTAGACACACAAGATGTGCACTTTATGACCCAACCGATGAGCGACAACCAACAAAAATCGATCGCCGACCGCCGACTGTTTACGTGTCTATGAAGTACTATATATTTTGGATATTATTGTTATGATTATTGTATGTTTGTGGGTCTGCTCGACAACTTGTGCCCATTGTCTTCAAGGATACAAAAAACCGCAAGCGGTGACAGTATTTGGGGCATAAAATATAAAAACCGGAATCTCTGCGGAAACGTAATTTTCTTCCAACATAAAAATGTCAAAAGCAGTTTCAGAAATAGGAATGTGATCGATAAGGAATAACCGAAACCCTTTCTTATCTAACGTAATCCGCATGGAGTCATTAGTCGTATTGAATTTCCGGTAATTTGACTAGCTTTGCATAAAATCTGCGCAACATTTCCGCCTTTTGCAGAAACCTAAGTGCATTTCCTATCTATAACTATGACTATGACTATGACTCAGGCGTAATTACGGTTCCATCGTCCAGACGGATTTGTATCATTAGCTCACATCGCAAACGACTTTGGCTTCTGTCAAGTCGTCAGTTTTCATTCATTGCAGTGCCTGCATTGCCGGAAAAACCCGGGGAAATTTGAGCAGCCATTCACTAATTGCTGCCATTTGGCTTGTAATTGTGTGTTTGTTATCTTTGGCAATGCTCTTAGGCTACTTTCTTTCAGAGTCGACACACATCGTATATATTTACATAGCAAGAGAATATTCTTCGATTTTCATTTTGCACATGAATCAGACATTTAGATTTATTGTTTCTGTTTCTTTTGGTTTCTTTTTTTTTTGTTTTTTTATTTTACATGTAACTTACGCAATATGTGGATTAAATATTCATCACACGCAAGCCACGTACAATTAATTGTGTTTAATCTTATAATAATTTCAAATTAACTATGGGATCTTTCATATTTAGTTGGATATTTGTGTATTTGTCGTTAGTTTATTATTATAATTCGTTTATCACAGCTATACGTTTATACATTAAATATATTTAGATATATATTTGCAATAATTAATTGTTCTTTGTATTTGTTTATAATCTTTTAAAATGTGTTCAACAAAATACCTACACACACATGCACATACAATTGCCAGAAATTTACAAATACAAAAAAATTCAACATGCAAATGTTGATAAAAATATAAAAAGTTGTTGGGGGGGTGTGTTGATAAGAATGTTGCTCTTATGTATATCTATGTACATCAGCATTTCAGCAAGATCTGCAGACCGAGAGAAATAAGAATAGAAAAGAGAGGTAACAACACCAAAAGCTCAATACGTATTGATTGATATGTAGCACAGCTCCTACTGCTACTGCTCCACGTTTAGGATAGCTCAAAGCCAGTATTGCTACTAACGGCATAGCGCAGCTTGTCCCTCAGCGTTGACTTTTTCTGGTAGTTGGGCAACTTAAGCAGGTTGAAGCAGGTCGACGAGGTGGGCAGCCGATTGAGCGGATCCTTCTTGCGTATGGTAAAGAAACCGCGTATCACACTACCAATGGTATCGCCAGTGTCCTCATCGTCGCCCACCTCCACACAGCGTATGGAAAAGGGTGGCTCAAGGTGCGCAAAGCCCAAGAGTGGCGGTTTGGAGCAGCTGGTAACAAACTACAAGAAGCAATCTTTAGATCAATACGATCAACATCAAAATTTACTCACTTTAAGGAACAGTTTACGCTCCTCTTCGGTGAAATCCTTGGCCAGTATATCCCATAGCCAGCCGACAACGCGATGTGAGTCGTGGAATCCCCCATAATACTGTGTATGCTTGCGCAAATCTCTCAAATCCAATGGCACCGTATCACCCGATATCAGACGCTGCAGTTCCGGTGGAGAGAACAGCGACAACCACTCGGGATTGACAATGCTCCGAAAGCCGCGATTGAACGCCTGCGTCTGTTCGCGTATCTGTGTGTTCATATGAAAGTAGGCCATGTAGTGGATGTAAACCAGCTTGTTGTGATCGTTCACCACACGCGCCTTGCCGCCCGGATGCAGTTCGTGGGTAACAATCTTGCCCATAACATCCTGATCCACAGAGAACGTTAAATTCAAATCGGCCACATCCTGTTTGTAGTGCTTGATGAAGGTGAGACTGCGATAGAGCTCATTATCCAGCGAGGGCAGCTCATCCATGCAAGAGTAGAGCGCCTGTTGCGTTTGCCCCAGCAGCTGGGATAGAAAGAACGAAGCAAAGGGCACATCCACTACAATGCCCTCGTAGACAGCCTTGCCGAGCATGCGGCCCACAAATTCAAACAGTTGCAAATGATTGTCCTGAACGTACGAAATGGGTGAGGGATATAGTCGTTGATCCGAGGTCGTTTTGAACAGATTCAGCGATGGATCGAACACCTTCTTGATGGTCTCCTCGAGAAACTCTTTAAACACACCATCCTGATCAATACCCGCCTCGTGCAGTCCCTGTTGATTGATGAAACGCACGCGTATAACACCCTTGAGGGCATGTGTCGGCTGTGCGGCCAACTGGCGGTAGCCATCCTCAACGATACGCTCGCGATGGATGACAATCAACGCTGAACGGGGCGAGGCACACGCACTCTCCGTCAGACCCATCACAGCCTTCTCGTTCTGCACGAACTTTCGGAACAGCTTCACACGATCGTCGTGCGGTATTATGTGCGGCATCTTGGCCAGCAGCAGCATTGCATTCCTTTTGGCCTTTTCCAGGTCGTTGATGAATGTCGATGGCTTCACCTCCGGTATAAGCCAATGATTGGGTGGTGTAAAGGGACGACGACAGTCACGACGATATAAACAAAGCAATAGCGTGTGCAGTGAAACAAACACAGGATTTTGCACAATATTCTTGGCACCTATAAAAACAGAACATTGAATGTTATTTGACAAAGCCAAGTTGAAGCCAACTTTTGCAAACGAACCCAAAATGTTGTCGTTGATTAGCTTGTACAACATGTTGTTGAGAAAATAGGTAACCATAACATAATCGTTAAGGCGAAAAGGATTCTGTTCCGTATACATTTCGTACTCATCCAGAATGCTGCAATTGAAATGGAAGTCAACATGTGTAATTAATTAAATACGGCTTAATTTGCACTCACGTCACATAGTGCGTCATGCAGTCACAGAACAGCATCAGCATCGCTGTTTGCGGCTTCTGCGACAACGTTTCGCATCTGAGCAGATCCAAATATTCTTTCATGCCACAGTTGGGTCCCAGCGAAGTCAGCAGCAGCCAAATGTCGTAGAGTACATTATCATTGTAGCAAATGCCGGTCAGAATGTCCAGTTTCATTTGCGACAATGTGCTCAGAGCCGCATAATACATGCCGCATATACGTGAGACTTGCACAACATTGCTGTTGTCCAGCTTGCGCCATTGCATCTTTGACTGTTTACCGGCAGCGCTGGCCAGCAAGCCACTGCCACGTGTGGAGCTGCGTTCCAGCGCTCGCCGCAGCAAATTGCTTGTCGAGGGTTGTTGTGGCGACTGAAACTCAATGCGCTCGTAGTTCGCGTTGATCTCCTTGAGCAGATCGCCGAGCAGCAGCTTAATGCAGCGATTATCCCACAACATGTGAAACTGTTTCTTAATTAGCGCCACGTGCTGGTTCTGTGCCGGCTCCGCGCAAGGTGTGTGCCAGCCAAGAAGCTCGTGCCACTGGGTGAAGACGCCTTTGGTGGTGACCGTGTTCGGTATTAATTCCAGCATCGATGTAGTCGATTCCTGAAAGGTTCGTAAATAAGTTAAGAAGAAACCATTTGTTGTGTACTCACGGTTAGCAATGGATAGGCCAACAGCTTTGCCTCGGCTAAATTATCAATGTTAAACATGTTCACAATGTTGCCCAGATATGCCAGAGTCTTGGTGCCCGACATACTGGCCGCAAACTCCTCGAACCACTGATAATCCTCCGATATGCTCAACGCACGCTTCAGCAGCCACATCGAACTAAACTGTTCGATGCACTGCGGCACACTTTGATGCAAATGAAAGATGAGTGCCGGCACCGAGAGTATTTCGCTCAGAAATTGCGATAGCAAGTTGCGACTGTAATCGCCGTCGATCAACGGACGCAGGCAGAGTGTGATTATGGCAACGAGCGTCACGGGCTTCACCGACAATTCCTCGCGAGCGGTGCCTCGGAGTAGAATTAGCTGTGATGGCGAAAAACTCATAAGTATGCAAGAAAATTAATAAATATGACTTCTACATACGCGCATGGTTTTGTAGAAACCGTGCTGCACCAAGTGTCCTTGAATATTGCAACAGATCTTCTGCATGGCGGGTTGAAGTCGCTCAAATTGTGGATTACGCAATATGGCCCAGGATTTCGGGGCAGTAAACACAATGAGCGTGTGCAGAAAGAGCGCTAACGAAATGCTATCAGCATGATTCTCCGGCTTGAGATCCGGCAACAGCAGCAGGCAGTTAATTAACAATTGTTTAATATGCCCAATCCACGGCAAACTGCGTTCCTTGTGCAGACAGAGCGCAGCATAGGACTGTTTGGGATTGTCCACTTCCATGGCTCGGTTGACATAGCGACAAATGTACTCTAGGCGATCCCGATTGCGACCATCCTTTTTGTCCAATTTGATTTGTGTTAGGTAGCGACGCAGCACAGGATAAACCAGAACAGCGGGCAGCAGCTCTGACTCCTTTTCGTCCTGTTCGACCACGAAAAGTGCATCAAAGTCTTGGCTGTGGTCGTGAGAAGATAAATTAAGTACATATTTATAAATTATATATAGTTAAGTGTCTCACATGATTCGTTTCTGATATTTGGAGCGAGCTGCATATCCCTTGAGAGTCGCCTGCAGCAGTATGGCAGCCTCCTCGCGTCGCTTCTCAAGAGCGCGCTCTTCACGGGCCGCCTTCGTATGCTCCAAAAAGTTGGTTTTGTGGGATTCCGTTTGTGCAAACATTTTCAACACAAATACGTTATAGGTGTTTTGTTTGTCTTTGCGTTTTGGGGGAGCTGCAGCTAGTCTGATGTTGATTTCGTTATTCTAGTTATTGTGTTTGCGATGGGCTATATTGTTGCATGCGCGCATTAATTAACAATTCGCACTGTGCTGTAAGCTCTTTAGTTTGATGTGCATGGTAAGTGCAGATTGCAGTAGCACTCAGTTTTCCAATAACAATATTTTTTCATTTTCCTTAGCCCCTAACTAGTATATTGTACGTGAACAAGTTCGATTGAACAATTGAGCATTTGGTATCAACAGTGTGGCAACTACATTGCAAAAAATATCGATGAGGTAAGTATCGTCAGAAGAGTTCACTTATAATTCGAAACTAGTTCGCTTTGCTGAGTTCAGAGATGTTATCTATTTTTAATGCTAAAGAATTAAATTAGTTAATTAGTTAATGGCAATTAATTGAAAGAAATCCAGTTGAACTGTGAAGCTTTCATAATATTTAAGATAATAGATAGAATATCGACTTGGTAGTTTGACACTGAACTACTCAGTTCAAATGAACTAACTCGCTCTTAACCGATTCAACTTTATTTGTCATCTCCATCTCCAGCACCACTTTCTACGAGCGAGAACGTCGTCGCGTTAGCGTGAATTAATTATTAATTAACTATAAAAAATACATAGTATATATTTGCAAAAATATTACAATGCAAATAACTGCGAGCGGATACAGTTGTGTGCAGTTTTATTTCGTTTCGTCCCAAAATGTGTTGCGTGCACGCGCAAATATGTCGTGGTGATGCCAGAGTCAGCTAAAAAAGGCGATGTATGATTTTGCAAGACTTTGAAAAACAGAGAGAGAGAATAACAAAGCCAAGTCAAGGTGAAAATTATACAAAAAATTAATGGATGCGCGATCCGATAACATATGCATATCAAATTAACGAAATATGCTCGTATTTCGGAGCAATCAAAACTGTGTGAAAATAATTTCAAGGTTTGCACCGCGAGCAAGCGAATAGAAAGCAAAAGGTAATTGAAAAATAGAACGATTTTGGCACAAGCGCACTGTATTATAGTCTATGGGTCTATTGTGCTCTTGTTGTTGTTAACGTTTTGTCTGTGACTGGGTGGGTGGGGCGTGATTTGGGGGCAGCTGGTCGTCGCAGCAGCAGCAAAACAAAACAGCGAAGCGAGCGTGTTTTGTCGCTTATTTGTTGGAGAAAGAGTGGGCGGGGACGACGACGACGACAGAAGCATTAGCCCAAAACGGAACCGAAAGTGAGTGCAATTGAAAATAAAAAAACGACATGAAAACAATTGCACTGCGCTCAGGCGGCGAAAGCAGGCAAGAACAACAACTGAGCAGAAGAAGAAGATGAAAGCAAATGCCTGCCAGCCTGCTTGCTTGCTTGCTTTGTAATCTCATGTAATTTGCCGCAATTTTTGCTGCTTGTGCATTCTGGCTGCTTCCGTATGTGCGTATGTGTGCATGGGTATGTGTGTGAGTGAGCGCGCTTTGCTTTGGGGTCGGTAGGTCGTTTTGTGGCGAGCGACATGTAGCTTGCTTGCATTCCGTCACACCAAACACGCACAGCGAGACGCATATGCATGTGTGTGTGTTTTACATATGTCAGCATTAACATTGAGTAGCTCTCTCCCCCACAGTTAACTCCTTTAAATCTGTGAAAAAAAAGGCGCGCGCGTTTTTTGCCGCAGTGCTTTGCTCTGCTCATTTCGCAGGCTCCACCATTTTTAAAAAGAAAAACGCCAGCTACTTCATCATATGTACATTAGCTGACGCCAGCATCGCCAATCATCGTCATTCTCGCGAACGCTGCCGCTGCTAACGCTGCTCTGCTTTACAGTTCCTCAGTGCTGCTCCCCGTCATTGCAGCAGTTAGTTGGGTTGCCTGCCTGACTGACTGTTTAATTCTCATTTCTGTTTGTGTTTATTTGAGTGCAGATAATCAAATTTATATTGTGCATGCAAAATACAAAATTCGAAGAAAAAAAACAAACAACGCATACGAAAAGAAAATGTTTATAGAATACGATTGCTGCTGAGTTAGCAGCCCAGAATTATTGTGAGTACATCGAACATAGGCTGTTGTTGTTGATTTTGCTATTTGTTGTTTATTAAATATATTGACAATTAACATTTATTATTAGTATGTAATTCTATGCCGGTTATATATATATATATATATATATATATGTATATGTATGTGTGTGTTAAATTTACAGCAATTGCTATACACTGACACATAACCTCAAAATGGAAATAGTTGCCTAGTTAAACATGCCTAGTTACAGTTACATTGAAGCGCGCCATTTGCAATGTTTTTTTTTAATTGGTTTGTGTTTGTAACATTGGCAGATTAAATATCGTTCATATGTAATTAAACAAAAATGTGAAATCCTCTAAAAGAAAATAAGAAGAAAAAAAAACATTAAAAAAACCGTAAGCTATACTTGAATGCTCTTTGATACTGTAATTGTGTCCGTTATGTTTAAATGCTTGCCTATGTACACACTACATACTCACACATAAATGTGTATATACATTGACACAGCTGCATTGCTGAGAGAGCTTTAAAATTGTAACAGTAGGCAACAGCAACAATTCAACAAAAAAAAATCGAAGAAAGTCGCCAGCGAAACAAATTCAACTACTACTGAAACAAGCTTCATGATACCCGTTCGAAATGAGCACAACGTATAAAAGAAAAAAAAGTAAAAATAAAGCGTAACGAAATTAAATGAAAAGCGCAAATCGCAATAACCTAACCACACTTATTGAGAATCATTTCGCTTACCCTCTCCCGTCACTGGTACCCATCTCCTTGTAGCTCTTGTGGTTAGACACGCTTAAAGCTAATAGGTAAATAATGATTTGAAAATGTATAGTATTATTATTATTGATTTATCGCCACCGCGCGCAAAGCTCCAGTCGAAGGTGTTATGTACCAAACTCGTTATTTATTTATTTATTTTTCTGATAAGAGCCCCGCAAAGGTGCCTCCCCCACACCCTCCATGCTTCCTTGTTGCCAACCGACAAGCAAGCGATAAACGTCTACAATCAATGCTAATTTTTCTCCTTTTTCACATTTCTTCATAATTTATATATTTTTACTTGCTTTTTTTTACTTTTTGTTATTGTCGCAGCATTTGTAAATTTAATAAATTAGCGAAAAAATTGATTCGATTAACTTTGAATGTTGCCGTTGCCGTTAATGCCGTCGCTTGACATCTATTATCGCCCGAAATGGGAGCAACAACAACAATAGCAACAACAGCAAATAATGTCTGGGTGAAAATTCTTTGCGCTTGTGTGATTCTGGCTGATCACGCGGCTCGAGTACACTGCAATCCAATCAATGCATTAGGCCCAATTATCTAACTACAAACTCAAGCAACCAGCAGCAACTCACACATTAATCATCCATCATTTTGCATTGCAAAATTAATTAAAAACTGTTCGTTTGACTAAAGTCCAAATAGGCTATAGGAATAAACGGAAATGAAACACAATTATCCCTAATTAATCTCTCTCCCTCTATCTCTGTGCTTGCAGCCCTGACAACTGAACCAAAAACTAAACAAATAAACACCACGAGCTGCAGCAATTGTTATATATTTATTATTATACAAATACTTCCAAACGACACACTGTTTATTACACAATTGAGGAACCACAACAACAACGATATGAAGTACACAACGGGAACAGACAACGCGCTGCCCACGAGCAGCAGCAACAGCAACCAAATTGCAATAAGCGATCTACAAACAACAGCAACTACAGCACAGCAGCAACAACATCAACAACAGGAGCAACAATCCGCAACGACAACGACAAGTGCCGTCAATAACACAACGGCCGCAACTGCAAATCCCAATACCAATCCAAATCCCAATTCCAGCAACAATCAAACCGATAGCAATGCGCATGGAGGAGAGGCGCAACAGTCGGCTACACAGACGACGGCGTCACCAAATAATGCCTTATTCTGCGAACAGGTGACGACGGTGACGAATCTGTTCGAGAAATGGAACGATTGTGAGCGAACCGTTGTGATGTACGCACTGCTGAAGCGTCTACGGTATCCGAGCCTCAAGTTTCTACAGTATTCCATAGACAATAATCTGACACAGAATCTGGGCACATGCCAAACGAATCTGAGCAGCGTTGTCATTGACATAAATGCCAACAATCCGTCATATTTGCAAAACCTATTGAATGCATACAAGACGTGCCAGCCCAGCAGCGATTTGTGTGTGCTTGTGGACGGCATGTCGTCCTCATCCTCCGACAAGGATTCAATGCCCTGTTATGGCAGTGATTTTCAATTGACGAGCACCACAAGCCAGCATCCACGCAAAGAGGATTTATTGCACGAGGTGCTCAATATGCTGCCATTGCTCAAGCCTGGCAACGAGGAAGCCAAACTCAGTTATATGACGCTAATACCGCTTGCTGTTAAGGACACGGTGCAGCAGCTGGTGCCCACTGAGCTGGTACAACAGATTTTTTCGTATATGTTCATACATCCCGCCATTGGCAGCGACGATCGACGATCGCTGAATGTGTGGCTGCGTCATCTCGAAGATTACATTCAGTCCAACAAGCGCAGCGGTGGCAGCAGCAGCAGCGGTGCCGGTGCCAGCTACTTTGTACAGCCGGAGCAGCTGCAATTGCATGCAATGGTGGGCACAGGTACTGGCAATGGCAATGGCACCATTTCGGACAGCTCATCATCGTCCTCCTCGTCGCTGGGTAATTTGACGCGCAGTGTCGATTGGCAAACTATTGCGCCGCCAAGCCGGCACCACCATGGCAAACAGCTGCCCAGGCAGCCGGGCGAATGGCGGGGCAGTGTAAGCGGATCGTGTGGCTCGATCAATCCACTCTGTGATAATTTAAATGGTATTACACTGAACGAATTAGCATCTAGTCAGAATAGCTTAGGCCTCTCCCTGGGCAGCAATTCGTCGCTGGTCAATGGCGTCGTCGCTGGCGCTGCAGCCGGCTCAATGTTGGGCATTGCCGGCAATGATGATCACGATACCTCGTTCAGCAAGAACGGCACCGAAATCCTCGACTTTGAGCCCACCCTCCATGGCGATGCGGATACCACTAGCGGAATTGCCAGCGGCAGCAGCCTGAGCCAACAACAGGTGTGTAGTTTTTATTTTAAACTCTATGTATATATATCATTTTATATATTCATCTGCAATTCATTATAATATGCTTGCAGGCTCCTCCTACGCATGCCGCTCCCTCGCATGCCCCATCAATTCTGCCTCAGCTGTTGCAGCCGCCACCACCACCGCCACCGCCTCAACTGCCGTATGCTTCCATACTGATGGGCTATGTGGGAGATCAGTTTGGCGACGTGAATCGCTGGAGCCTGGACAGCAAGATTGCAGCGCTTAAGACACGTCGCTCCAATAGCCTGACCACCCAAACGATCTCCAGCAGCTGTTCGTCGAACTCATCGAACTCGTCTGTGATCACGGTGAACGACAATTGCTCCAATTCGACGGAGAATCTGGCTCAGTTTGCCAACAAGCCGCGGAGCTTCTCGCTCTCCATTGAGCATCATCGCAACAACAACAACCACAATACGCTGGCGAACAGCACCTCTGATCCACGCTTGGATGACTTTAAGCCCAGCTACATTAAGTTCCAGACGCGCAATGTGGGCATGTCGGGAATTGGGCTCTGGCTGAAATCGTTGCGTCTCCACAAGTACATTGAGCTGTTCAAGAATATGACGTACGAAGAAATGCTGCAGATTAGCGAGGAGTTTCTGCAGAGCGTTGGCGTCACCAAAGGTGCTTCCCACAAGTTGGCGCTGTGTATTGAGAAGCTCAAGGAACGCTCGCACATACTGGGTAAAGTGGAACAGGAGCTGCACACTGGTCAGATGAAGATTAGCACCGCCATCGAAGAGCTCACAAATATTGTGCTGACACCGATGAAACCCTTGGAGTCGCTATCTGGTGAGGAGAACATTGGACTGCGTTTCCTCAAAGTTATCGATCTGGTGAGCAATGCACTGCAACAGGATCCATACTGTGCCCAGGACGAGGAAACACTGGGCGTCTTTATGTGGATACTGGACCGTTCCATACACAACGAGGCATTCACCAATCATGCCAATCAACTCAAGGAGCTCAAGTTCAAGTTGTCCAAGCTGAAGATGTCCATGGTTCCCAAGCTGCATCATGTGAAGACAACGGTCGGCGCAGCTGGCAACATGAACAAGCCCAGGTAAATTGATTTAAGCTTAACTTAATTTGCATTTAAACATGGCTTTCTCCTTCACTTAGGTGGAACGGAAAGAGCCGCAAATGTGATCCGAAAAACGGTAGCAACGATCGCATCAATCATCGCAAAAACTCAAATGATATGCTAAACTTTTCGCTCAGCTGCCTTCAGCATCCATTGCAGCAGCATCATCAGCAGCAACAACAGCAGCAGCAGCCGCCTCCGCAACAATTTGACTATAGTGGTGGCTATCAAACGCCAGTACAGTACAAGAGCTCCTCCTATCCCAGCTTCATCAGCAACCCCCAACAACAGCCGTTGAAGCATCATTCACAGCTTGCGCAACAAATGCAGCAAATCTTGCAGCAGCAGCAGCAGCATTCACAGCACTTTCCTGCGCTGCCCCAGCAGACGCCGCCGCCTCATCATCGACGCTCGCTGAACAATCTTATTGTAGTCGCCGGTGGGCCACAGCAGCCCCAACAGCTGATCTTTAAGCCCGGCCAGGGTGTACTAACCAACAGCAGCAATGACAACCTGCAACATCAACAGCAGCGCAAGCCTAGCTTAAATGGACTCTCTGGCCTGGTCTCTGGATCATCATCATCATCATCGTCTTCATCGAGTGGAGTGGGGGAGCAGCAGCCAAAGAAGACGATGGCCGCTGTGGTGATGGTTAGTAATGCAAATCAAAATGAATCCGCTCAACAACAACAGCAGCCGCAGCAACAGCAGCAGCAGCCGCCTCCGCAAATATTAATTAACAACAGCAACAACAATAACAATAATAACAATAATAACAGCAACAACAACAACAATAGCAACATATTGAACAACAATCTGATAAACCATCAGCAGCTGCAATTGTTGGCTGCTGCTGCTGCCGCCGCCGCTGCAATGGGCAATGGCGGCAACTGTTTGTGTCCTGGTGATGGTGGTGGTGACGATATCGTTGCCTGTAGCAATAGTATTTGCCAGCAGCCTAACAACAACAATAATAATAACAATAACAACACAAACAACAACAATATGGATCACTCCTTGACTCAGCCGCAGCTGATCAATCTGAGCATGTCCACGCTTAAGGATAGCTTCAATATGCCGCCTCATGATTACAAAATGAATGACTTTAAGAGCTTGGAGCAGCTGGAGACGCTCTGCCGCCAAATGACTGAGCAGGCAATGAACTAAAAACTGTAGACCGCTGTTTGCTATTCTATTCTCTCGATTTTTTTTAAATTCTTCAATGTTTCATTGTTGTTATGTACGCTTGTTTTGTGTATGTGAGTGCGCTTGTACGTGTGTATCGAACCTAGAAAATATGAATGGTGTTTTTTGTAATCGTTTTTAGTGATGTAAGAAACTAAAAAGAAAGATAGTTAAATGTTAAGTTTATTATCTCTGTGCGTGTGTGTGTGTGTGTGTTAAATGAGGCGTCTGCTGGGCAATCTTGGAGCTGCTGCTACCACACTCCACACTGCAACGGCTGGCCGTTCAAAACTGGCAGGGCCTAGCTGAAAATTCCCCCTCCAAAAAACAAATACAAAAAGAAAAACCAACTAGGCGCAGCTAGGGCGCAGCTCCAAGGGGTTTACCCAGAGGCGGCGCTTTTGCTGCCAATGTTTATTAGTGTTTAAGTTGATAACTTTGTAAAAACGTAGTTCCAACTAATAATCGCAAAACTCCATGCAGCAAATGAATGCAACAAAAAAAAAACTAAGACAACAACCAAAACCAACAAACAACAAATTTCTTTCTGTAGGAAAATTTGGCCAAATTTGATCAACATTTTACGCTATTCTGACGCCTGACGCTGGCCTCCCTCTTAAAAACAAAAACAGACGTCGACGACGAAATATGCAATTTGCATACAATACATACATAAATAAAAATATGTATATGTTAATGAATTATATTATGAACTCTGCATCGTGACCATGAGACTGACTAAGATTACTATATTCGCAACTATAAGAACTAGAGAAGCTGGAATAAACTAAAAGAAAAACATGTTTGAACAAGCACACGATACACGACGACGACACGACATGCGAATCAAAAAAAGTTGCTTGCTGAAAGTCACATAATGAACTATGTTTATACACATATATATATATATATCTATATAAATATATATGGATATATCATAAATATATAAAATATATATACACATAATTTATTTTAAATTTAAAGGAACACAATTGCTGAAAACAAAACAACAACACAAAACGTGTAAACTGTAAATGTTAACTCTTAAAGAAATTGTCTTATGTTCGAGTTGGAATTATATGCAGAAATGGTTGAGGAACCTCAAGCTAACTCTACACATATTGTATTTTGTATAATTAGTAAGGATATAAGCCAAAAAAAAAAATCATACATATATGTATATATAATTATATATATATAGTTATGTATATTTTGTTTCGCTTTTAGGCTTTAGTCAATTGTTTGTAATAATGTGCTGTATATGATAATGATGGCAAATCGATTATGTTATGTTATTTTTTAATTGTGTTGAGAATTGCAAAATATAAAAAGAATCAAATATATATATATATATTTATATATATATATATGTATATGTAAAATGTCGATCGAGATTGCTTTGTAAGCTTAAGCTAATACTAAAACGAGAGTGACAAATGATAAAAACAAATTGTTAGCTTAAATTATATATGTGTGTATAATAAAAATTGAACGAAATGCATACAAATTGCAAAAATATGAATGATTATGGAATGCGGCTTGACGAAACAAATGAAATTGTTTTTTTTTTTTATTGAAATAATAACAAACACATCTAAACATACACACTCAAACACACAAAAGCACACACGACAAGCAGCCGCAACAAGGCAACAAATATATGTAAATTATATAGTGTAAACAAATTTAATAGCCATAGAAATGTTCAAAATTCACAACAGCCACAGAAAAACGATAAAAATGGTTTAAAATTTGTAAAAGTTCAACTATTAATAACGCATTGTGCATAAAGTCGAGTTAATTACAAAAAAAAAATGTTTGCATTGCAATTATGTACATAAAGAAAGAAATTCAAATCAAAATGTTAGTCAAGGGAAGGGAAGGGAGAGCAAAAGTGCCGCACTGGGCAGGCAAAGAACAAATTATCAAATGTGAGCATTCATGAGTGTACCTACTACCAATACACATATACATACATACATATATATATATTTATTTTAAATAAATTATTTCGAGAATTAACGATTGTCAATTTGTGTGTCTCTTCTGTGTCTGACGACTGCCAACAGCACGAGCTCAACTCGGTTGCCTAACAACCCAGGTTACCATGGATTTTTCAGTCTCCGACTCATGTTATTATTTAAAACGTATACATCATAATCAGTTAAGAACGAATCTAAATACATTTAAAAAAAACTTCATTCTGGGCAAGGTTCAATAGATTAATAAATAAAATGAACAAACATCGCTATAATACTGTGCAGCTCGATGGGCTCAATTCGGGCCTCTTGAAGCATCAGCAACAACAGCCAAAGAATCAACCAGATGCTTGCAATGAGGAGCAACTGCTGATGTGGCCCAGCGAGCGCATTGCACCAGGCGGCAGCGGTGCCTTTCATGCGCCCAAAGTGGAGTACAGCAAGGAAACGGCTGATTTACTCAAGCGTGAGTAGTGATAACTTTAGTTAGCTTCCCCTATAGCTACATCCTGCTGCGTTGTAGTGCTCATGAAGGAGTCCAAGATGTCCATGGTCATGCGCAAACAAATCGATACCAGTCTGCGCAATGGGGAGCCATTGCCATTGCCCAAGCCTCCACGCCCCAATACCAGCAACGATCTGGATAAGGAAACTATAGCCATTTTGGAGCGTGCACGCAATGCGAAGCGCAAGAACCTGCGCCAGATTGAGGGTAGTGGTGCTTATGAGCAGACCTACTATCGCCCGAGGGTTGACAATCGTATGCTAAGTGACAAGGCCAAGGCCAGGCTGCAGTTCACCATGGCGGGCATTGAGCTGCCGGATCCAGCTATAAAGCCACTACGTCGTTCCCGTGAAGATCGCTTGGTCACCGAAGAAGACATAATCAATGAATGTAAGTTGGCAATAATTTTTCAGGTGTGTAAACAAGTTTGTAACTCTTCTTTCTTCACAGTGCTGGATCAGATAAACGAACGCGCTGATTGGTTGGCCGAAATGGAGGCACTTGGACAGGGTAAGAAATATCGTCCCGAGATACACGATCAAATTTCGGAGCGTTTGCATCGCATTCGTGCGTTGGAGACCAAGATAAAGATGAAAGCTACGGGAGGTTATCGCTTCGTGGATTGAAGTGAAGCTGATAACACAAAAACGTGTTAAATGTTAAAATTATAGAAATAATGTTAAAAACAAGTAAATTGGCAAAATACAATCAAATTTCTTGCGTTTACTATAAAAAATGTTGCATACTTTGATGCGTCAGCGGAAATCTAAATTTGAGATTAGTGTGTAATAATTTAGCACTTTATTTAACTTATTCGCTTGATAATATAATAATATATATGTATAATTTTGTATCTGGCACATATTTAATACACACAAAACGCACAAAGCATTCCAACAATTTAAGAAGCACAACGCAAAGCAATTATGAGTATTCGGTGTACTCTTTGTGGTTCGACATGGAGTTTGGCAAAACGAGTGAAAACTACAATTAGTTGAAAATACATATGGATTTGTTTAAGTAATCGAATAAATTATTGGATTATATTTATATATGTATATAGATAATACGGCTAGGGTATATCTCTCTTGTTCTTCTCTATGCACTATTTTTCAGTGTATAGATATAGATATATATGTATATATATATACTACTATGTATATGGATGTGTATATGGATCTGTAATGCTCCTTTTAAAAATAGAGATTTTGTTTTGTGCTACAACTGTACAGGGACGTCGCTTAACAGGATGGCATGTGGCAGCGAAATTCGCCAGCTGCCTCAGCGAAACGATTGCGTATTAAATAGCCGCTGATCACCTCAGCCACCTCGTGTGGACGGTCCTCGTGTACGGCGTGACCGCATCGGGCCAATACTTGCATCTGGAAACGGCCCTGCATCTGGCCAACCGTCAGTGTGCGATCCAGTCCATCGATGCTGGCCAATAGCAACTGCTTCGGCAATCGCAAGTTGAGGAACTTGTCGCTCAGGCCCGAAAACCAGCCGACCCAATACTTCTCCGATTTGGCCAGATCGATGCGCCACGTGTAGCTGCAAAGGTTAAAGGTTGAAAGCTCATTGAAGTGACTGGCATTCCCCTTGGGATATCAGAGATCTTACTTCTTGGCCGCTTCCATTGCAGCCTTGGTTGTTATGGGCTTTTTGAATTCGGTGCCCTCGGCGCCATCCTCACCGCCATTGCCCACCTCCTCATCCTCAGAAATGCTAAACGCATTGGGAAACATACTTGTGTGATGCGCCTCCTCGAGCACCTCTTCGGGCAGTGGAAGATCGTTCGTTGCCAGTTGATTCGTTGTACAGCTGGTGTGGCAAATTAATTACATGTATAGATAGTTTAGATTTGTGAAAGTGACGCCACTCACTTGATTATTTGGCCAGGCATTGAGACTTTGGCACTGTCCACGTTGCGCACCTGTCCACTTCGTATGCACCATTCGATGGCATTCGGTATGCTCTGAAAGTATTTTGGACGCGAGCGCAAGAAGCTCTGCATGCTGGCCAAAGCTTCCATGGCAGTGCCCTCAACGACATCGATGACTGTGATGCCAATTAGGCTGGGCGCCAGAGCCATGTGTGCGAAATGCACAGCAATAGCACCGCCCATCGAGTGGCCAACCACATAGATCTGAGGCACCTCTTCGGGATAGAGTTTTTCTAACAAATCGCCAATGTCCCTGAGTGCATAAGAGATTAAAGTTAAGCCGAAATATATAAATGCAACAAGTTAGCACTACTCACTTGGACAGCGTATTTTCCGACAAGTCATCCTCATCATCCACTTTGCTGTCGCCGTGTCCACGTAGATCGATGCACAGGCACTGACAGTGTATCATGCTCGTCACCTCTGACTGAGAAAAATTAAATTAGAAGCGCACACAAAACACACTCATAAACAAAAGATGTACATACACAAAAGTGAGCCCAGGTGAGGGCCGAATAGCCTCCGCCGTGTAATAACAATAAAACGGGACCCGATTTCTCTGGCTTTTTTGTCCGATAGACGCGAAAAGTGCGCTGCTCATCGACGACAACGTCTTCCTTCTCGGCAAAGAACTCGTTCCACATGCACGGCTTGTAATCCCTGATGCGTGACTTTTTAAACGAATCCCTGCAATTGGGGTTTTTTCAAATAGTATCAATTAGATTGTGTTGTCATTAAATTCACCTCCCGCATAATATAATTTGGGGGTGGGGGTAAAACTTACGCTCGGCCAATGCGACCGCTCGGAATTGTGGGCGGCAGCTTGGACTTAAGCATTGTACGTTGTAAGCTCGACATTGCGTTCGATTGTCTGCGCAATAATTGCAGTTAAATATTTTATTAATCAAAAAGGTAATTTATTTTTTTTCGCTTCGATTTCGTTGTGGTTGGGCACCCCAAGACTTTAACATTTGTGTTAATGCTATTAACATCGGGCACCAATTTTTGCTGCCGTTACAAAATTGTATGTTCGGAATTGGTAACCGAAATGTTTACTTTGTTAATGCAATGCTTCCTAATCGTTCAAACAAAGTTTAAGTAACGTACAATGGCTTTTGAGAGCGAAATGTGTTCGGAGGAAAATTAAGAATGACGCTCAAAATTTAATTTAACAGCTGCTAACTGGCTTTAAGTAACATAATTCTAACAGAATATTAACATGACAGCTGTTGGCTTACATTATATATCGAGTATTTCGCTGAAATCAATATGATGGCGTTTGAATAATGTGTATTTAATCGTATTTAGAAATAAGTTTAAAAATTCCACTGCCATAACTTCCTCAACGTCTAATTAACCTTGAACCTTCGAAGGTAATAAAGTTTTGGTCATAGTGTGGTATCCATATGATTTATATTTAGAGTCACTATTTTTGGATGTGGTTCTTGTAAGACTTCTATCACAATAAGTCCAATTGCTTACAGTTCCAAGTTCTCCAATGCCTGGGCTTTTTTTCGGTTCCTACTTAAAGTTTTAGCCGAACCTTTAACATGCTTGGAAGCAAATGAGTTTTCAAATATATTTTATACATTTGGCAGAAGCTTATATAAACAAATATTTGTATAGGTGCATAATTTAAAACCTGTTCTCAAAAGCACATTTTGAAAATGGTTGGCAAAGAAAGTGATGATTTGCTGGATGGAGTGACGAGTGACGACGGTTTGGGCATGACCTACATGGGACTGATAACAAAAAGCTAATGTAAACACTCTACACGCTGTCGCACTTCTCAAGTCGCAATACATTTGTTGATATCTGACTAAACAAAAACGGAAACGGAACGCGCCTGGCTGATCAGTTACCAGTTGGAAGTCAGAACGTTCGCATCGCACATCATTACAAAAAAGTTGTAGTGCCCACTTTTGATAACAGAATAAGTGTTTAAAGCTCATAATAGTGTGATAATAGCTCTTTTGGTACGTACACGAACATGGTTCATTGAACCTCGAACAAACAAAATGTATTCTATTAAGAAACACACTCTTGAATAAACCGCCATTAAAATATTTATTTAACTTACACCTGGCAACGTTCTCATGTCAGCTGTGAACGCTGTTCTCCTCTCTCTCTCTCTGGCTCTCTTATGCTTCTTATAAGACTCTCTCTCGTTTTGCCGGCGTAATACGCAAGACGAAAAGCTCGTGCACTTTGCTGCAATTCTTTTTCAATTAAATTAATTGCAATTTGCGTCAATTTAACTAGAAATTGCAATAATTTAACACTTCCGAAGCAAATATTTGCTATGTTACCTAATCCGTGCTTACTCTAATCGTGCCAATGACATTGTGATAAGGTGAGAGCAGCGCTGATAACACAGAAATTTTACACACCTTTTCCATAAATATATGTTTGTATGTATGTATGCACATTTAAAGTTGTTTACGTATTCAGGTTTTATGGCTTGTGTTATTGTTATTATTAGCGATTAACGGGGTATATTTTGTAACACGTTGGCAGTCTCATCATATCAGAATATTTTTGCAGGTCAACTGAGAAAAAAAAATGGCATCAAATGGAAATGGTACAGTTACAGCATCCACAGTCGGCGACGAGCACGTTGCGGTGCAACAGTTGCAGCCACAGACCAAGTCCTATGAGCGCCTCTTTAAACTGGGCACCTTCTACACGCAGCAATTTGGCCTCAAGCCTGAGTTCTATGTGCGTGTTCCAGGACGGTGAGTGAATGGCCTAAAATAAATATATATATATATAAATTATAATAATGTTCCTTGCAGTGTGAACATTATTGGGGAGCATGTGGACTACTGCGGTTACTCGGTGCTGCCCATGGCCGTGGAGCAGAGCATCATGTTGGCTGTGGGCACGGATCTGCAGCAGACCAAGCTGGAGTTACGTCATCTGGATGAGGAAAAATTCCAGAGCTTTGATTGCGATCTGAATACCCTTGAGTAGGTTAAATGATTGCAACACAAATGCATTTCTAATTAGCAATTACACTCTTTATCTCTGTCAAGTATTAAGCTGCCTAAGACTGGCGGTCCGGCCTGGTACAGCTACTATTTGTGTGGCGTCAAGGGTGTGCAGGAGGAGCTTGGCGATAAATGGAGGCCAGTTGGCATGCGTGTGGCACTCAGTGGCAATGTGCCGCTCGCGGCTGGTTTGTCCAGCTCTAGTGCACTTGTGAGCGCAGCTGTGCTTGCCACGGCACAAGTGCAGGGTATGCGGCTGGATCGTAAGCAGTTGGCATCGATTTCGGCCAGTTGCGAGCAGTATATTGGCACACACAGCGGTGGCATGGATCAGGCGATTGCCTATCTGGCGAAACAGGGCTGTGCCCAGCACATCGAGTTCCATCCGAAACTGAAAGGGACGCCGGTTACGCTGCCCACGGGCGCATGCTTTGTGGTCGCCAATAGTCTTGTGCAGAAGCGCAAAGCTGCCTCTTCCGATTACAATGAACGTGTTGTGGAATGCCGTCTGGCTACACGCTGGCTGGCCAAGTCACAGAAGCTACCCAAATGGCAGGAATTCATTAGATTCATCGACCTCGAGGAGGCGTGCAAGTTGGATAATGCTGCCTACGTGCAACTGATTGAGAAACAGTTGCAAAAAACACTCTACACTCGCGAGGACGTTTGCAACACGCTGAACATTACGGAGCAAGAATTAGAAACGGATTTTCTAACGCCCAGCACACAGCATATGCAGCAATTTAAGCTGCGTCAACGTGCCTTGCATGTCATCCAAGGTTATCATCGGATTTTTGTATGTTTACATTGATTTATATTGATTCGTTATCTCGTTCTTATCTCGTTATCAGAATCTGGTCGCGTTATCAAGTTCCGTCAGATTTGTGAGCAGCTGCAGTGTCGCACCAGCAAGCAGGACATTGAGCAGCTGGGTAAACTGATGCAGCAATCGCATCACAGCCTGCGCGAGCTCTACGAATGTTCCCATCCGGATTTGGAGCGTCTGGTGTCCCTTTCTACCAAGCAGGGCGTCAGTGCACGTCTTACGGGTGCCGGGTGAGCTTTCAATTCGAATAATTCTAGCATTTCAACAATTAATAGTTGTGTGTTTTTTAACTACTCAGCTGGGGCGGTTGCATTGTGGCCATGTGCGATTCGGTTGAGGCTGCCGCGGATTACGTAAGCATGCTCAAGCGTGAGTACTATGCTCAACTGCCATCTCAGTTATTGGAGCGCTATCAACCCAATGATTTCAATGAAGTCGTCTTTGCCACAACTCCCGGCAACGGTGCCGAACTTTTTGTATAATAACTCAACATGAATTTGTAAACTGTATATTACCATTAGTAAACCCTTAGTAGAAACCCAAGCATGATAGTTAAATTGTACTTCTGGGAGCAAGGTTGGACACTGAAGAACATCATAATCTCTTAAGGAATCTACTGAACACCTCTTCGCATCAGATCTCTCATCCGATAAAGATTAATAGGTTAATACAGTACACAAATCATTATATCATAAACGTATGTATTAACAAATTACAAACTAAAATACAACAAGGCACATGTGGAATGGCAAATCTGCGGGCTTTCCTGTCTATCTGCGACTCAAATAGCCAGCGTTTTTGATGAGCTTGTAAACCTGTTCGCGTGGAATCTTTTCCGCTTCACGATGCTGAACGGCCATCTCCTTGCTTGTCAGCAGCGAGGATTTGGCCAGATTGGCTGCAATTACCGGATCGTTGTAGAAACGTGCACTCTTCGAGAGTTCTGCTGGCAGTTCGGACTCCCATTGGGCGTTTCGCACCAGCGCCGGATGCGCATCTGCTGTGGCGAAGCCCACATATGGTGATTCTGGCTGATATGATGCCTTCGCGGGCAGACCCAGCGATTGATGATAAAGAAACTGAGCCTGTACAGCAGCCAGGAGCAGCAGGAGACAGCTGAGGAGCAAGGAAACTTGGCGGGAGGACAACATGATTGCTGCAAGAGACAGAGAGAGAGATAGAGAGAGACGAGGAAAAGAGAAGTTTTTGGTCAAGCAACCATTCTATTTTGGGATAATTGAAAGTTAATAAATGATACGCCTGATTTATGGACGCGTTTCGGTTGCAGTGGCAGTGGCAGTTTTTAATCTGCGGCAAGTAGAAGCTGTCAGTTACGTGCGTCATAAATTATTTACGGAAAAATCAATTATCGCGGCAACAAGTGGAGCGACTAGACGCCAAACAGGCAACACACACGACTCAACCTGCCGTGCAGCAAGAGGCATTGTTGCTGTGGCTGTTGTTGTTGTTGCAGCAACTGGCGTTTTATCCATGAACTTTTTGCAATTGACGTTTTTTGTTTTGTTCGGTGATAACACAATTGACTGCGACAGCTTGCAGCTCGTTTTAATTGTCGTCACCGTGCTCCACTTTTGCCACGGCACAAACTATTCTGCGGTCTTAGTCTTGGTCACAATGCATTTGAAAAACAATTAAATTATTTACATAATCAGAGAATGACATTCACAATGCACGCACTAAGCCAAAGTCAAGGTTGCACATGGAAAACCCACTCAACAGTTTTTATAGTCTTTACAGATGTCAACATTTGGATTATAATCTGAATAGTTTTTCATTTAACGCCCACAACTTGTAAATGTCTCACAATATACGCAACTGGAAGTGGAAGCTGCTGCAGCTGGCTGGCAGAGTTGAAACTGAAACTATAACTGAACTTAGAATAGCGAGGTGGCGTTGTTTTATGTGCTCGCCGTTGAATGCCACAAGAACGAGTTTCACTCACTTCTCCTCGCATCGAGACGAATACGCAACGAAAAACGCTCAAAGTTGTCGCCAAAGCGCTCAAAGAGGCTGGCTTCGGATTTATTTATTTTTTGAAATTAATTACGATTGAAAGAGCAGCATAGTGTAAAATAGTTAGCTTTGTGCTGACCTAGGCCTAGGCCATATTTTTTTTTGTTTTTTTTAGCATGTGCAATTAAAAACGTAAGTTTTTTCAACTGTGTAAAGTTTCTCATGCTCCAAAAAATGTCCGCCAAAAAAGGTCGCGAGTTTTGCCGGGTGCTGTTTTTTTGGTCAATTACGCACAGCAGAGATAAACATAAACACCAAAAAATACAAATTTTACTTCAATTGTATAGCATGTGATATATTTGCTTAGAATCCGAATTCAAATCTATTGCGATTTCGAGTTTTGAAAGTGTTGACTGACCCTGAAATTAAATGCTGCTCAACTAACTCGACTAATCTCGACTGCGGTCTGCGTTAGAGTTGTACGTGGACCTGCACATGTTTGACCCTAATTCCTTGTTGTCGTTGCTTGGAGCACAGATGCCGGGGTTATTCAACCGTCAACCGTCAGCTGTCAGCTGATGCGGAAGCAGCCAAATCGGAGGCGGTGCTCGCTGCTCGGGGTGGGGCTATCTTTTTGCTCTGTCTTTTTGGGTCGCCTTGAACTCTAGCGTGTAGGTGGCACAGGTGCGTATCTTATATCTTGTATCTTGATGTTTCTTTGTGGTATTTACATTGTTTGGTTTCAGGGTGTGGTTCAACAAATTGGTATTTATTTATTGGCCGTGTCGAATTTGATATTTCATTAATAACCATTTTGTAGATGCATATTAAACAAATATGTTTACACTGCATTGTTTTGGCATGCAATCTTAATAATAATGATAATAACTCACAACTGTTGTGGATTTGATCTAAATAAATATCGTTAAATATAAATGTTGAGCTGCAATTATCAATTGTTCTTAATACATATTTTGTAATAGTGATTAATTTAGTG
The DNA here is from genome assembly GCA_035044105.1 of Drosophila nr. perissopoda 5 BK-2023a. NCBI lineage: Eukaryota > Metazoa > Arthropoda > Insecta > Diptera > Drosophilidae > Drosophila > Drosophila nr. perissopoda 5 BK-2023a. The sequence goes on from JAWNMK010000124.1 coordinate 1,464,809, forward strand.
GATTTTGAACTGAACGACTACTTTCATTTTGTTATAGATACAGTCATTTCTGGACAACCTTCAAATATTATTTATATTTATATATTCACACAGAACCTTAACCCGCACACATCCACATATTTGAAGCTCAAACGCACTCAGTTGGGCGTAGTGCAGTTGAGCTGCTCGCCCCAAGGACATCTCATGCAATTTCAAGTGCACGCCAAATTGCGGCGCGCAATGTAAACTGCAATGCAAAGCAGAATGCGGCGTATGAGCGAAATAGCATCCGCTTTGCCTTTGACTCGCCTATGTTCTGAGTAAAAGTTCGCACTGGCCCTGCCTTGAGCGCAGTAACAACTAATAAGAGAGAGCGAGCGACCTTCAATGTCTACCGGCTTTCAATTGCAAATGCAATTAGAATGGAGAGAGATGGAGAGAGAGAGAGAGAGGCAGAGTGAACGTTTCTTGCTCTCGCTGCCTCTCTAAATTTGATTTGCACTTGAGTCGCATGTGTGTTGGTGAGTGCATTCTCGGTGCAATGGGCAGTCGTATTGACGTTCAGTGGCTCAGTTGTCGTTGTGCAGCTCGCAGCGCGGTTTCTCAGTCGGTGCAGTGCGACGCGTTTTGCAATACGAACAACAAAAGCAACAAACAACCAAATTGAAAACGAAAATTTCACTTAGTGGCACATAAAGAAGCAAAAATCAATGGCATAGGCAAAAATAATTATTATACAATAAAAATACTGCATGTAAAAGCATGAGCTGTGCCCAATTGAAAAACTGTGTCACTGGCGCAATGTCTCTAAAATGCTGCACTTGCTCAAACCAATAAATTCGGCACACAATTTGCTCTTCGACTCCAATTCAGACTGCCAATCAGTTGCGATCGGGCGGCAAAATGGCAACAATTGCGCTGACAACAACAACTACGGAAACAGGATCATCAAATGGCATCATTCCATTGGCCCGCATCAGTCCCTATGAGGAAGACATTGAGTATTTGCGCAAATTGTTTCGCGATAAGAATCTGTTCAACTTTGACATTGAGCAAATTGTGTGCAGCGCGGGCAGCAGCAGCGGCGACAATTACATGTCCTTGGTGAAGCGTGTCACAATTTACGATGCAAAAACAACGAAAGGCGACAGTGAAATGGGTAAAAGATGTTGCAGCAGCACTAAATTCAACTCTACCTATTGATTATCATTATTATATTTATTTTGTTGTTGTTATTGCTGCTACACATTTAGCGGCGGCATCAGCTGACCTTGTTACACGAATTCTAAATGCCCAGATATACATGCACACATACACATATATATATATATATGTAATAAACATTTGCTAAAGGTCAACACGCACACTCACACCCACACTCTTACACACAATCAGCAATTGAGCGACTCTCTTATTTACAGACAACACATACGTTCATCACAACAAAAAGAGCAAACCATTTTCATTCATAAATTGTACTACGGCACGTAAACAATAAACAGCTGTTCAGCTGCAGGAGAGCCGCTGCGCAAAGTGAGCGCGCGCGATAGAGAGGGAGAGAGAGTTAAGCGCTTACTCGTTCTCTCATTGTTTTGCTTTGTTTTTCTGTTTTTTTTAGCTGCCGCCGCAGCAAGCTGCTCGGTCATCATCAAGCGTCAAATTGCGAGCATCTCTCGCCGTCAGCTTTACCGTTGCGAGCAGGCGTTCACCAATGAGATCAATGTGTATCGGCTCGTGGTGCCGCTGCTCTGCCGCTACAGTCGCCAGCCGCTGTTCCCGCAGTGCCACATCGCCGCTACAAACGATGGCAGTCTCAGTGGCGAGCCCATAATTGTGCTCGAGGACCTGAAGGCATTGGGATTCCGTATGAAGAATCGTCTGGCTTGCTTGGATCTGGGACATTGTTTACTGGTCACTAAGGTCGGTGACTGAACATAATCCTTGCATACAATTTACATAGATATATACTCGTGTGATCTCTTCTAGAAACTGGCACAGTTGCATGCCGCTTCGCTCGCTGCCCAGCAGCTGGAATCCGCTCATTTTGTCGAGCAGTGCGCCCACATGAGTGAAATTGTTTACTGCCCGGATGCGGAGGATTTTTACTCACGTATACTGGACACGTCTGTGCAGCAGGCGCTTGACAGCCTCAATGCCTCCAATGCGAATGGTAAACTGGCGACGCCCATACGCCTCATTGAGCTGCTGCGACCGAAGCTCTTTGGACAGTTACAGCACAGCATCAATGCGGCGGCAGCAACACCATTCAGCGTGGTTTGCCACGGTGATTTGTGGCTGAATAATCTAATGTTTCGCTCGCAACCGGAGGAGGTCATCTTCTTCGATCTGCAGGCGATGCGGCGAACCTCACCAGTCTTTGATATACTTCATTTCATCTACACCAGCACGCGGCGGCAGTTGCGCGATGTCCACACGGACACTTTGCTGGCGTCCTATGCGGAGGCACTGCATCGCGAGCTGCGCCAGCAATTGAGGCATACTCCGGCAGCGAATCAGTTGACTGAATTGTGTGAGACATTCTCACTGCAGCGGATCAGCGAGGACTATGTGCGTCATGTGCACTATGGACTGGCCATATCGATGTGGATATTGCCAGCGGTCACTTTCGATCCCGACAACATACCCGATCTGGATGTGATGAGCGAACAGAATCTGAATGGCAAAGAGATTAACTGTACGCAAAAGCTGACGCCGGAGTATCATCAGAGGATCAGAGAATTGGCGCTGGAGTTCTACGAGCATGGCTATCTGGAGGACGTGTAAATATTTGTAGTATTCGTAGTTGTATAACCATTGGGTGTAGGTTGTTTTCTTCTCAATCAATTGGGGGATGCAGCATTCCATTTCAATAACAATATAGAGATCAATCCAAAATGGTATTCAGTTAGATGAGCAATAACAGAGACAATTGCCGCACTTGTTTAGCTTCCTTTATTACCAATATATCCTCACTATTGTAACTTAAACTTTGCAGATAAATCTTGTTTGTTGTTGGTAGTCATATTTATACTAACAGAAAAGCCAGTATCTAAAAGCAAAAACAAAAATAAACATTCAAACTTGTTGGAAGTTTGATGTTTTTTCTATAAAAGCAACATCAACATGGAATTTTATAAAAAGAGGGCTTCCGAGTTATGATCATGCAGTTGAGGTCTCACTTATTGCCACCGCCGCCCCAGCCAAGGAAGCCCTTGACAAAGCCCGTTATGGAGGCTCCCTTCTTGCCCGGCGACTCAAGTTTGTCCTCCAGCGATGGCAACTCCAAGTAGTTCATGGCCAAGTCAAAGAACAGCGGCTTGCAGGGTATGGGCTCCATGTCGGGCGTCAGCTTAAACACATTGGGCGACCGGGTGTGCAGCGATTGATCCTCTTTGTATTGGGAGAGGCGCTCGTAGAGTGGTTTCGTTGTTTTCTGCGCCTTGGTCGAGACCCCGGCGGCATCCTCGCTATTGTCGTCTTCAAGCACACTGTACGCATGGGCTGAGAACTTGCTGCCATCGATTGAGGAAAGCATTCGCTTAAGCTCCGATTGCAGTTGGAATTCGGCACAGGGTTTGCCCTTGAGCGCATCGTTGGCATAGTTGGAGGCGCGTTCGTATAGCGCCACGGCCTCCTTCCACTTTTTCATGTCGATGAGCGTGAGTGCAATGTAATAGCAGCGGAAAGCCTTAAATGTGTGAGCCAAATTGGCCACCTCGCCCTGATACTGAGCATCGTCCTCCATGCCGCTGATCTGCTGCATTTCAGTGACATTCTGCAAGATGATCTCGTATAGACGTGCCAAATCCTGCGGACGCACACGTTTGCCATCGGTGTGAGCTTGGCTCTGCTGCTGATTGGGATCATCAAAGTTCAACTTGGCCTGTGCAAATAAGAATGTTCAGTTAAGCGTTAACAATTGGACTTTGGAGTCTTCTCACCTGATCAACCAAACACAAATTCCGCTGTAGAGTACGGCTGTGACGAATGTAGCTCAGATAGGCCAGCAAATACTGTACTCCAGAGACCGTTTGACCTGTGGTCAGGGAGCGCAGCTTGGGATCCTGTTTGATCTCGTCCCGCACTGCTTGGATGGCATCCTTGCAATCCATCAAAATGCGTTCGATCAGCTCAATCTTGCCATCCAGTTTCGTTGTCTTTGCCAGTGATTTATCCAGCTCCTGGGCACTGAGCAAAAACAAACGCACCTTCTCCGGTCGCACAGTGACCTTGCGACCACGCCAGTCAATTGTCTGCAGTCCCTCGCTGCTCTCCGACTTCGTTTGGCTCACCAACACATCCAAATTCTCCAGAACACCCTGGGCACGCAACTCGAGGATTTCATCGATCTTGCCACCGCTGGCACCGCCACTAATGTTGTATGCGCAATAACGCAAATTGGGCGTGAACTCATTGACTTTGGCGCGATACAGCTCCTGATCGTCGTCGGGCAGCGCCTTGGCCAAATTCTCATACACGACCTGGGCGCGTTTTAAATGCTCACCAGCCGAATCCCATAGCTGCAGCTCAAAGTGCAAACTGCCATGCATCCAGGCCACATATGCTTCGCACTCCAGCTTGGTGCGTGCATCGAACGCCTCCGTCTATGAATCAAAGAGTGGTAATTGGTGGAATCTACACGAAAGGGACATTCACTTACATTGCACAGCTCCTGAAGTTGAAGGGCATAGAAACAGGCGCGTCGCAGTTTGTTAATCAGGTGGAAACGCTTTCGCTGCTCCGTGTTGGCCTCTTGTTTCAGTTGCATGGCATAGGCCCAGGCGCGTTCCGCACTTATCAACGGTATGTGTATGAAACGCTCTTCGGCCTTCTTGCCAGTCAGCTGGGTGAGCGTCACATCGCGACGTTTGAAGTGACGCTTGTCGCCCTGGGGATACTTGAGGGCCTTGCGCAGTCGTCGAATGCGGCGTGTGCAGTAGCCGCGATAACGTTGATAATCACCATGTCGGAGGCCATGCTGTTGCTGGGCATCCTTGATCATGTGCAGTACTGCAATTTTTTGTGAAAGTTAATTTAGTTTCACATATGCACCGATTTTTAGGTTAATTGTCAGTGCAGCACCCCCTACTGGAAGGGGGGCTCACACTACGCCACTCACTTTCAACGGTGAAGATTTTCACTGGTTCCGGCACGGCTGTGACGCTGTCCACTTTTTCGACACTTTCTGTTCCATTATTTGGATTTGGCTCCTCGACAACCATTGTTTAAGCAATGCCAGCTATACAGTTACAACGTGTAAATAGCAACGGATTAGTACAAAATATACGAATGCACGACGGTCGGGTCGTCAAACGTAAACGTCATCATTGTTTTCGATTCCAGCGATGGTACTTCATATAATGCAAGCATCGATATTTTACAAATTACAATAACAACATTATTATTAATTTGAGAAGGTTCGCACACTAATAAGCAAACAAATTTATATATTACATATACATAAATAGTTTAGAGGTAGTTTTAATTTAGTATTCATTCATTTTAGACCTGTTTCAATTTGAATAAATTATTATCGATAGCAGTTATCGATGCTTTTGTTGCTTGCTTGCCATTACCCTCCTCTAGCAAGTAGTATCGTTCAATCCCTTTGAAACTTGTTGGCTGACAACGCAAGAGCGTGCGTTGACGTTCTGCTTCTTTTAAATCAATTTCAGCCAAGTTCACAGGTAATTTTCAAGTGAATTTCTATGAATATCAAATCACGACATTGTAGACAACAAGTTAATTGTCAGAGTTCATGCATAAAAGTGCTGAAAGCAGCTGCATTGAGGTTATACTTTCACTGCTCAAAGCACACCCCCCTAAACCAGACACCCCTTCACGCTGCACTGGCTTTGTTTTGACGGTCGTTTTTTTTGACAACGTTTGCAACGTGTAAATGCAAATTGATAATGTGAAATTTGTAGTTATAAAAAAAAAGTACTTTTTCTTTTCACAGCACAGCATGTCGCGCAGAAGGGAGAATGAGGAGACGGACAAGCAGACGCGTATTGCGATTGTCAGCGATGACAAATGCAAACCGAAACGTTGTCGTCAGGAGTGCAAGAAATCCTGTCCGGTGGTGCGCATGGGCAAGCTATGCATTGAGGTGACGCCCACATCGAAGATAGCCTCTCTATCCGAGGAACTTTGCATCGGTTGCGGTATCTGTGTCAAGGTGAGCAGACTCCTCTGCCGCCAAACAGCTGTTAATCGTTTCTCTTTCTTTCGTAGAAATGTCCGTTTGAGGCCATCACAATTATCAACTTGCCCAGCAACTTGGAGAAGGCCACAACGCATCGTTATAGTAAAAACTCGTTCAAGCTCCATCGCCTGCCCATTCCACGACCGGGTGAGGTCCTGGGTTTGGTTGGCCAAAACGGTATTGGCAAGTCGACGGCTCTGAAGATTCTAGCTGGAAAGCAAAAACCCAATTTGGGCAAATATGCCAATCCGCCCGACTGGACGGAGATTCTGACCTATTTCCGCGGCTCGGAGCTGCAGAACTACTTTACCAAGATATTGGAGGATAACCTAAAGGCATTGGTCAAGCCGCAGTATGTGGATCAGATTCCTAAAGCAGTGCGTGGCACTGTCGGCGATTTACTGGACAAGAAGGATGAGCGGGATCTGCAGACGAAAATCTGTGATATGCTGGACCTGTCCCACATTCGCGATCGTGAGATTTCCCAGCTATCTGGTGGAGAACTGCAGCGCTTCGCTATTGCCATGGTATGCATACAAAATGCTGACATCTTCATGTTCGACGAGCCGTCCTCGTATCTGGATGTTAAGCAACGTCTGAACGCTGCTCTCACCGTTCGGTCACTGCTGCATCCGACCAAGTAAGTGTGTCATTTAGTGGATTATCTCTCACTTTCTCAAGCTAACCTTTTGTTTTTCTGTAGATTCATCATTGTTGTGGAGCATGATTTGTCTGTGCTGGATTATCTGTCCGATTTCATCTGCTGCCTGTATGGCGTGCCCGGCTGCTATGGTGTTGTTACTATGCCTTTCTCGGTGCGTGAGGGCATCAACATTTTCCTTGACGGTTTTGTGCCCACGGAGAATATGCGTTTCCGCACAGAATCGCTCACGTTTAAGGTATCCGAATCGGCCACGGAGGAGGAGATCAAGCGAATGAATCACTACGTCTACCCATCCATGGTCAAAACTCTGGGCAAGTTCGAGTTGACCGTGCAGCAGGGTCACTTCAGTGACTCCGAGATCCTCGTGTTACTCGGCGAGAATGGTACGGGCAAGACGACGTTCATTCGCATGCTGGCTGGTAATCTGCAACCGGACGGTGAAGTCGAACTGCCCATGCTGAATATATCGTACAAGCCCCAAAAGATATCACCGAAATTCCAAAATCATGTGCGTCACTTGCTGCACGACAAGATTCGGGATGCATACGTGCATCCGCAGTTCATGGCGGACGTCATGAAGCCTATGAAAATCGAGGAGATCATGGATCAGGAGGTGCAAAATCTGTCCGGTGGTGAATTGCAGCGCGTGGCCCTGGTACTCTGCCTGGGCAAGCCCGCCGATGTCTACCTAATTGATGAACCCTCTGCCTACTTGGATTCGGAGCAACGTCTGGTCGCTGCCAAGGTGATTAAGCGGTGAGTATTGATCTTTTCTTATTATTAGTTGGGTTTTACTTACAACATACTTCTCATTGCAGTTACATTTTGCATGCGAAGAAGACTGGCTTTGTGGTGGAGCACGATTTCATAATGGCCACGTACCTCGCTGATCGTGTCATTGTCATTGAGGGTCAGCCCTCGGTGAAGACAACCGCGTACTCTCCTCAATCGCTGCTCAATGGCATGAATCGATTCCTTGAACTGCTCGGCATTACGTTCCGACGAGATCCGAACAATTTTAGGCCCCGCATCAACAAGAACAACTCGGTCAAGGATACGGAACAGAAGCGCTCTGGTCAATTCTTCTTCTTGGAGGATGAGTTTTCGGGTTAAGACAGTTCAAAAATATAAAACAATACAACAAACATAAAATATGCAATTCTGCGTATTTGAAATTTGATTGCCGTCAGCTTTGTTCGAGAACTCGGTTTTATTCAATTCGATTCGCTTGCTGTCGCGTTTTCTGTCCAAAAGTTACTTTGTCCTTTTCATTTTGCATTTTTTAAACAATGAACACACTTTTCAATATTTCTATTTTCATTGTTGTGCAAAATTATGAATAATCGACCATAATGGAAGTTCTTTATAGTGAGTTTTTATACATATACCGAAAATAATCGATACAAAAACAAAACAACAATAGGAAAGTCAAATTTGTATAGTAAAAATAAATTAATTTACTTTATAGAAAACGGCAAAATGCACCGAGTTTTATTTATGCTTGAAATAAATTCCCAAACTCAAAACTTTAAGCGCAACAGGTGTCAGCGATGCACTGTGAATGGCAAATTTGATAGGGTTGGGGTTGTAAATAGTTTGGGTATTTTTGCAAAATAATACGTATTTATTGCACTTATTGGTTAGTTAGCATATTACACACAAAATACGCACAATTGAAATATAAATATATGCATATGAATTACATAAGGATTTCATTGATTTCAAATACGATCACAATTCGAAACAAATATACAATAATGCTGCATAGCATACTATCTAAAACACATTTATATTAATACATACATAGTTGGACATTTATAGAGCAACGGCTTAATTCATTTCTTATGTCTTTCTTTTTCTTTTTTATTTATAGATTCATTTTACAAACGCTTTCCAAGCAATATAATTTATGCGATTCAATCAAAATGTACAAAATACCAACGTTTCGAAAAAGGCAAATCTTTGAATATTACAATGCTAAATTTGATCTGTGGCTTGAATCATCATCATTATTAAGTACTAAATAGTAGATTTTAAGACTTAATTCACTAAAAATTCAATACAAGTAAATGCGTCAAAAATTGACTCCAATTGTTAAACATTTGATGTGCAGATTATAAGAGAGCTCCGTTAAAGTACATTGAGATTGAGAGAGATCGCTTTACAAAATACAAATAGAGAGCTTCAGATAAAAATATTAATTTCTGTAGTTTACATACAAGTTAAATGGACACTGTCAAAATATTGAGAGTCTGTTGTGATCCAAAAGCAGATCTAACTATATAATTGTGTCTGTGTGTGTGCATGTATTCTTTTTTTTGTTCTTTATCATTTCTATTCAGCAACATGTATAAATGGAACTTTTTGAGACTTATTCGTTAGTGTTTAACTTTTTTTTACAAAATAAGATTTGCTTATATAATTGATTGATTTAAAATGACTACCAGAAAGTATCAAAAATAAGTGTATATATTGTATATATATATTAATATAAAGAGACACACAGAGAGAACTGCTCGATGAGGTAGCCAACAACTCATGCATTATCCTTATCGTTCATTAGCGCCATCACTTCCTGACTTAACTCCACAGCCTGTTTGCGCAGCTTGAGAGCCTTAAAACACAAATCGTTTTATAATGGAATTATCATTATAGTTATGTGTGAAGAGAACTTACCTGAATTCTCAGCTCGTTTTCGCATGTTACAAGCTCCTGTATTTGTGCCATCGTCGTTGACAAATTCTGTTGATCAATCATCCAACGTAAATAGAGTTCTGTGCCCACGTAAAATACATATTTAGGCAAAAAGTTTTTCTATATGTATTAATATCAATAACGAACCACTCCACAATTCCAAGCTAATGGGCGCCACCGAGGGCCAGATGACACTCGCATTTGGCTCATACAGCGGATTTAGCAAGGTCTGCAGGACATCGGGTCGATTTAGGTATGACCACAGGCTCGTTGTCCTGGTGTGCACCTGAAGCTCATGTCGCTCCCGTTCCGAGTCGCAGAGGAAGGTGCCATATTGCGAGAAGTAGCTGTGCTCGAACAGCAATATCAGCAGCTGTGTGCTGAACTCGAAACTGCACGGAAACTGCGTGTGCAGCTGAAAGATGCAATCCAAGAACAGCACAAAGGTGGCGCCCGAGTTCTTGTTGCGCATCTGCTGCGGCGTGTAGCAGGAATACCTATGCCGTGAGGCAAACGGATGACCCGCCTGGATCCATTCGCGCTCAATCAAGGCTTGCAAACTGCAAATGGATATCAGATAATTATAGTATTTAAAAGACTAAGGCCATTACTGACCCGCGCACAGTGCGGCAATCTGGATTGAGAATGATCTGCACTAGCGATGTGACAATCAGCGTCGAGTCCAGACCCTTGGCACCGTGCACCAGCACTGGGCTGCCCTCCTGATCCAGACACTGGGCGACCACGCAGGATGCATTCAAAGAATTGAGCACCAAGCTGAGCCAGCCACTGTTCTCCAGCCGCGAGAGCCATTTATCCGTGCTGCAGTTAATGTCGTTGCAGGCCTCGATAAGTTTGGCAAAGCTATCCAAAATTGAGGCAGGCGAACTGACATTGCCAATGGCGCGATTCACCTTCTTCCACTGCGAGTAGTGCAAATCCGTCTCAGTGTTGGACTTGCCCTTGCCCCACGTGTCCACAATGAAGCCTTTTTTGCTGCGTCCCAGCACCAAGTTGAGTATGGCCTCGTCGGCCCGACACCGCTTGATGCCTTGTATGGACAGTGGTTGGGCGCTGCGCATCAGCGTTGCCTGTGTGCAGTGTACAAATTCAATTAAATAATGCAACTCAATTATATGCATAATGCAATTAAAACGTACGCCATTCTCATGCCGGTAGCTGAGCACGGGAAAGCGTCCCCCATCGCGGAATGCGGCGGAGAGTGCGATTTGCTCGTCGCTAATTGCTTTAGGTACAATCAGTGTGGCGCCATATGAGGCACAGACGTCAAAGTCTTTGTTGACATGGCTGATGCGCCACTCGCAGGCGGACACACTACTCCCGCTTCCACACCCACTCCCACCTACGCTGCCACCCAATGCAGCCACGGCGTCCAGCGCAAAGCCATTCTGTAGTGGATGCGGTATGGGCGTCGATGTTGACGGCGTGCAAATTGTGATATTTGCCACATTCGGCGACGAGGCACCGCCCATGCTCAGCCCACTGATAAGCTGGGAAAATTCTAACTCCGGCCTGCAAATCAAAGGGGTTAGGATGGGCAATATATCAGCAGTTCTCGAACGCACCTAAACATGGTGTAGCCATCCTCCAGTATGGAATACATGGGCCTGTAGAAGAACGGATAGTCCAGCTCGGCGTTCTGGATTTGACTGAGCGCCTCGAGCGAGGCGGCCACATTGAAAAAGTCTTTGGCATACTTAATCTCCAGCGATATAATGCGCAGATCCTTGCACCTCAGTGTTATCAGGCCACCCATCACAATATTCTGGCCCATGCTCGGTCTCCTTTCCACGCAATCGATGTTCTTGTGCAGCAGCTGCATTAATGTAATAATGGAATAATTGAATTAAGAGAATATCACTTAATTAACAATTTTACGCAACGGTGGGCAATGCTGCACTGCACCCACCCATAGCTCCTGTGTGTTCTCCTGGCGTGCGCTGAGCAGTAAATGGTGTCCCGTTATGCACAGGGTGCCCTCAACTGTTGCATTCGCTGCTGTTGTTGCTGCTGCATTCGCATGCAGGAAGACCCCATCTAATTTGGGTGTTTTTATTAGATCAGCGAACTCCATGTCATCCACTCAGCATCCACCCACCGACTTAAAGTACACCCGCACACTCACACACACGTGCACACACAATTCGCGGCTGACCACCCAGAGAGCGGTGATTTTGTTCACACTAATTAACTTTTTGCATTTTCCTGCGGCGCTGCTTTGTTGTCGTCGTTGTTGCCACTTGATTGCTTCTTCTTCCGCTCTGCCCTCCTTTGCTTCTTTCTCCTTTCTCTGCCGGACAGGCAACACAAACAGCCGTGGGGGCGTTTCACAGAGTAACAAATTTATGATTGCATTACTTTATTGTTGCATTATTTTATTAGCATTCGGTGAAAACGCCATAAATATTTGTTTACTACTTGGGTATTTGATTTTATTACTAAAACAGAATTTTAGTGAATTTTGCGAGAGAGATAACGGTGTGTGGTCATTCACAGCGAAACGCGGACTCACCATGAACACAGTTCACGCGGCCGTCATTTATATGCGGAGTGAACGCCGTTCAAAAGACTTCTTCGTGCAAGCAGCCCAGTTGCGCGGGCAATTTGAATGAGAAAAACTATCGTTATCAATTTAACTTCACATATGTATATAAATATTTATTCATACTTAAAAGTTGATTTCAAAAGGTTTGTTTACAAAAAATAGGGAAGTTATCCGTTTTGTCTGTTCCATGGCATTGAAACCAACCACAACGCTTGTCAGTGTATTTGTCTTTCAGGCTTAATAGCTACGGTTTCATTTGTCTACTTTTTTATCCTTGGGATTGTGAGAGATTTTGAATTTCAAACATAATAGAAAATATATGTATGTATGTATCGCAAGGTTTTTCTTGTAGTTTTTGGAAAAAAAATTGCTTCTCTGTTAATTGTCACAATACGAATATATAAATACTTAACAGCTTGTAACGTACTATAAATGTATGTATGTATTGCAAATATACGCATCAACCAACTAACACACACTAAAAAGAGATGTATAATTTATGCATTTTATTTCCGCATAAGATATCACAACAGGACGCCCAAAATTGCCTAAAGCACGATAGAATGAGGTACTAAATTGGAAAAATCAAGCAACATTTTATAAAAAACCAAAAAAAAAACATGCATAAATTTAGAATTCCAAATAAAAAAATGAAAGGAAATCATTGGCGATACGCTTTATTTTTCTCGCTAAAAAAATATGCTTTTCGATTCTTTGTACCAACAACTTAAGCTACGCATACATAATAAAATTATACTAAAATTAGGCGCTTATAACGAAAATTATAAATGAACCGAACTGCAAATGAATTTTCTTAGCAATGAAAATAAAATGTTTTCTGGTTTTCAATTGTTTGTTAAATGTAACTATGTATGTATGTATATGTATATGTAAGTATGTTAAATGTGTATGTACATTATGCGACATTAGAACAAAAAAAGAAATGCACAAAGAAATTGGAATGCATAAACAAAACTCAAGGTATGTAAAATGGAAGACATTTATGCAATGAATATATATATGTATATATATATGTGGAAAAGCAAAACTAAATATGGCAATTGACAAAAAAATATGTATGTATGTATTATTAAAAATAATTGGAAGAGCTTTGGAAACAAATCGGTGGAAGTTAGTTAATAAGCTAACAAACATAATTTTGCATTAACAATATACTTTTTTGTTTTTGTGTTGTTTCGTGTCGTAGTATTAAATTTATCATGAGAAATTAAATGCATTCAATAAATATGTATGTATGTATGTATGTATGTAAAATGGAAGTAAATTTGTTCTTAACAATGCTTCGTTTTGTTTTTGTTTTCGCTTGCTTCTGTGCCAGAGCTTTAAATACATATATGTAAGTATGTGTGTGTGTTTGTGTGTGTATGTGTATATATAACATTAGCTGTATGACAGTTAAATATATAACTATTATGTAAGATGTAAATGTACATGTGTGTTTATATAGCATTTTTTGTATATAATAATAGCGTTCACAATTTGCTAGAATTATGGATGTGTGTGTGTGAGAGTGTGTGTGTGTGTTGCTTAGATTAATCTTACAAATCTAGCTACACATTTAGATAGTTGCAATTTGTCTACGCCTAGCATAACTGGTATATATGTATATAGCAATATATATGTATATATAAATACATATATAATTAGTATATAATTAAAGTATGTTTTAGGCTTAAGTATACTTTTTTGTTTGTTTTTCTTTTTTGCTATATACAACGTTTCATTTCACTACTACACTCGTATTTGTATACATATAATATATATTTAAAGATTTTTTATAGAATTGATCTCAATTTTAAAATTCTTAGCAATTTTTGAGTTAGATTTTTTGTTTTTTTGTAATAGCGGCTTAAATAGTTATCAGTTATCAGTTGTTTTCTTGCTTGGGTATTTCGGCTTTACAAAATAAAGGTAGAAAAATTTGTGTGTGTGTGTTGTGTTGTGTGTGTGTCTGTTGTATAAATACATACAAATAATAAATAGGCTTAAACATTTAGATTTCGCTTGTTTTTGTTGTTACACGTTGGTGGTTTTTGCTTGCTTCTTAACCCCCGTTCCGTTAGTAGTAGTATAAAATTGTGTATAAAAATAGTTCATTCAAAAATCTTAGTTCTACACACTTTTTGTTGTTGTTTGAACCCTTAAACAAATTGTTGTAGTTTAAAATTAGCACACGCTTAACATTTGCTGCTGTTGTTTGTTGCTGTTGCTGCTTGGAAGTGTCTCGAAGTACATTTGTTGTCTGTGTGTGTGTGTCTGTGTGTGTGTGGGTGGGGATGGGGGCCGGTATTAGTTAAACCGTTATGCGCATTCACCGCGTCAATATGATCGCTCTGGGTATGGCAAATACGCATAGTCTTGAACGCTAATAAATCGGCGGTGCAACAGCAACAGCAGCAGCAGTTGTTGCTGCAGCACTTGTTGCCACTGCCGCTGCTGAATTGGCCACTGGTGGGGCAGCTGCCACCACACTCGATGCCGTTGACGATGGACTGGAGGATGATGCATTGCCACAGCTATTGCTGCTATTGTTGTTATTATTGTAGTTGTTGTTGTTGTTGTGGCGCTGATTGCGCAATTGCTGCTGATATTGTTGGGGTTGCTGCTGCTGCAGTTGATGTTGCTGCTGTTGTTGTTGCAACTGCAATCGATGCTGCTGGTTCTGCAGATTGTGCATGGTGTAGGCATTCACATTGATGTTGCTGTTGCTGCTGCTATTCGTGGTTGCCGGCAGGGCGCGCACATTTTGCATTTGCCCCAACACTGGCTGCAACTGTTGCTGCTGCTGGAGTTGCAGGTGTTGCTGCTGCTGTTGCTGGTGATGATGCTGGAAATTCAATTGGCCGGCGGCGCGCATCATGTGCCAATAGTTGTCATCGCCGATCGGTGCCTGCCGACTGCCGTATTTGAGCTTCCGGGTGATGCCCTGCTTGTAGTCGCGGTGATCCTTGTCGATAGCGTAGGCCTTCTCGCGCAGCTTCTCGATCGTCTTCTTGAACTCAACAAATGCCTGTGGCGACTGCTGTTGCTGCAACGCACTCGCAAGCGGCACCAGCGGATTGCTTTGCTGCTGTTGCTGCTGCTGTTGTTGTTGCAGTGGCAGGGGCAGGTGTTGGCGATAGGCAAGCGGATCGAGCAACGCATCCAGCTGATTCATATTGGACATGATGAGCGTATGAATGCGCTGCAGATCGAGTGCCGGATCGAGTGCAGTGACCAAATCCATTTGAAAGTAATCCATTTCCTTGGCGGAGACATTCTTGCAGCCGGGCGCATTCTCATCGGAACGGCCGCAACAGCTGTAATAGCCACTGATGAAAGCGGAGGGATGAAAGTATTGCATGCGGATGGAATTCATCAGACAGATCTTGTGGAGTAAATCGAACCATTCACGCTCCTCAACGCAGTTCGTCGTCTGTACGATTAGCGGGCGGTCTTTGTGCACGATCTATGGACAAATGGAAAACCGAATTATTGTTATTGAAGTCAAATTAAATTGCCTTGTTCTTTTCACTATGCAAATTTAAATATTATGCTAGTAGATAGTAAAACACAATTGTTGTGCGCCCAGTGAAATCGCAAATCGCAATTCACACGCGCAAAAGTCCCACGCGCCTCCAACGTAATCAAATTCTTTTGATTTCCTTAAGAGGTTTTGAAATTTCCCTTTTTGTCGTCGCGAAAACCACAACAAATGAAGAAAAAGAATAACAATGGTTGGCAGCTGAAAACTGTAGTAGCTGGTAGCTGGCAGCGTTGCCAACTCATTTTCATAATGTTAATTATTTTTAATTGCAGGTTTTTGCCATTTGCATAGACGCAACGCGTCTAAATGGGCACACAAATTATTAGTGAAAGTTTGTGCTATGGGAACTACTGCTACTTCTGTTGCCCTTTTGCAAATACACCTAATTTTCTTCTTTTTTCACTTTCAGCGGCCAAGCAGCATCAAGTGACAGTTGGAATGCGCGGAATTATCGATAGCTCGATGACGATGCCCAAAACTGCAGCAGCCCACACACACACACACACTCTGCTCTCCTCTCAGAGCTCTTTTGCATGTGTAGGCTGCTGCCTGCGCCTAATGTATTTATTTAAAAAAAAGCTAAGAAAATGCATTTGTAAGAGTGTGCATTTCCGGTATTGGGTATTTGCATTATTAATGTTGTGAATTAATCTAGAACCAATCTGCATATGTATGCAAGTGTATTTCACCACATGCAACAATTGCCAATGGCAGCGAGGCGTGTCTGCATTAAAAATGGTATGCTTGGTATGCTGTTCCTACACATTATTACACCATAACTGAAACTTATCGAACGATAGATCTTTGATTGCAAGAACTCAACTCACCTTGAAGCAGTTCTGCATTTTGAAGCTTTTGTCTTTCAGTTGCTCAACGCTTCCGATTTCCTCGAGCGGTATATCACAGTTGGGTTGTTTGCCCTTCGACTTGGCATAGCTTAGCGAGTGCGTTGTCAGGCGAAAGTAACGTTGCTTAAACTGGCGTCCAAAGCGTTTTCGGCTTGTCGGATATTTGGTCATCATGCTGCGCGTGAGTGTGTGAGAGCGAGCGTGCGAGCGAGAGTCGAGTGGGAGAGGAGACACGCACACACAAACACATAGCAAAGGAAGATAGAAAGAGAACGAAAAATAAAAAACAAATGAGCAAATGTTATGCATTCAATGCTCAAAAATTAATGGTTTGTTTGTAATCCAACAATATGTATCGAGTACCAACATATGTATAAAAAAAACAATAGCAGTTCCAAAATTAAAATCAAATTTTCTCTTACCCCTCGCTAGACGTTAGTATTTAAATTTGTATGTGCAAATGTGGTTTTTTAGACGAGTGGTGAGTGCGTGTGTGTAAATTTATGTATGCATGTGTGTTTGTATTTTGTTGAGGGTGTTGTGTGTGATGGGAATTTTTGTTGTTGTTGGTTGGTTTGTTGGTGATGAGATGGATTTTGTTTGTTTTTTTTTTTTAAAGCAGCACGCGCGTAAAAGAAGAGAAAGATAAAGAAAGTTTTGTTGGTATTAGAATAAAAATAAAGCGTAATCAACCAAATGTAGTGTATACGAAATTTGGGAAATGTACGTAAAGAACGCTAAGAAAGAGAGAGAGACAGACAACAATCGATAGGTGCAACTTTAGATACAGCAGCTTAAAGCAATTTAGAATCGCCCAATGTTCAAGTCTCTATGTATAATTACATAATTTTAATTATTCATAAAATTTATTTTGCATGTTCTAAAAGTTGCTAATGTTTGTAATTTGATATCGATCATTGTACGACTATCGACTATCGATTGTTCTCTACGGCTCTGCTACTAAAAATAGAGAGTGCAAGCTGGAATGGAAGAACTTACCCCTCCTTTAGTAATACTGGTTCAAGTGGCAACTGCGGCATTGTCGCATGCAGCTGATTGCTGCCTGGCGACAATAAATCGCAGGTGGCATTTGGCGTCGAGATGACCTCGAGGAAATGCTTTACGGCATCCACATGCTTCTCCGTGCAGAATTTCTTGTACAGCTCGCCGGTGTATTCCTCCTTGCAGGTTTGCTGCGACGAACGCGAACTGACCAAATTGCCCAGCGATTGGATTGTTTTCGAGATGAGCGTCAGCGTCCGATTCGTTTGGGCATCCTGTGAGGAAACGGGAACCAGGGATTAATGTAAGGCTATATGCGTGGGAGGATTGAGATTGTTAGACTCTCTTTGCTTACCAGTCGCTCTGTGGTCAGGTCAAAGAGTTTGGGACCCAGTATGGCCGGTGCAAAGAATCGCAGAAAGATGAAACCGGAAACGACGGAGAAGCGCACCTCGCGATTATGGGGAAAATGTTTGCCGGCACATTCGCGGAGATCATGAAAGATCTGGCAGAGGACCTTGGGACAGCGTTCCGCACTCTTGGTAATAGCCTCGAATACCCTTTCCACATAATCCTTGAGATTGTGCAGATTTGTGTCCACAGCGGAGCGATCCTTCACCTTGCTGGGATCTATCTCGCACGGTTTCTTCTCGGCGACAATTTGCGAGAGGACGGGACGCAATGTCTGGTGCAGATAGTGTAGACCTGACAGTCGCATCGCTTCATCCATCATCTTGGAGACGAGCGTGTTGCCCCGAAATATTGTCGTTGGATCTGTCAGATTGGAGATCTCGTGATCCGCCAGCGCTTTGATAATCGGCGCAATGCGTTCCGTGTGTGTGAAGAGACGAACCAGAGGCTGAGCCACCTCCGTCTTGCCCGAGACGAGTTCACCCAGTATGTAGACGGAGGAGAGGGTGATGGGTCGCTGATCCACCGACTCGAGCAGCAGATTCAAAAGATCATCATAGGTGGCCAGGGGGAATACATGATCGGCGGTGTAGTTCAGATTGAGACGCAACGAACCAATAGTGGAGTCGACGCTAAGTCGCGTTCCCGGCGGCGTTGCACAGGAACGGGGCGTGGCATTCAGGGAGCGGCAACTCGGAGATGTGGTGCGTGGTTGCAGGTAATACCAGGCGGCTGGCTGCACCGCCTGCTGTTGCTGCTTGTTCAGCATGGGCAGACGCACCTCGCCGAGGAACACCTTGTCCGCCATAGCACCGTGGGCGTCATGCCACAGCGTCACCGCAATCTCGCAGAGATCAGCACCGCCCAGCGGATAAATCGCATACGCCTTGTTCGCCGATGATTCCAGCGATGCGGCGGATTTGTTGCTGTTGGTGGTGCCCGTATTGTTGCAGCCACCACCGGAATCCGAGTCAATCGAGAGATCAAAGTACATGACCTCATCGAACTCCGGATCGACGGTTTTTTTGCGCTGCTTGGTCCGTTTCGTGATGATCTGCTTGTTGCTGTAGTACGCAGTGCAGATGACGAAGGGGTCACAGGTGCCCTGCTTCTTGGCCAGATCCACACAGCCGGGCACACGAATTGCGACACGAACATTGCGCGCGGCATGCGTATTCTTCCAGTTCGCTAGCTGGTCCGTAGAGGATGTGGCCACCAGGTGTTGCTGCTGCTGATGATGTTGTTGCTGCGCTTGCTGCGGGTGATGATGATTCACATGTCCAAAGAGTCCCGCACCGATAGTCTTCAGTGTCATGCCCGCCGTATTACCGCTAGCAGCAGCCGCAGCGGCTGCAGCAGCACGATGAATGTTGGTCAGTTCATTATTCTCCTTGTAGTCGTTGAGATGGGCACGTGGATGATGATGATGGTGTTGATGGAGTTGGCTATGATTATGATGATGATTGGGCAGCTGCAGCGTGTGCTGCTGCAACGTGTGGTCGACAATGCTGTCGGTCAGCGATTGGAGAATGGGAGGCACTTCCTCGAACGCCACCTCGATGTGCACCATGCCCTGCACCTCCGAATCGGAGTCGACGGGTCGCAGCGAGAACCAGTGATCCTTGTGATTGTATTTGTGCAACTCCTCCCGCTTAATGGCGATCTTGCCAATCGGTTTATCCTGTTTCATATCCCGATCCCACACATATACGGACAGATAGCGAAATCTTCGAGGAATTTTGAATTGATACTCCTCGCCAAAAAAGGGCGACAATGTGCGTTCGCTAATGGGTGTCCGGCATATCTCTTCCTGATCCAGTGCAATGGTGCAGTAAACATCTCGTGTGCCCTGCGTGCTGCAGCTTGTATTCGCCGCATTCCGACAGCTGAGATTTTTTGCTTCGCCTGTGCCAAAAAGAACAAAAATGGATATTTGTAATTTTGAATTCAAACTAAATTGAAGTTGGGTGCGCTGCAATTGCAATTGCCGAAAATTGGCAAATGTTGACAAGTATTTGGGTTATTTTGAAATCGAGAAAAGTTATTGCTTGACCTTGACTCCTACGAAATCTGATTGCAAATTCTCTGATTGACGCGACTTGTGTTTAAATACAAAAAATACAATTTATTCAGCACATCATATTTCAGTTGAGCGTTTTGTCGGCACACTTTGATGCCGCCAAAGGGCAGGTCCGACAGCAACGTGACTTCCTCTTCTCTGTGCATGTGTGAGTGTGTGTGTGTGTGCGTATGCCGATAAATTGCATTATCGATGCGCAGCCACCTGGGCGCAAAACAGCAAAAACAACAATGCTGCAGCTTGACTAGACGGCCTGTCCCCGTCCCTGTCTCGAGCATTGAAAGTTAATAATAACAGTGCGCCTCTGTTGTTGTTGTTGTTGCCTTGATAAGCCACGTTAATCAGGCAATGACCAGCAGGAGGGCATGCAGAGGGGAGGGGGCGGTGCAAAGTTTGCTCAATGAAAAAAATTAGCAGCCGGCAGCCGCCCAGTCGAGCGGAAATATAATGCGTATTCATTTATGTATTTGTATTTGTATTTGCGTATGCGTGTGTGTGTGAGTGGCGTCATATAGGCAGGCAGGCACAGGCATGTAAAGGCAATGCGCAAAAATGTGCTTTGTGCTTTAAGCGCCTCTTTCACATGAAAGAGTAAGAAGTAGGTGTCTTCGTCGTCTCCTCTTCGGCCTTCCTTACTATTGACACAGCTGGCTGGGGGATAAGATAGCAATGTTTCTCTCTCTCCCTCTCTGTCAATTGGGTTATATTTGCCAGCTAGTAGTTGTGTACGTGTGTATTAGTATCAAAACAACGGTGCTTTTACGCTCTGCTGCGCTGTCGTCGTGTCTGCTCTCACTGTGTTGTCGTAAGAAAAAACACCAACAAATACGATTGATAACAAAAGATGTCGACGTCGTCGCTGTTTTCGTCGTGGCATTCCGCGTTTCTTTTTATGAATGGGAAGCAAAGTATAGGCAAACAAACGACCAAGAAAAAAAAACAGAGGCACATTTTATATGCAAAAACACAAAGCACGAAAGAAAGCCACAGAAGCACCCAAAATGAAATAAAATAAGAAACACATGGCGACAACAACAACACACAAATCAAATGACAAAAATCAAAAGTGCTTTTATTCGCTCTGTCTCTTTCTACCAAGTATCTGCTCAAACGACAGTCAATTTCATTCATTCTCATTCGCATTCAGCATTCATTCATGATTCATGAATTGGCATCGCGCGCTGCTCTTGCGTCGTTTTCACATTTTTTCGCATCGGTTTTTGCTTCTGTTGTTGTTGCTTGAAGGGAACTCCAACCACTCAAAAAAGAACAGCCGAAATTCCGTTGTAGTTTTTTATTTTTTGTTATGTGTTGTTTGTGACGCTTTATTTATACCAAATTAATTTATGTGTGTTTTCGTTAGTTGTTATTTTTTTGTTGTTCTATTTATTGGGTGGCGTTATCTTATGACAATAACCTAAATCGCATCGGCGAATTCCATTTAAATTGACTTGAGCATTTGCTAAATTTAACCACAATAAGCTATGGGGTTTTATGCCTAATAAGTGTTTCTGTGTGTTATAAAGTTGGCTGGTAGGCAAATAACCCACTACACTCAGATAGCGAATTTCTAGTGAAGTTTTTGAATAGTGAATTGCGATATTATTATTATTGTGGACTGTGATCGATCAATCGTACGATTTTCGAACGTCCTTCAGTTCGATTCGGTTTACATTAAATGCGTATCATTTTACGTACGCCAAGCACGTCATATCTATATGCACCGTGAACCGAATGAGCTCAGGCGAGGAGGGTGGAAAATGTAAACGGAAGTTAAGTCACTACATTTTGAGAAGACGACGTTATTTATTTATTTTAGGAAATACCAGAGGTATTGTGCATAGTAATATGTTTCAGATGAATTCCAACTGAGTTTGCTGAAACCACACAAATTCCACGCTAATGTTTGCTTAGCAACAACTTCGAATCGAGAATCGAGCGAGTTGGGGTATTTTTTTTATTATTATCAAATTTGTACTTGAAACAAATTAGTAATTATTACTGGGGTAGGTATTGGGGTAATTGAAAATTGAGAGGGCCAATTGGGCATATTGGTAAGCAGACACAAAAAGTGCTCACGTTAATGTCTCTCTTTGGCAGTTCAATTTCAATCAGCACATATGATGATTAGGGCGATATCTTTATTCTAGCCTTTGCCTAAAAGCCAAGATGAGCTGTTTCTTGTCTAATAATAGAAACGTGTATAACATACGTGTATACACCATGTGGTCTGGTCTACTTCCAGAGCCAGCCGCACATAAAATTCTATGTATCCCCCACCACTTTGACATTTGCCCATGGAGTGTGTTGTGTTCCCGTCAATGTCATTCATGCGCACACACAAAAATTACGACACGATTCGTGCAGCGAGAGAATCAAGTCTCTTTATAGATAACGACGTCAGCCGGATTTTGGTGTACATGGTAAAAAAAAGGGCCCGCCTTTCAACCTACAACAGACTCATCATTAAATGCTTTCAATTTCCTTCCAGGCAGGCACCCAAAATGGCAAATGGAAATTAAATTTAAAGACTTTGTAAGTCGACTTTATTTCGAATCAAGTCTTTTTCTATCTCTATCTTTCTCTCCCCCTCTCTCTCTCTCTCTCTTTACCTCTCATGTCTGTCTGCGTTTTTCTTTTTTGCACAATATGCAAATTGATTCAGTGCAGCATGAAAGGCGCGTGAATTAATGAGGCGATTACTTCTCAAGAGCAGTGCATAAAAGTGAAAAACAAAAAGAAGGAAAACAAAGAAAACACAGCAGCAGCAGAAAAAGAAGTCGTTTTGTGGTTGGAGGGGAATCGATATGTGTTCTCGAACAAGGCGGGGGGAGGACAGTGCAGTAAATTCTAAAAACAAGCTATAAGAAAGTTGACTTCATTGTGCAGTAGTCGGAATACTCTGGCAAACATCTTTTAATATGAAAAACTTAGCAACTAATTGATTCCATGATATAGTTGTTCAATCTAATCTCTTTCTTGGAATGATAATGAAAAATTGAAAACCAACCGCCTGTTACATACATTTTCATAAAATCATTATGCCCTTTTTACACATTTTTTATATATCTATATATATAAAAGGCCAGTACAACTTTTATGCAAAAGAAACGGAAATAGAGATAAATTCTCTCGCATACAGTATATGTATGTGGATATATATATATATATATATTTATGTATTTTTTGCTTGCTGCTTCGTCAACGGATGAGAGATTTACAAATGTAGTTGCTTCTGATGATGGTGATGATGATGATGTCTGGGACTCTCCCGCCGTTTGTCTAAACGTCAGCTTCCTGTCGAGAAGCAGAGATTACTTGCACTTTATGCAGATTTGAGGCAAAGGTGTTTGTCCCCAGATCAACGTGTGCATATATATATATATATATATATATGTATATAGGCTGGATTCTAGTTAATTTTGCAATTGCACTCATTGCCCTGCAAACGACAACTTCCTTTTTCCGTTTGCCACTTCCTTTTGGTCGAGTATTAAACAAGGGTCCCAACATAATTGTGGCCAAAAGGAAGTAACTGGTTAGTTAGTTAGCGTGCTGCAACGAGAGACTTGCAACTGCAACTGCAGTTCAATCCCAGTTTTACCTCAATGCCAATTTTCATTTGATGCAGTTTAAATAAAGCACAATTTCAATCATTTACTCGCAGCAAACGAAATAAGCCCAGCCCTCAATCCCAAACCACCACACTTCTCTCTCTCTCTCTGCTCTCTCAACTGCTGCTCAACTGTTGCGTCTGTCGTCGTCACTGGACTGTACGTGCCGATCGATTTCCGGTCTGATTACGTTTTCTCATCCCCACATGCATGATCATTTCATCTTCATCATCATCTTCTTCTCCTCCTTTCTCTGCCTGCCTGTTTGCCTGTTTGTCTGTTGTTTGGCTTCTCTGCTCGCGTGATTATTGCTTTTCATCAGCGTCATCATCGATCGTTCATCATTCGATTGTTCGTTGATTGCTGTCGTTTGCCGCCCCGTTTTGACTTTGCTGCTTTTTATTCAGCAGCCAACACTTCTGTCGCACACAGTTGGCCACACTTGAAAAAGCGTTTGGTCTACAAGCGAAATTGTTAGCTTGCTTAACTTTAGGTGCGATTTTAATAGTCGCATTAAAATGGAAATTGTTAACAATTAGAAGACTACACACTGATGAGTCTAACAACAATATGTATAGAGTATATTGCTAGATTCGTTAATATGTATCGAGTTTATTGGTAGACTCTTCAAATACAATTAACTACATTGACAGTCTTTATTTATTTTTTTATAATTGTTTATATGCCAGATTTATTTAAAAAAAGAAAAGTGTTTTCTTCTTCTTTTTCACAACCGTCTGAAAGAATTTCATTCGTGTTTTGGTTATCAATTGCATGTGTGGGCCAGCGCCGCAATATAATAATCTTTATGGCAATGAGTTACCACATTTCTGCCTTGTCATTGCTGGTGGCAAGTTAGCCAGTTGCCTCTAGTTGAATCTGGTGCGGTTGCGGTTGCTGTACTTCACCACCAGTTGACTCTTATTCATTTATTTATTTTTACTTTTTACTGCAACAGCCAACTAATTATAAATGTACTATTATGACAGGTCTGGTCTGTCTCCCATGTGTGTGTATGTGTGTGGCATGCCAAGCAGCAGCAGTGCGATGCTCATTTTTGGCGCCATTAACCTTCAATTACCAATTAGCCATGGCTGGCAATCAGTCAAGTCACTGACTGACTGACTTTGTCACCAACTCGACGACGACAACAGCAACGAAAACGAAAACGACACACGACTCGCATCTAAAAAAGTGGCGACGAGGCCTCTGAATCTGACCAAAAATAGACGCCTATTAAAACTTTGGCAAACCTCTAAATTAACAAACAGCAAGCCAAGTTTTCTACGCGTCTAATGAAAATAATAAATAAACGTAAAAAGAAAAAAAAAAACAACACCCACAGCACATTGAAACAAAAGCACAGCAGCAATTTTTGCTGCTTTGTATGTGGGTTGTTTATATATATATATACATTTGTATTAATATATATATATAGCTGTGCATGTATCATTGCCTACAATTTAATATTTATTTACGTGACGAGTTTTCAACTTAATCAAGTGAAAATATTTGTAAAGTAGAGCTATGCTTCTTATGCAAACAAATCTTTATAAATATTTATATAATTGCTTCCCACTAATAAAAAAACGCCATTAAAAAAGGAGACTTGATAAACACTTTGCCACTGGCGACCCAGCTTACCTTCCATCATGCCACAGACACAAAAAAACGAGACATGCAACATGCAAAACAAACAGATTAATAATTGCATTAAAATTATTTCTGTGTACACCCAAATGTAAGTGTAATAGAGGAAAAACTCGAGTTTTAATTACAAATTACAGCAATTTTAATGTCACGGGGAGTCTCATAAAAATATACATGAAAAGGGCAACCGAAAAGAAGCGCCAACACAGCGTGAAGTTCAAAGCCTTGCTTGGGGTGCAGCAGCAGAGTCATCAAGCTGCCGCTTAATGCTGCCTGCCACATGACCCCAGGCAAAGTCAACACACACACACACATCAAAGAGAGGCGGGGCGAGAAGAGGTCAAGCGTTAAGTCATAAAAGACAGCCAGCGGCGACTAGAGTCTGGGGAAAACCACTCTGTGTAAGAAAGTAAAATATAAATGTTAATCATCAGTTGCAAGCTCATCATTTCATCTCATCGAGTCGATGACGTCGTCAACTTTGTGATGTTAATCAACAGCAGCAGCAACAAGCAGTGACAACATTCAGTGGCAGGCAGGCAACAAGCGAAACCACATTGCCACAAATGTCCATGGCAAGGCTGTGCTTTTTATGAGGCCAGTCGAAGGCGACCTGAATAAAAAGTATTTTAGCAACGCAACTAATTACATACAATTGTTGTTCTTTGGAAGTGAACAACAATAACAACAACAACCAGAATGGCAATGCTCAATTCCAATTGCAATAAGCTTTGCTCTCATTAAATCAAGTGCATCCAATGCGCAGCTGGTCACACTTGACAGCTCCCTTCCGGCAAAATCCTTGAAACTAAAGCTACTAGTTTATTTAGAGTAGTTAACTAACATTAAATTATTATTAAATCTTCTACTTTATGACTACAGTTTTATTGAATTTTATTATATATATTAAAATACATAGGCTGTTACTAAATTTTAGAGTTCAACGAGAGTATTTAAGTATTCGACCTAAAGTCTAAAACTGCTGCTAAAATTTTCTTAGTGGCTTGGCTTAGATTTTATATTTAACTAAAAAAAAACTGGAGGTTGCCAACTACTTTAATTATTCTTTAGCCAAGTTAACACGTAAACGCAGCTTATCAAGAAAAATATGTATTAGAAAAATGATTTAAAAAATGTACATAAAAAAAATGAAGAACCGACAAAGACAAAGAAACAACAAGGCAAACTAACTAATTGTCAACAAAGCGCAGAGAGGGAAGATCAACATAGATCAGAACAAAAGAGACTAGAACAGAATCACAGACAGGCCAACAGTGAGTTTAAGCCAAGTGCCAAGTTGCCAACCAGTTTGGGATTTGCTGTGGTCAGGCCACAAGAGCAACACCAACTACAACTAAATAACAACAACAACAACAACAACAACAGCAGCAGCAACAACACAACCGGCTTTTAATTAATTGCCTTTTTTAGTTAAAACTATTTCTTGTCACATATAAATACATACACACATGCACACACACTAGCATTAATATACAGAGAAATGCGTGCTTATTTTGTGTTAAAAGTACAAACAACAAATGTCAGCTACTTGTAGTTGTTGGTGTTTTTTCAAGTTCAGCAGAATTTCGAGCGTGTTGTGTGGCCCTTGTTAAGCCCCCACCTTCCCCCCATGAACAACAAACAGAGTTGTCAGCTCATGTAAATTGTCATCATCAATATTTCAGCATAAATAGCATATCTTGTCTTTATCTTCCATCTCTGTCTTACACGCTAGCATCCAATGCATGAGTCAGTTATGTGAGTCATAGTAGAGCGCCCTCTGCAGCCAGTAACTGCAACTTGCAGTTTCTAAATCGACAATGGCAACTATTACAGGCGTGTGCGGGGGGTATGGGAGGGGGCGTGTCCAAATCTTGTAGAAAACGAAATTTAGGTTATGCGCTTAACATTTTAATTAAGTGGAAAAGCATTACGCCAATTTCGGTCAGTGCTGTTGTGTGTAGAAATCGCAAACAGAGCCAACAAAATGGAAAGCCACAACAACAAAAGCGAAACTTTGTGTAATTGAAACTGAGCACGAAGTGGAAGTATTATTATTAAGCATGCAAAGCATAATGAAGTAGAAATATGAAACTTGGGTAAAAAAAAAAACAAAATAAAAAAATTTATGGACAGACAGAAGGCCCGACAGACATACGGGCACAAAACGAAGAATGCTTGGATAGAGGGAAGACTGGAAAACTGGATGGATGTATGGATGGAATCCCCTATGACATGGAATGTAAGCTTGCAAAGGTGACGATGCTAAAGTTATTAGACATTTGATGGGAATACTACATTTATCACATTTACCTAGTTCATATGGAAAAGAGTTCTATGTTGTGGAATGAATTTATTTACCCATATTTTTTTTAAACATTTCGCAGATGCGCTATTCCAGAAACTACGATGTATAAATTTTAAATTTGTGCACATTTGCTCTGCTGGGTAAATATCAGAGTTTGTGATCTGAATTTAAATTAATGGGTATTTCATAATTATGCAGTCGATTTAAATGAGTTTAAGGTCACACAAAGAACAGTGTTTAAAACAGCAGTGATTACAAGTTCTCCAAATTTGTTTCTTTTATAATCTTCCTCGTTCTCATAAAAAATGTCAACCACCAAAAAAAAAAGAGCAAAGAGGCAAGAAGAGCTGCGCTGAAGTTGCTTTTCATGCCAAAAAAACCAAAAGAAGACAGCTGAGTTTTGTGAAGCTTTCCAGAAGGAGGAAGCGTCACGCAGACAGACGGACGGACGGACAGAATGTATAACAGGATAGACATCAAGAAGAAGCAGATCAGGCCTACAAAGACAAAGCGCATGCGAAAACAATTGAAGCGTGCAAAAAAAAGAGCAACACGAAAAAGAACAACAATAAGAAAACTGAGAAGGGGAGCAGAAGATGAAGCAGAGGTAGCAGCAGCAGCAAATGCAAACGCAAAAAAAAAAATCAAAAGTTTTATGGCAAAGAAGAAAGAAAAAGGAAATTCATGCGATGGGAAACGGAAATCAAAAGCTGCTACAACAGCAGTGTTTGATGTTGTTGTTGTTGTTGCTGCTGTTGGTGTTGCAGCTTTGCATATAATTTATGACCCGCCAAGGGCAAAGAGACACAGGCAGAAGCGTAGCAAAAGCTGCTTATGGAAGATTGAAATTGTTTAGGCGGAAAATGTAAACGCGCAGCGCTGTATGGCATAAGTAAGGTGAAGAGATAAAAATAAATAATGTGTGTTTATTTGCAGAGATGGGGTCCCCCGCTCCCCGCCATGATGCAGGCAGGTGTGAAATGCGAGCAGGCAAATGAGGCCAACACACACACATATAGGGAGAAGCAACCCTTTTTTATTTTTGACTGTGGTTTTGTGTGGTTGTTGCTTTCATAATTCTGTATTCTCACACAACAACTACGACGACGACAAAAAAGACCAGACAGGAAATGTAAAACCAGTCAAGAAGTACACCAAAATAACCGCAACAAAAAAAGCGCTTGCAAATGTCGCAAATGCTGCTCAAGTTGGTTACAGTTATTACGAGGAGAAGGCAAAAGCAGACAAGAAATAGAAAGAACGAGTGAGGGAGAGAGATAGGTTTAAATAGAGGTGTGCAGGCGTCCGTCCATTCATGAGTTGACCTTTTTTTGTCTGTTTTGTTTGTCGATATTTGCGCAGGCATTAATCGATGAGAGGCTTCGGCTTTTGCTGTTATCGGCAATAGAAAATGAGGCAAAAACGAGGTTATCAGCGAACTCGCATCGCACACACAATTCTCAGCTGCTCTTAATAATCATTCATAAAACAACAAATTAGCCTTTGCGTGTGTGTATGCATGTGTGCGGCTGTGTGTTGGTGTGTGTGGTGGTAGGCGACAGGCCAGAGAAAAGTACACCGAATTCGAATTCCATTCATGAAAAAACCCACACATTGCTGTTATGTGCAAATGTATTTGTATATGTGTGTGTGTGTGTTGGCACATGCGCTGGAGCTGAAGCGTTGTCACTCACACACACACACATACGAAATTCATTCACAACTGCACGCTGGAGCGGGGGCGGGGGAAAGATGCCGTAACATGCACAGCACTGGCAAAACAGAGACGACGACGGCTTCGACGACGGTGTTAACAGCAGCATCCAGCGGAACTAGCTTCGTGCTCCAGCTTAAAACAACAACAATAACAGCAGCAACACAATGTTAAAATCTTGGTTTGTGTTGCTTGCTGGCTGCATCGAAAAACACAAACACATAGAAAAACACACAAGACGCACACGCGATTGCTGTCAGAGCGAGATGGTACGAGGCGGCCGTACAATGCGCAGAAACAGCGCCGCACGCTGCTGCCTTCCTCACTCACACACACACAAAACAAAATGCATTTTCAGCCAAAAAATTAGAATTTACTGCTGCATTTTGTTGTTAAACTGTTAAACCGCAATTTGCACATTTGTATAAATCAGTTGTACACTATTAACACACTGCACACACTGTATGTATATAGATCGATTTTTGATTTTGTTAATTCGCATTTGGTTTTTTGGGCGCCTTCTTCTGGCGGAGCAGAAGAGAGACGCGCTCAGATTCCAATACACTTTTCACGGCGAAAAATTATGACTGGCGTGCAAATTATTACTGTTTGGTGCGCAAATGATGTTCGTTTTGTGTTTGCATTGGGGTTTCCATTGATTTGCACGAGGTTTACATACCAATTTTCACTTTTAATTGCTCCTCAATTCGGACTTCGCGTGTTTCAGCCATGTTGGATCCATAACTACTGCTGCTGTTGCTGCTGTTGTTGTTCGCGTTGGTGTTTCTGTTGTTGCTGTTACTGTTACTGTTGCTTGAATCGACGACTACAGCAGCAGCGACGATGTCGCTGTCAATAGCGTCGTCCTGCTCTTCACACATATAGCGCTTCTTTTTCAACAGCATTATGTGGTTGGTGTTAGTGTTGGTGTCGGTTCGCAGTGTTGCATTTAGATTAGTATTGAAATTAATTTATTTTTCGATATCGTTGTTTTACCGCAACCGTCGCGTTTTGCATGAGATTTTATTATGTTGATTTTCCGTACACAAATCGCCTTAGCCTCACTTGATTGTTGTTCTAAGTACTTTGTGTGCATTAGATCATTTCATATATTTACATCACTTGATCTTTTCAATTCAATATTTTATAAATCCGACAAAAACAAAACCGAATAAGCTTTGAGCTAAATAATAATCCGCTTTCGACTTGTTGAGAGAGAAGAGCGACAAGTTTAATGCAGGAAAAAAATCGCGCGCAGCGACGCACAACCGTCCGCAACAATAAACGAAACTATAATGAGAGACGAATGTCAAGTGGACGGAACACGAACAAATATATATCGATATTTCAAAAGAGCAGAGAACAGTGTTATCGTGCGATTGAGAATAGTATGGTGTTCACATGTTATTTTAGGTATTTTATCAAGCATAATAAACATGATTTAATACATGGCTGATGTTTTATTTACAATTCTTTAATATATTAGAAAAGGACATCATTCGCTTGCTCTTATAATAGTAAATCAGTTTTTGGTTCTCGTGCTTTGCATTACGAGGAGGCAAATCAAACACTTTTTACAACACTGATTTATCGAACAGCTGCAAAATGGCGCAGTGCTTGAAATTGTGAAAATGCTGTTGATTTCTCTAAGAGAAACGAGGAAAGGGACGAATTTCGTTCTATTATTTTATACGTAATAATGTTTATTTATTGTCCAAGCTATGTTAGCAATAGGCCCATATAAGAAAGTTCACGATGTTGTTATTTAGCATAAAATTTTATGAATGAAACAGATTAGTCCAGCAACGGGGGTTGTGCCGGCAAACACACACACACACAATGAGAGGCAGGGACTGGTGAACACATGTTGCGCTAGCGCCAAGCGGAAGCAAATTGTGTTCCGGGAAAGTTTTGGGCATTTTTGTTGCGTCGAATGCGCTACAGGTGGTCGGTCATTTCAACATAAGACTCGAGTGTTTTGAATAGCTATAAATTCTAAATTCTAACACATTGAACGCATTAAATATTATATTAAAACTGAGTAAGCATAAATTGAATAAATTTTAATTTAATAAAATAAATTTCCACCTCTTATTACAAATACTATTAATGTTTATTTCTACAACTTGAATATGCCTTACTTGTTGACTTGCAGTGTATTTTTATTTTAGGTGGGCGTTTTTGGTTCAGGGGTCGAGAAACCGGCAAACTACATTAAAAAAAACGCAGTGAAATGTTAAATTTACACGCATTCATTCATTGTTTGGTCGCTGCTGCTCTGCGAACCACACACACAAAACAACAACAACAATAACAACAAATTTACAGCGATGCGTCTTATCAGCAACTGTTATACATTCATTAGGCGATGCCGACGTCGACGATGACGCTGACGCAGACGCCGCCTATAAGTGGAAGTGCACAAGTGGTCGACATTTGCTGTCGCCCTTTTTGTTGCTTCTCTTACTCATTTTATGTTTGTGTGTGTGTGTGCGCGCGTTTGTATACCTTAACTCACATCAAGGGAGCGGCATATTCGACGACTAAAGCAAATGTGTACATATTTATTACTTATGTAAATACAAATAACGTAACGGTTGCCGTTTAATAATAATAAAGTATTAATTAATCACATAAAGCCTACAAAGTATAGCTTGAATAATGTTTATTCTAAAGAAACTCGAGCAAAGTCTTGCCATCAGAAAGGGTATTTCCAAGCATTGCCTTAGTCTGACTGTTTGTGTGCGTGAGTACAAATGTCATTTGCATTTTCATCATTTCGCTCAACGAAACGTAACCAACGTGGGAAGTTCGACCGTCTGTTTCGTCAAGTGCTTTGGCTCCAGATGTCCACTTGCCTTAGCCTTCCTCCCCCCCTTCTACGTTGTTCTTTGCCCTTGTCCAAGGTGCATTCGTCTGCATCGGCGATATAAATAGCGTTTTGTGTTGTTGTTCTTATTATTGTATCCGCATTTATTTAGATGAGTGTTGGCATCATTTTTGGGTCTAGTCTTTTTTTCTCTTTCTTCACCTCTTTTAGTCAATTTATGCGTTTGCTGTGTTTTGGTCATTTCTGTTGGCTTCCGTTAGTTAAGCATTCCATTTCCCGGCATTGAATTTTTAAATTTATTGACCGTCTTCCAAAGTACTTTTTGGGGACGTAATTTTAATTTTTTTTAGATTTTCAGGCTATAATTCTTACTTGTCTTCCGACCTCAAATTTCGTTTTCAACTTTAAATGTACGATTGATTTGGGGGCAAAACTATGACCAAAAAACCCTCGCTTTTTAAAATGCGTTGAGTTTTGACGAAGTTATGGCATTTTGAAGTTTCGACCTATGCTTATATAGCGATATATCGATTTTCAGGCTATATTTTATACTTGTCTACAGACTCAAAATTTCGTTTTCAACTTTAAATGTACGATTGATTTGGGGGCAAAACTATGACCAAAAAGCCCTCGCTTTTTAAAATGCGTTGAGTTTTGACGAAGTTATGGCATTTTGAAGTTTCGACCTATGCCCATACACCGATATATCGATTTTCAGGCTATATTTTATACTTGTCTACCGACTCAAAATCTCGTTTTCAACTTTAAATGTACGATTGATTTAGGGGCAAAACTATGATCAAAAAGTCCTCGCTTTTTAAAATGCGTTGAGTTTTGACGAAGTTATGGCATTTTGAAGTTTCGACCTATGCCCATACACCGATATATCGATTTTCAGGCTATATTTTATACTTGTCTACCGACTCAAAATCTCGTTTTCAACTTTAAATGTACGATTGATTTAGGGGCAAAACTATGATCAAAAAGCCCGCGCTTTTTAAAATTCGTTGAGTTTTGACAAAGTTATGGCATTTTGAAGTTTCGACCTATGCTTATATAGCGATATATCGATTTTCAGGCTATATTTTATACTTGTCTACCGACTCAAAATCTCGTTTTCAACTTTAAATGTACGATTGATTTAGGGGCAAAACTATGATCAAAAAGTCCTCGCTTTTTAAAATTCGTTGAGTTTTGACGAAGTTATGGCATTTTGAAGTTTCGACCTATGCCCATACACCGATATATCGATTTTCAGGCTATATTTTATACTTGTCTACAGACTCAAAATCTCGTTTTCAACTTTAAATGTACGATTGATTTAGGGGCAAAACTATGATCAAAAAGCCCTCGCTTTTTAAAATGCGTTGAGTTTTGACGAAGTTATGTCATTTTGAAGTTTCGACCTATGCCCATACACCGATATATCGATTTTCAGGCTATATTTTATACTTGTCTACCGACTCAAAATCTCGTTTTCAACTTTAAATGTACGATTGATTTAGGGGCAAAACTATGACCAAAAAGCCCTCGCTTTTTAAAATGCGTTGAGTTTTGACGAAGTTATGGCATTTTGAAGTTTCGACCTATGCCCATACACCGATATATCGATTTTCAGGCTATATTTTATACTTGTCTACAGACTCAAAATCTCGTTTTCAACTTTAAATGTACGATTGATTTAGGGGCAAAACTATGATCAAAAAGCCCTCGCTTTTTAAAATGCGTTGAGTTTTGACGAAGTTATGTCATTTTGAAGTTTCGACCTATGCCCATACACCGATATATCGATTTTCAGGCTATATTTTATACTTGTCTACATACTCAAAATCTCGTTTTCAACTTTAAATGTACGATTGATTTAGGGGCAAAACTATGATCAAAAAGTCCTCGCTTTTTAAAATGCGTTGAGTTTTGACGAAGTTATGGCATTTTGAAGTTTCGACCTATGCTCATGTATCGATATATCGATTTTCAGGCTATATTTTATACTTGTCTACCGACTCAAAATCTCGTTTTCAACTTTAAATGTACGATTGATTTAGGGGCAAAACTATGATCAAAAAGCATTCGCTTTTTAAAATGCGTTGAGTTTTGACAAAGTTATGGCATTTTGAAGTTTCGACCTATGCTTATATAGCGATATATCGATTTTCAGGCTATATTTTATACTTGTCTACCGACTCAAAATCTCGTTTTCAACTTTAAATGTACGATTGATTTAGGGGCAAAACTATGATCAAAAAGTCCTCGCTTTTTAAAATGCGTTGAGTTTTGACGAAGTTATGGCATTTTGAAGTTTCGACCTATGCCCATACACCGATATATCGATTTTCAGGCTATATTTTATACTTGTCTACCGACTCAAAATCTCGTTTTCAACTTTAAATGTACGATTGATTTAGGGGCAAAACTATGATCAAAAAGTCCTCGCTTTTTAAAATGCGTTGAGTTTTGACGAAGTTATGGCATTTTGAAGTTTCGACCTATGCCCATACACCGATATATCGATTTTCAGGCTATATTTTATACTTGTCTACCGACTCAAAATCTCGTTTTCAACTTTAAATGTACGATTGATTTAGGGACAAAACTATGATCAAAAAGTCCTCGCTTTTTAAAATGCGTTGAGTTTTGACGAAGTTATGGCATTTTGAAGTTTCGACCTATGCTCATGTATCGATATATCGATTTTCAGGCTATATTTTATACTTGTCTACCGACTCAAAATCTCGTTTTCAACTTTAAATGTACGATTGATTTAGGGGCAAAACTATGATCAAAAAGCATTCGCTTTTTAAAATGCGTTGAGTTTTGACGAAGTTATGGCATTTTGAAGTTTCGACCTATGCCCATACACCGATATATCGATTTTCAGGCTATATTTTATACTTGTCTACCGACTCAAAATCTCGTTTTCAACTTTAAATGTACGATTGATTTATGGGCAAAACTATGATCAAAAAGTCCTCGCTTTTTAAAATGCGTTGAGTTTTGACGAAGTTATGGCATTTTGAAGTTTCGACCTATGCCCATACACCGATATATCGATTTTCAGGCTATATTTTATACTTGTCTACCGACTCAAAATCTCGTTTTCAACTTTAAATGTACGATTGATTTAGGGGCAAAACTATGATCAAAAAGTCCTCGCTTTTTAAAATGCGTTGAGTTTTGACGAAGTTATGGCATTTTGAAGTTTCGACCTATGCCCATACACCGATATATCGATTTTCAGGCTATATTTTATACTTGTCTACCGACTCAAAATCTCGTTTTCAACCTTAAATGTACGATTGATTTAGGGGTAAAACTATGATCAAAAAGCATTCGCTTTTTAAAATGCGTTGAGTTTTGACGAAGTTATGGCATTTTGAAGTTTCGACCTATGCTCATGTATCGATATATCGATTTTCAGGCTATAATTTTTACGTGTCTACCGACTCAAAATCTCGTTTTCAACTTTAAATGTACGATTGATTTAGGGGTAAAACTATCATCAAAAAGCATTCGCTTTTTAAAATGCGTTGAGTTTTGACAAAGTTATGGCATTTTGAAGTTTCGGCCTATGCCCATATATCGATTTTCAGGCTATAATTTTTACTTATATTGCGATCTAAAATCATGTTTCCAACTTTAAATGCACTATCATGAATTTCGGAATCAAGTTTCCAACTTTGAATGCATTTTTATGTATTACTGTATTAGTTTTTGTATGAATATTCCAAATTCAAAGTGTCCTAATTAAGTATCCATTGCCATCCCTCAAATCGCTCATTGTAAACAGGTATTACAGCGGTAACAGAGTATTGCACAGTCGGTTCTGCCCGACTGCAACACTCTAACTAGTTTAATTTTTATTTAATTAAAATATGGTGCATACATAAATATTGGCTATATCGTGGGTCGTAAACATTTTTTACATTCGTAAATTTAATTTTTGATGTGTTTAACATCGCTTATCTACAAATTTATTGGCGTTTTACACATAAATGAACCAAAAAAGTTGTAAATGTGGGTTGCTTTTTGATATTTACATAAAAACCCGTGAATATATTTTTGTACAGCAATTCAACCATTTTTTCATTCATTGACTCAGATTATTGTTGTAATAAATGATCTAATAATGCTACAAATTATGCTAAATTGAAATTGTATATATGCATTTGATTAACTTTATTAGAGAATAACTTAAAAAGCATAATTTGTTGGCAAAATTTCTAGAAATGTGGCAAGACACCTTGACAACAATTTGTAAAGGTCGTTGATTGTTGATTTACTCATAGATCATAGATATAAGGATTGATTTAATCATTATATACTTAAATATGTACATTTATATAAACCGACTAGAAATGTGCTGAGATGATAAAATACAAGATACCAGATTAATAGCTACACACACTTACAAATATATGTTTTTGCAAACAACTGTCTAATTAGTGCCGATTTCTACAGCTAATAGATACGATTATAAGTATACAAATATACGTAGGACGCCACTACTTATAGCTAGATTTAAGTCCATGCATAAAATCGTTCCAAAAATAAATTCTACATAATTTTTTTTAATAATTTTTGGCAAAACTGACTGATGTCTGGGAGAGCTCTCAGAGCTATCCAAAAATTCTAGAGCCCATTAAAACATTTATAGACGGTAGTAATGTAAACTAGCTTAAACCCAATTGTTGCGCGTTGTCG
This sequence comes from Drosophila nr. perissopoda 5 BK-2023a, assembly GCA_035044105.1. Classification (NCBI taxonomy): domain Eukaryota; kingdom Metazoa; phylum Arthropoda; class Insecta; order Diptera; family Drosophilidae; genus Drosophila; species Drosophila nr. perissopoda 5 BK-2023a. The sequence continues at coordinate 1,501,622 of JAWNMK010000124.1, forward strand.
GCTATAATGCATCGTTGTGGCTCTTGGATATGGTCGTCTCAATCTGATCGATGCGCCGAAACGAGGGCAAATAATTGGAGCTGGCCTGCGTGACAATCGAATTGTTCGAGGAGCTCTGCAGCGATAGAAAGATCTTTAGTGGTGAAATGGACCATGGATGAGGGCAACTTGATGTTCGATAGCGTTACCTTCTTCTGTCGATAGGAGCGAGCACGCACTCGTGTCGTATTTCTCCGCACGGGATTCACCGTCGTCGACTTCTGGGAGAGGCGCACCGAGCTGAACGTGCTGCCCCGATGACCACGTCGAATTTGCGGTGATGGCGTGCCGGTGGCTACAAAAGGGAGTTGCAAGCATTGAAGGTATATTAGAGATGACGTTCGAGTTACTCACGTGTGCCTGGTATAGTTGTGCTCCGTTTGGTGGCCAGCATCATGCCGAAGACGACAGCGCTGAAGGAGCCATGATGCGATGTCTGTCGCTGCAGATTGGGCGTCTGGGCGAGTGGAATGCCGGCGGGCAGGCGCACTGAGATCAGCTGGCTTTCCGAAACGCCCTTGGGATGTACATAGAACGTGGTCATCATGCCCTTGCCCTTCACATTGACTTCGCCACGTTTCTGCAGGAGCACAAACCTGAAACACGACTCAAACTCATTTCACTCAATTCTCACTTACCATACACGTGTAGCCCCGTGAGCAGAGCAACTCCGCCGTATTGTCCGGCACTTGGACGCGCCAGTTCTCGCCCGTGGAGTCCATGCGCGAGGCCACATTCACCGTATTGCCCCAGATGTCGTAGACTGGCTTCCGGGCACCAATAACGCCACTAACCAACGGTCCACTGCAGATGCCAACGCGAAGTTGAAAATTGTTGAAGGCATCGTCATTGATCTCCTCCAGCTTTTTCTTCATGGCAAATGCAAACTCGACGAGATCACAGACGCTGTCCTCCGATGTCTCGCCCCGCGCACGCAGATGCTCGTGATTGAGTCCGGCGGCAGCCATATAAGTAGCGCCCACGGTTTTTATTTTCTCCACGGATGCAAAACGCGGCTCCTCCAACAATTCATCAAAGTCGCCTGACGGACAACACAAAAGCACCATTAGCCAATTATTCCATTCGGCAATTATTTCGTAATCAGTCAACTCACAGATAATCTCATTTAGGATGCGAATGCACTCTTTTCCATTGTCAATGTCCTCCGAATAAAAGTCCTGGAAATTGGGTATGGAGGCAAACATAACGCCGCACAGATTGTGCATTTTCGAATAAAGCTCGTCCGTGTGCTCATCGGACAGGTAATAGGCGGCCACATGGTCCGGCAGGATGTTCTGCATGCCATTCCCAAAACAAACATTTCATTAATGAGACATCATCAGGGGCGGGCAAAGGAGCAGAGCAGGTTATTAGTGGTATTACCTTAATTAATGTGTCATTAAGCGCACGATTCGATTTCATGTTGGTCAGTTCCCGTTCCGCTTGCTCCTTCCAAATGAAGTCCAGGCGTGACGTAACCTGTACAGGATGAAAACACATTTATGATTAAGTAAATAAAATAGTTTGACTAGAACATATTCTTATATATAGAATGGATTATAACCGAGTTATACAAGTAGTTGATTATAACTTACCTCGACCAGTCTGGCATGATAGCACACCATGATTAGGAACGTGATTAGCAGTATGAGCATCTGCACGCCGAGCGGCATTCCATTATCTCTCAGATTGTTCAAATTGAAACTTTCGTTGGTGCTGAATCGGATGAAGATGAGCGCAGTGTAGAATGCAACCATTCCCATTGCCATGGTTGCTTTGATCAAGTAGTAGAGCTTCAGGGCCGTGGCCAGCGAGACGAGGCACAGCACCCAGGTGAAGACGATATACTCGCGATGCACACACCCGGTGTCGTCAATGGAGATGACATATGTGCTCCCAGTGTTCCTGGTTAGGGCAAAGGGTCGATGCGACTGCTCAAAGGACTCCAGTGGAGTGTTGCTCAGATTTTTAAAAGTCAAAGCATTGGCAATCGTATTACGCACTAATTCATCGGATGCATTGATGAAGCTCTCGTTAACCAAGGCGACCAGGGAAATGGCGGAGGCACCACCACTAGCTGGTGTGCGGATGGTTAGATTATGCTGGAACGTTTGCGAGATGGAAACAGTTGCATCCAAATCCACGGAAACGTTGCTCAACTGCGAGCTGCTTGTCAATTTCAAATCATTGGTGCCATTGTAACTGGACGAGGGGCAGAGCACCAAGCCAATTGCGCTGAGCATGCACATGGATATGATGACGCCGCAAATGAAGAGTGTGCGACGTCGCCGCTGATGAACCAACTTAGCCGAGTTGATTTTCAAATAGTTTGGCAGGCCTAGGAACAAAGAGTTAAAACTGATCAATGGCAGTCAGTGATAGAGAACGAATAGGTTGTTTGTTTACCTGGAAACTCCTCGGCCATGACGAGGACACAGCAAAAGGTGAGCACCACAGTGCCGCCAACCAGGCAAACGATGACTGCTGTGCAGCGCGGTATAATTATGACCTGGCACAAAACCATAAATATCCAAATGACAAACACACACAGCATGTTCGAGCTGCAAATAATTACAAAACAGCACAAACCAATTAGCAAACAGTTCGTTAATAAATTCATTAATTGCTGTTTTGGCTTTAGTTCCATTAGCATTTCAATTTATACGCACCGAAACATGTCCTCGCGCAGCTGACAGAACTTCTGCTCCTGGCTCTTGTCAATGAACTTCAATGTCCAGGCATTTAAATACTCTCGCCGGATTTCCTTATTTGAATTGATTTGGATATTCTGTTCGATGAAGTCGTCAATCTGTTGGGAAATCAAATCAATAGTCAATATGACTGAGCATAGTTTATTTTACTTGATATTTGCCTCTTTAACCAGCACGGTTACTGACACGCGATGATCTTGTTTGGGATCGACTAGAATGGAATCCGCACGATTTAAAGCCTCCTCGGGACTGTTAAGCTGAAAATGCATAAAAATGTTAAGTTAACAGTTGTCAATAGATGAAATAGCGCCATCTACTGTTTGGTTTCATTTTAAATAAATTAAAATATATTTAGTTTAGTATTAAGAATTATTGTATATATTTTAGATGAGTCTACAAATATTTGTTTGCCAAATATTGCTCACATTTCTGAAGGGTATCTCTGGTATCCACTCTGTGGTGCTCTCATCCTCAATGATCAGTCCCTTGGCACTGATTGCCTCCGCCAGATTCTGAACGCTGTCGCCATTGCGTGGCTGTTCCAGTGGTGCGGACATCATTGCCGTTGGCGACGATACCGTCGAGAGTCCAGCTACCGGTGCTGCACCAGCAGCACCAGCAACTGCATTCGCATTGACTGCCGCACCATTACGCAAACGGCGATTGTCCAAGGCGACGCCCTCGACCACATTGGGCAGCGAGTTGAGGGAGATGTTCTTCTTCTGTTGCTGCTGCAGCAGCTGGGATGGCTGCTGCACGGCCATGGCTACTGCACACTCCAGACTGCTGCGTCCATCGATACTGCCAGTGCCGTCGATGGTGCCCTGCACCGTGGCCGTATTACTGCCAATGCTGCTGCCGCTGGCCGAGATTGATTTGGGTAGCGCAGCACTTTTCTGATTGGCAGCAGGAGCAGCGCTACTGCTGCGGGTGCCAAAGCGTCGCTTGGGTCTATAACGGGTTAAATGTTATTAAAGGGATTAGCGGTGTTCACACGGCCCCGGATTGGAGAAAACTTACCGCAACGGCTCTGTGCGCTTGATGAGATACGTGGTCACGTTCAGCTTATCAAGATGATTATCTCGACTGCCGCCGTTGCCCGGCTCTACTTCGTAAGCGTCGTTTAAGCAGTTCAACGTCGCTTCCGAGATGTGAACGCGACTGCAAAAGTGATTGGTGCGGAGAGGGGAGCGGGGGAAGTAGGGGTTAACAACAAATGGTAGTTGGCGAAAATTAAATTCAAATATTTGCCCACGTTTTCTGCGATTGTGCGTAAAGTTTGCCACCCGAACAAAACCACTCTCTCTGAGTGTGTGTGTGTGTGCCTTTCATAATTGGGTTCGCAGTCTACGATTTGTTTTCTAGTCCTTCTTGCTGACGTTTTATGTTACTGCTGTTTCGACTGGTCTTCTAGGCCACAATTACATCAAAGCATTTTGCATTAAAATGGAAACCCTTAACATTGCCTCTTTTTCGGTTTGTGGTCAACGTTGATTTGTTGTTCCTGACCAGCTTTTATTGTTGCTTTGCTATTTTTCGTTCTCTCTCTTTGTATTTCCTATGTCTAAACATGCCAGGCTTGCAAAAAATACAAAGCAATCGTTGTTAGCCAGGACATACCCTAATTGGCCAATTAACAATTGTGGCCGACTCAGATTTAAAGCCAAAACTTATTTGGCAACACGTTTCGGGTTGCTGTTGCAGGCGTCTTTTGTATTTTCGAATTGTTGCAAATGAATTTGAGCTGCATGCTACCCAAAAATTGATGTGGTTTTCTTAATTTGTAGCAATGCAGCTATGTTCAGTTTGTTAAATGCATTCAAGCTGAACTGGTGAACTTAATTAGTTCTGGCTTGCACCTCAGTCTTACGCAATAACTTGGCAACAATTTATTATGCGTTATTTGTGTGATTATCTTGATTATTCTAGCTGGGCATCTATTATTTATTCTGCCTAAAAGTATGCAACACAAATAAACATATTTTCTATTGATTCGAAAAGTGCAATTTAAGCTTATTTAAGTGAAGTTGAAATTTTAAATCGACAATTAAAATAAAATTCAACTGTGTTTTTGTAAATCTTAGTTGTCGACCAACAATTAGTTGATTTGTTTCGCTTACAAGAATAATAAGAAACATATGGTGCAGGGCAATGCTTCGTGCATAAAATTCAAAGCTCAAAACTCACACACAGAGAGAGAGAGAGAGAGCAAAGGACAAGACATAAATCTGCGTGGAAAAATACGTTAGTTGGACTTACCCGGGTATGCCGCCGGATTCCATGTGATTTGCAATTATAACATCATTAGACCAGACATCAAAATGCCATTTCTTGTTGCCCAAAACGCCGCACATCACCGAGCCGCTATGTATGCCGATGCGCATATTGAGGTCAACCTGCAAAATGAACAAATCGCAATATTCTCGCAGTAAATATGCAAATTATGCACAAACAAAAACTACTGCAACTGCAACTGCAGTTGGGGCTCACTGCAGTTGCCAGAGTGTCAGTGACAGTGTCAGTTGGTCGGTTGGATTCTGTGACGCCCAATAGTCCGTAGCCAGCGGCACATTCGTTAAATACGCTTAAAGGTCAAAGGAATTGCGCCAAGAAGATAAGTTGACTCCCCGTATTGCGCCACAAGCATAAAAAAAAAAAAATATCAATTAAATCTTTTTTTTTTTTTTGTGCATCCAAAATGTAACAAAAATGTTGTGCTGCTGACGTTTGTCGGCGTTGCCTTTTGCAGTGCTGAGATTTGCATACAAATGAATTGTCAACACGTACAGCACCACTCTGTTTGTCCAATGTTCGTTAAAATAAAGCGGCACGCTTTTCTCCTTTCTTCCCACACATAAAAAAAAAAAATGCAAAACAGCTGACCATTGGAAAATTTTTGCCTTTAAATTTTAAGAAACAATCCTTTGTACGTAACAGTTGACTGTTATTTACTAACAGTCGTCTGTTAGCTGTCAACGGTTACATTTTATGCTGCGCACGAAAGTATGCAACAAAAATGACTTTTACTGAGCAGGAAATGGGCCTTAAATTAAAGCCGCCATTAATCACACAAGCTCAATAAATCGGTGTGCAAATAACAAAGGACCGCCACTTAAATAGACTGTCTTTTTTGTAAGCTTACATGCGTATGCAGGCGCACATCTTTGATGGCCTTTATCATGTGTAGTCCAGTTTCGACGCTGCACACAGCATGGTCCGGTCGCGTCTTCCAGTTGTCACTTTCGAACTGCGACACACAGTAGTAGCAATCGCCGAGCAGCTTCACACGCAGGCAATGATTGTCCTGTGATGAAGAGAGAACGATGTGCAGTTGCCACATATAACTATGTATGCATGCAAGGGACGGACACTTACCTCTGCAATGCGATCGAAACGCGCAAAAAGGTCATTCAAAATTTTCACTAATTGCTGGGCCGACGTTTTGCTGGCCAGTTCCGTAAAGCCCTGCAGCCGTGAATTTCAATTAGCTTGAATGTCATGAATAATTTTGCATTAATTAGCTTACCTTGATGTCGGCAAATAAGATGCTCACATTGTCCATGGGATACACATACAATTTGTTGAACTGCGTTTCCACCGTGGGATCCGTGCCTTTGTACATTTCACTGCGTATTTGATTATTCACAATGTTGGGCAAAACTGCAATTAGAATGCAATAGGACACACATTAGCTGAATGCAGTAGATGTATGTCTGCATAATTTAGAGTCCTTTTGTGCAAATTGTGGCTGCTGTCCTTGAGCCACACGAGCCTAATGCCACCAGAATTCAGGACTATGATTACGTGCTCCTAGCTCATAACAGATTTCACCTGCCATCGGCAAGAGAATTCTCTGAAAATGTTAGCATTCATTTGCATATTTCGCTTTAAGTAATTTTTTGAAGGCAAGGAAATGCCAGAAATTAATTTGAAAAATATCCCAAATACGATAAAATGTAACTCACTTGAATCAAGTAACTTTTGTGTGCGCTGCAGCTCCTTTTCGGACTCCTTCTTGTGCTCCATGGCCTTGTGGGTCTCGATGAAGGCCAATCGCTGTCCACGATCTGTCAAATATTTTGTATACATGCCGGCCACATTGATGGCCGAATACAGAATGAAATTGGCAATGATTTGGAACAGCACGCAGTTGAAATCAAATAACGTCTACAAAAACCAACGAAAAATATATATATATAAATATATATACTGTATATTAGAATATTACGAGTTTTGGTGCCTACCTCCTTGCTCTGCAATTTGTTGATGGTAATTACGGCCAGGTGACAGCTGGCCGTGATTGTGCCGCCCGCCACACACCATTTGAGTGGGAGTGGCAGCATGGCATACGGCACAAATATGACAAACAATATGTACCAGACCAGGTACTCACGATTCTCGAAACCGATGCCTTCGCTGATGAATCCTGTCGTCGTCGCAATAAAAACATTTATGACATCCAAAAGGATTAGCAAATTTAATGGCCAGCGCATGTGTCGCATGTCGCATATCGCTTGATTTATGCAACCAGCCTTACAAGCCAAACACACCCACCTTGTATATTGAAGAGCACCCAAGTGCAGACTGATGCCCAGTGCAAGTAATTGTTGGCAAAGCAACGCCAATAGCCCAAAAAACAAATGGCCAAATTGGCAATCCCACAGCAAACGGACCAACTAATCGCGGTAGCTATGCTCGCCATTTGCGAGTCCTAAACAAACCAAATCACTTTTCAATTTAGAGAAAGAGAAAGAGAGAGAGAGATAGTGAGATAGAGATAGTTTCAGTTACCGTTGTTATGCGTTCCCTTGGCTGCAACATCCATATTATGGCCATTACAATCTTCAGCACAAAATCGACGACATTCACAATAATTAGCGATTTCTGGCGTTGCCTGTGTGTATAGGTGAGATAGCTTCTTTCCAGTGAGCTCTGCTTAAAGGAGTTCGTTAGAGAGGGACAGAGTATGCCCTTGACCACATTGCCGCTCTTAAAAGCCGAATATGTTTCATTTGTTAGCGGCCTTTGGGGTCCAGCAATGCTCGCTATCGATTGGCCCGATTCCAGTTCGTAATCTGCATTCAATTTATATTTATTTAATATATATTTATATATATTTATCAAGTCATCAAATGATTATAGAGACTAATTAGACTCGTCCAAGTTGGATTATAAACATGCTGAGCAATAAGCAAACTAACTGGGGCACAAACAAATAAATTTGCTGACTGCCACTTATGACGCTATTGATCCAGTCAATGTGATACCAGACATCTGTGTAGACCGACGGAAATAAGCCATTGCCACATCCAAGGCAATATGAGACGACGCCATAAACGGTGAAGTTTCTCAGCAGAGGATCGCCGGTGTCACCACGGCAAGGATCTTCATCGAGAGCGGAATTCATGTTGCCGGCACACAACATTTCGGGCAGAAAGCTGTCAATCATTGAGGTGCAGTGCATGCGATCCATCAACTCAATCTCGATGTATAGAATTCGAGAAGCAAGAGCCCCGCCCTGTGCAAGCCATAAGCCAAATTATTATAGCTAAGAACAAAACAGCAATTACACTTAACCATATAGACACGCCCCCAGCCCAAGACCATATATGATAAACCAACTGTGGGTGGCCCCTGGGGCAGATTGATAATACCAATGTGCGGCTTGTCCATTGGCAGCTCACTGCGCAACCTTAGAATTGCGATATTGTTGGTATTGTGAATGGTATAGTTGGCTGGCACATAAATCTTTTCAACTGGCATATTTATGGTCTGACCCTCAACAACTTTCAGACGATTCGGGGTGCCAGCGACGACCAAGAGGACACGACTTCTATACATAATCTTGCGATTGCTTTTGAAAAATAACTGGTTAATGGATCGCAAAGATATATATATCAATTTGTAGATGTATCCTACTCCATTACACATCTCGCGGCTGTCAGCACATAAAGTGGCGAAATTATGGATCCACCACAGAAATGATTGTCACCAAAGAACTTCCGGGGCGTGCGGGATCTGATGGATACCACATACTTGGCCATCGTTTGCATCACGTATAGACTGTAACTGGGCGTGGCCACTCGCTTAATGCGCTGCCCATCGGAGGCAAGTTCGTCGCTGAGTGCCAAGTGCCATACTACCAGTAGGTGCAGCAATTTGGAATACTTTCTATGTATCATTTGTATTATTATTACTATATTGAATATATTTGAAGGAAGTTTCGAAGTTTCGTCAAGACTGAGTGACTAGTTTGCATACATCGGCTCGACTAATGCAAATGATCAAGAATTCATATCAGGATGTCAAACCGAAACGAGTTTAGGTGCCATTCCCGATATCAATAAGCAAAAATTGTGTAAAAAAAAATCAAAAATTGTTTTTTTGTTCTTTGATTTCGTCTTACCAAAATCGCTGTTGGCAAATATGCTGCAGCTTTCCGTGCGTCGTTTAGGTCCACAGCCGGATTTGGCCTCCACGATGCGCACGGATTGCACACGTCTTGGCGTTTGCTTGGCTAATCCACCAGCAGGTCTGGCAGCACCAGCAACGACAGCAACACCACCGACACCACCATTGCCCTCAGGTCGGTCCGCAGCGATGCCGACGCCAACGCCATGCATTGCCTGCTGTTTCTTGCGCAAGTTGGACAGAATTGATGCTGCGGAGGCGCGCAGGGAGTGGGGCAGATCACCGCTGTCATCCATTTGTGCGCCGTCGCCGGGCAGTCGTGGTATTTTAGACATATCCGGCTTGCTGGGAGCCAGCGTTGGCGTAGTCGTCGTCGTCGTCGTTGTTGTCCCTTTTGCGTTTGCTTCCTGCTGTTTTTTTGTGTGTTTTAGCTTAGCTTTTAATTAGCCCTAAGTGCTGGGCAACAGTTCAACTTACCTCGAAAGTAGTCACTGTTGTTGTTGCTGTTTGGGTTGTTGTTGTCGTTGGCATTGTTGTGGCTTTAATCTGCTCATCATTTGTGGGCTGCGCTGCGGGATTGCTCAGACCGGGGCCACAGTCAACATCGTCATCATCACCGTCCTCGTCATCATCGTACTCATCTTCATCGTCGTCGTCGCTCTTCAGCTTTAGATCGTCCATTTGCGACAAGGTAATGGCACCCTTGTCAACAGCGCGTCGCAACACCACGCCCTGCTCCACCTCCTCCTCCTCCTCCACCTCCTTCTTCTTCTGCTCCGTTTTGGGCTCCGCTGCTGATTGTGCTTGGACGTCGGGTGGTGCGGAATGGGTTACACTGTTGCATTGGCGAGGCTGCTGCAGCGCCGAGGATGCCGTCGAGCTGAATTGGCGCAGATGCACCTCGTCCGGGACCAACTTGTCGTCATCGTCATCCATATTGTGTTCCTGTTCCTCCTCCTCGTCGTCGGCGTTGTTTCTGTTCGACATAGACAGCATAAGAGAATATTAAGCTGGTGGTGGTGATAAACAAGTGGGCGTGGTTAGGTGGACATAATCATCAACATTATTATCAATGCTTGACAACTCAAGCTTTAACTGTCAATAAGCGCTTTGAAGTTGTCAACGATTTAATTCTGTTTGTGTGCATGTATGTACATATGTGTGTGTTTGCATGTGTGCTTGTCTGTATCCGAGCCTGATTGCTGGAGCGCAACATCTGTCCCATCTCTAGGCCTTTTGAAAGGCGGCGCCACTGATAATGAATACAAACATTTGCCTATTCCCCAAACTGTTGCTGCTGCAACTCACAATCAAAACTTTTTGATCCAGGCACACAAAATGTAAATGGTTTCTAAGCGCCGACATTTTCGCCGAGGCGTGAAACCATTTGCCAAGTTTGTCAGCGCTCGGGGACGAAGATGAGGGCATTCTAAACCAGAACGTATGTGTCAGCTGAAGGCTGAATACAATATGTCCACAAAAGACCATACGAAATGATTAATTTTAGTATGTAGCTTCACACTGAATCAGTCTTTGTTTGTCTTACGAAAATGGGCTTAATAGTGTCATAAATGACAAATGGGTATTTAATTTGAGTGCTTAAATGCTAAATGCTAAATGCTCAATCTTAAGTTTAACATTACTAGAAATATTATTTAAAGTTGAACCAATTATGTAAATCTAAGCTCCGTTTCAAAATCGCATTGACAAACAAAATGTAAAGCTTGATATATTTTTTTATTTATTTAAAGCGATTTCAATCGAATTACACCCACAGATACAACGCCACCAATCTTTTAAAGGCATTAAAGGATAATCGAGCTTGTCGTGCATCTCCACTCAGATAGAGCATTAAAAGTTTAACATTGCCGGCGCATACAAATTGAGAGTCCCTTAAATAATTTGGTTTTCATGATGCCGGCATTCCCCATGTCGTATAAGTTACCTACGTCCCAAACTCGAATGTATTAAGTATCTTTATCCGCATACTGCAAACGGTAGCAGCAGTAGCAGCAGCAGCTTTTGCAACTTAAATTCTCGATGGCGCAGCGGAAACGCAAAATAACGACGATGAGAATGACAGTCAACAACTAGAAAATGGCACGTTGATGTCGTTGTCATTATTCAAATTAGCATTTAGACACACACGGTTGCACACACACACATACCTACATTAACACACACGCATATTACACAGAGGCTCACGTCAGCGGCCCATTCATGTGCTCTGTAAAAAAATCGTAGCATACTTTTTGGCTGTCGGAAATATTGGTGACCTGGAGGAAGAGAACTCCAATAAATCGCAGCAGCCAAGGGACACAGCTATACGCATACATACATATACACACACATATGTATATGTAAGTGTCTCTTGGAAATGTATCTGAAGAGTCCCGAAATTAAATTTGGAATACGTTGGCGTATAATTCAATAAACTGTCAACTGCTCAATGCGCTGCCCTACCAAATTGTATGCGTTCTGCTTGAGGTCCTCTCCTAATGTCCGGTCGTAAACATTTATTTTGTGCACATTTAAATAACAGTTTATTTGATACGCTCTTTGTGTTTGTGCGTTATACCGTGTCCCTGTCCATTTTAGTTTTCTAATTTACTTTAACGAGCGGTGAGTTCAATTTTTGTGAACAGAGCAAAAGTTTCTCACCTTTGCGGTTAAGCTTTCATATGGTCTTTGCTCATTTACCGTACAGTTGAAAACTTGGTAACAAGCTCATCAACTGGTGCCTAATATTATCTGCAACACGTATAAAAATACTCAAGTAATTATATTTATATACATATATGTATATGTATAAATAGTTTGGTCTATTTTGGGCTTGTTTATGGGCTTTTCCATAGCACGCTTGTGGGCGCAACCAACTTTCATAATCATATAAATATACATATACATGGTTGACTGCACTTCCTACTCAGTTCCTGCGACCTGTTCTCCCCTTCCCTAACCACAGTTGAGCACATTAAATAGTTGTTATCAGTTATCAGTTGCCAATGTGGCTAACAAAGTTGTATAATGCAAACAGCAATTGGGGCTTGATTAGTGTGTTCAATTTTGGAGTAGATATAGTGGATAGTTATGTATTGGCTATGTATTTATGTATATATATATATATATCTCTGAAATGTTTTGCCTAAAACAACAAACGTTTGCGTTGAGGTTATATTACAACGAATGACTTTCCAAATAAAAACTGACTTTTTTTTTATATCATATTTCGCCTTTGGCGACATTTGCATGTTATGTTAAGAAGCTAAAGCTGCGAGCAATTTGCAACTCACTGCTAACATCTTTAGAATTTATTCACATCGCATCTGGTGCCAAACCGAGTTGACAGCTGCTGCCTTAATAAGTGCTCGATGGATGCAAAACAGAAACAACATAAAGTGTTATGCTTCAGTTTGTAAGCTTCTGCTCTTAACACTTCCATTAAGCCATAATCTATTCATGGTTAATTGAGCGTACTAACTGTTTTTCACGAGTATTTATATTTGCAGCCGTATTCCAATTGGCTTGATCTACGTCATTTACACACCTCTTAACTTTAATCCTCCAAGCAGCGATATCGCAATCCACACATCAATTAAGTTTGTTTCCCTTTTTCATTAATCGAAAATTTGATTAGCACATTTGGGGTCTAAGTAACACGACTCCATTTCGCATGACTTAACGAAATTTGGTGAATTTTGAAACTTGCATTATAATTATTGTCACACTAAACTAGTTTGTCGGAGTTTGGGTTGTTTCCATCGGATAGGTTTTTGGCGATGAGTAATCCGACAGATAAACAAAGAACACAAGCGCGTTTGTGTTTATCAAACAAGCCAGCCAATGCAGCCAGCCAGCCAGCCAGCTAGCGAACGAGGGCGAGATAAACACCTAATATAATTATCACTTATATGAATGTGATGATAATGGCGCAACAATATTCAAAATACAAAATCGATACAATTTCCTGGCCAACGTATTGGTTTTTTCATGATAATAATAATAATGATAATGATGACGATGATGATAGCTGCTGCCTTTGCTTCAGCCTATAAGCCGAATCTGGTTTCACTTTGAACTTGCATTTGCACTACACATTTTTTTCGCCAGCAAATATTGAATTTACAATATTGAGTTTCATTTAGTGGTTCCAGGTTAACTACACTTGTGTATTGCCGTTTGCGACCCGTTTTTATCTTTTACTCTTTCGGATTCGGAAATTTCGCGACTTTCACGTCGAACTGGCATTTGGCAACTGAGCGTCAAAAGTGCCACTGGCTGAATATACTCATATATGGCATATCAAATATGAAATATGGCACTCAGCAGTGTTTGTAATACGCAGTGCCAAAAGGCGAAAGAGACACAATTCAGTTGGTCATTTAGATGGGTAATATTTTTGCTGATATGGTAATTGAACTGTTTAGCGATTAATAGTCGAAACAAATGATAAGCAACAATCGATTAATATCGAATTTGAATGTAAACAAAGGCCGCATATAAATATCGATGTAGTTACTCAAATAAATGTTTAGCAAACAGTTGTAGTTTTAGTTTCGCAACTTTCTATAATAAATTATTTATTTATTTAAGTTGCAGTGGAATGAAATTCATGTTTTATAAACTATATACTTTATATATGGCATTTTTGTTTGCACAAAACGCACATAAATGAATAAATTGGAGACACAAAAGCTGAACATCAAGATAATAAAATTCTAGAAAATAAAAAATAAGTTGTAGAAAACACATTTCCAACAAATTTAAGTTGTAACGGGAAATGCCGTTAGTTTCTTATCAGTGCGTATCAGTGTCCATTTCGTGTTGTACGTGATACGTATCACAATCATAAATATTAACTACCTGTTATTCAATTCACCGTGTCACAAAGGAAAAACGTTTCTCGAGCCAAGTAAGTAAGACTTTTGAAGAGGAAATGGGCTGGTTTGTCGATAAATATGGCCGATAAGAGCGTCATTCAGAGCTCATTGTTGCCTTTGTGCTGGTTGCTTGTTGTTGTTATTACCCGTCAAATGTGTTGTAGGGTGCAGTTTTTTTTTTGGTTTTTTTATTCTTCACTTTGCTGTTGCGCAGGATATTCTTGTTCCTGTGAAATTTCCTGTCTGCTGCTGTTGTGCGTTCGTGTGTGCGTGTATGTATGTGTGTGTGTGTGTGTGTGTGTTTGTTTGTGATATGATATGAGATGTCAAGGCATGTCTGCAACGTTAGCTTTTATTTATGTAGGCAGTGGCTGTTGGGGTTAGTTGCAAAGTCGCCAAACAGCCAGCAATTCATCCAACCAGACAAGTAGTCCAGGGGCTTGGAGCGGGCTCTGACTGAGTGGGTGTGGTTGTGGGTTTCAAGTCAGCCCTTTTTACGAGCTTTTGTTGGCTTGTTGAAGTTATGGCCATAAGAAACTTGTTAAAGCGTATTATTGGGTGTGTAACAAGTGTGTGAATGCTGTCATTGTCTGTGTGTGTGTGTGTTTGTCTGGTTCAATTCTATGAGCTTGTGTTTATTTTTTTCATTCTCTGCTGCGGCTTATGAACTCTGAATTGAGAGGAAGAAAGGCAGAGAGATGAAGAGGAAGTCAGGTAGAACTACGTAAGCCACTCTCGAAAGTAGATTAAAGTCACATATACACGCCTCTCTCATCTGCTTACACTCCTTTTGTTGTGCTTGTGTTTGGGGTTGTGCTCTGCGTTAAGTGGCAGTAATTAACACTTGACATATTTATGCATGGTCCCCCCTTCAATTGTGCAGCATTATGCCCTGCATGAAGACAACAAGCTCAACATCAACCCAAGGGGGGAGAAACAACCGCAACTACAACAACAACAACAACAACAACAATAACAGCAACAGCAACAATTAAGGCAAGGCCAGCCCATCGATATGGCAACAAGCAAGCTGCTTATTTTATTTATTAAGCGCTTAAGACTTGCGGTGGGCTTGACGACATTTTGAGGAATGTGTTGACAATGAACATTATAGACTGGGCTTATGGAGAGGGTGGGTGGGGCGGGACTAGATGCTGTTGAGGGCTTGTTGAATGTGTGTGCGCGAAATATTTAAAGATAATTAGCTGAAGATAGCAAGTAACCACAGAGGCTTACAAGCATCCTTAAAGACTAATTACATAACGTGCAGTAAGCCAATCACTTAAGGGGCAAGGCATTAATAACTGGACTTTAATTATTATTAAAGTCAATATTTTGTTGCAGTCTATTGAACATCAATCAAAGACCATTCATAGGTTAAACAATATAAAGTCTTTAATTTCTGGTGATCTTTGTATTTTGCTTTTCATGCCATCCTATTAAATGGACTCTGGCATTATCATTATCGATAATGTTTATCATTTCTTGGACATTTACTAAGTAATCAATTAAGGCGTTCTGTGTGTAGCAGCCGATGAGTCGATGTAATTAATTTCAGGCACAAAGCCTAAATGCGCTCCAAATGGCAGTCAGTCAGTCACTGCCAAGGGAAACGCAGCAGGTGGCAAACGTATTTTTTTTGTTTGTTTTTGTTTTGCCAACAAGGACATTTCTTTGGACACAGAATATGGTTGATTCATTTAGCTAAAAGTCGGCCACAGAGACAATAAAATGCTGAAAGAGACAAGTAACGAGCGTCTTCGACTTGAATGGACAGAGATACTTGGTGAGGGAGAGAGCGAGACAGAGTAAGAGATAGATAGAGAGGTAGGTGGAGGTAAGGTAATACCTTATGTCAAGTGGCCAAACTCAAGTTAGAATGTATTTGTGTGTGTACATTTTGGATTTGGGTTAATGTTGTACATGGTCAACATGGGTGTGCTTTTGAAAGGGCGCAACAAAGCAGAAAATAGAAAAATTACTCAGTGGCACAAGAAAAGGACATTTGCTGGCGTTCCTGTTAACCCTTTCTGCCATAAACCGCTTATAAGGATTTAGGATTCTATTTGCTGCCACAAAATAAGAAAACTTAATCTAGCAATTTAAAATTTAAATAGTTATTATACGAACCAAATATATAAGGTCTTGGAGAATAGTCAGCATAAAAAGAAAGAGAAAGAGAGATAGAGATAGAGACTGAGAGAGGGACAGCAGTGTCATTATAAAATACCAAACATTGTTTGATGCTCCTTGTTTCTGTTACGCATTATTATGCAGAAAATGCGCTTAAGTTGCCCACAAGCCGTCATCAAGCGCTTTGATGTCCTTTTTCTGAGGACTATTTTTTTTTTATTTTTCCATACATATTCTTGCCTCGAATCAAAGCTATTTATTTGTGAATTTGTGAGGTCGTTTGCTGATTTGAGTAAACATTGAAGTGCCTCAGCATATGGGTCTGCTTTGGCGGGTTCCATGTGCCCAAAAATTCTTTGCCCCAGTCAAAAAAAAAAAAAGGCAATAATCCGTATAAGTGGCCACTTTATAAGGCGTACCAGGCGTTCGCAAGAAGCATTCGATCAGTCATTCAAAAGCCATTAAAATTGATAAATTGCCGGTGCGACCAAGCTCACAAATCTTGATATTATAATATATTATATGTGAGCAATAACAGTTCGAAAACTCAATTTATTTTTGACAAATGCATGACAAAAAACGAACGAGGCAAATTATTTATATTTTATTTACATATTTATTGCTGTTGCAATTAGTCAAAGCTCGTTCAACAACAATGTGTGGCAAAGTTTAGTGTCATTAAAAGTTAGAAGATATCATTTGATTTATGCTAATGCGTCCTTTCACTTTATCCTTGTCTATGTTGAACTTCCATTGCCCATCCTTAATTTGAACTTGCGTCAAAATCCACTTTTATAAAAAGAAACGTGACACAGCCGATGTTAAACCGTGAAAACAAATTTACCCCGTCTAGTTTTAGTGGCATGTTAGTCCTTGCCAAGGTACTAATATACCCTGCCAAGCTGTGGTTTTAGTATCAAATGGATAAATATATCAAATTAATAAAATAAATATCCATTATCTTGTTATGCACCTTAAGAATGCCACTTATGGTCACTTATAATGATTTATTATCTGACCTTTATCTGCTTATTGATTCTGAAAATATTTAAATAAATATCAAAAGCAAATACATTATTCTCTAGGGTATATTCTTGGATGGCTATTGGTGGTTATCTTTTAGATTGTTGTTGTATTTACTCGACTTGCTATTTCCTTCGCTATTTGCTGTTTATTTTACGAAATTTGCATAGCAAAAGAAATTAGCATAAAATTATTTAGACATTTTGAGCTGTTGTCGTCTGGCTTTTGCGGTCACAGCTGCTCTTTGGGTCTCCGAAATCGAGAGGCAAATATGTGTGAATATATATTCTAGTTTCGAAAAGTTAAAGTTCCATTTAATTGCAGTTGTCTTCAGGTCGATCGCCCTGCACAGCTGTCAACAACTTAGCCTGCTAACGGCTCAGACTTATGTGACATGGGTTGACATACGTAAATACATAAATGGAATAAACAAACAAAAATATCTAGACCAACACTCTGTCTTCAATGTTGTTATTGTATTAAATGTCCATGCGTGTAATAAGTATGTTTGATATATATTCTCTTGCCAGAATTCAATTGTTCTCCCTCCATATTCCTGTGTGCCTCAGTGTGCATTCAGCTGGCAAAAGGCTAGTGCCAAGTTCAACAGCAGTTCGTTGTTATGTAATTAAAATTACACACTGCGTATACGCAATTTTGTTCGCAAGCAAAATGGGTGATTCTGAAGAGTTTGAGCTGCAAATTAATTGGCAATTGCCGCTTTGGCCAACGTTGACTAATTGGGTAACTGAATAAAACTCATAAGTGCATGAAGTTGTGGCACTTTGACCAATTCTCGACCACTTTAAAAACGACCATTGTGAGGGCAGACCAAAAAAAAGAGAAGAAGAAGAAATACGTAGAACAACAAATGTAGAAAGAACACCGCCAGTCTGTCTGCCGTCATTTATAAAACATAATTGAAATATGAGATTGACATTGAATAGCTGTTGCTGTTTTTGTAGTTGATGTTGCTGTTGCTGTTGTTGTTGTTGTTATTGTTGCTGTTGTTGTTGTTGCTGTTGTTGTTCTTGCTGCTGTTGCCGTTGACGCCACTTTTGTTTGGGACTTGTGCGCCATTTAGAATGGCATTGCGACAATATTTTTGCTTTTCCTTTTCAGGCTTGTTGCTGTCGTCGTCGGCGGCGGCATCTAATTGATTAATGTTAATAGAAGAACACAACACATCCTCTCCCTCTCTGTCTCTCTCTCTCTCTCTCCCACTCTAGCATATTTAATTTCTTGGCCCAGCGACTAGTAAATTACAACAAGTGCAGTTTGTTGATCTCGCATTATGTTCAAGTGTGAAATGGACTCAAATTCATATTGAGTTCTGTCTGAGCACTTGCCACAAATAACGCCCAAATACATTAAATTAAAGCGCTTGTTTATGAGAAGTATTTCTAAATGTATATTTGCACATAAATTGAAGCAGCTGACATAGACAAATGGATATCTAAGCATACATAAGCTATAACTTTGACAAAACTGAACCGATTTGCAAAGGTCATTCATATGTGGTCCTGATTTCTCATCCATATAAATCAACTTATTCAACGAAACCCAATCTTATTTCCAAATTGAATGACCATCGTTTGATTTGAATCAAAATCTAAGCCAAGCTTAATGTAAATCTCTTCAAATTGTTAAATTACAATATAAGAAAAGCTTCAACAGCCACAATTTAAATGGCTCACATTGAGAGCAACCAAATACACTCACCTGAGGCAAATACGTTCCTCCTCCTGCTCAGCATTCATTGTATTGTAATGTTTTGGGCTACACCTGCCGCCTCCGCCCTCGAATCTGTTTTCTTTTTTTCTTTTTTTTTGGATAGGTTTATGCTCCTCGTCAAGAGTGGGAGTGTTTTTTTGTGCCAGGAGTAGGCAGATGGCAACAATTGAGAATTCTCCTCGAGTTTGACAATATTTGTTGGCGCTTTAAGGTGCTGCAAATCGTTGTAAGCTGTTGTCAATTTGCCTAATGCCGCACTGAGCCGTCGAGCAGAGGCCAAGGGTGTTGTCTATTACATGATTTGGACATGGCCCGCTGAGATTTGCTGAGCTGTAAGGCAAACAAACACCAAATCGCATTTATTAAATAATTCTTAAAATAAAGCTGTCAAGTTGGATAAAGAACAAAATCTATAAATACTTAAATTCAATCCAACCTAAATAAGGAACTGTCAACAGGATAATGGCAGAGAATACTTGGTACTGTCTATGCCACTCTCTCTCTCTCTTTCTCTCTATCTCTCTCTCTCTGTACCTTTCTCTATTGCCGCCTGTCTCTCTTTCTTTTAGCCAAGTCATTCACATTTAACAAAGGCAGTATATAATTTAATAAATAGTTGCAGTTGACAGATTTCAAGTGGAGGCAAGCCGAGTGTTGCTGCCACTACATGTTGTCAGCAACAAGAAGCATAACACCCGTTGCTGCTGCCACAATAGCAGCAACATCAGCAACAACAACAACAACAACAACAATAATACTAATGGCAACAATAACAATGGCTATATACTCGTATATCAGCGACGACAAGTGCAAAAGTGTGTGCAAGAAATAGTAAGTGTGGCATCCGTATTGTGGCACCACAACAAATTTGCAATGCACTTTCACCAAATAATAGTTTAAGATAATAAATTATAAAGAGAAGTTAAGTTTTGTATATTGTTTGGCTGTCTCGTTTTAGAACTAGTGTTTCAGTTACTCCTTCCTGGAGGAATCAAAAAACATATTTTGTTAAGAATTTCACATTTTTTAGGCATATCCTTATTGCTTACAGTTAATATAAACATGCTTACTACCTAACCTATATTTTTCTTTAATTTATCACAGCTTGCGTACAATGAGAATAAGCAACCCAGAAGCACATAAACATGCACATTCACACACAACTCAATTTACCAAGCCAGTTTCATGTTGTGTGTCGCCTGACTCCTTACTAGCTTGCAGCATTTACTTAAAAACAAGCACTACAAATGTCAAGTGTTTTTTTATGGCCACCCACAGAAATGTTTGCAATGTCTGGCATTGCAACTGGGGCAGAGCAACCAGCAGCCGACATTGCATGCCGCCTGCGGCAATGTGTTAGTCTCTGGTAAGTGGAGTGCAGGCGGCCAAGTGACATGAACATCAAGTCAAATTCAATCAGTGCGTGCAAGTTAATGACCACTACTTGATGCTGTATGCGGCTGCCACTGACGCAGCAACTGTGGGCAGTGGATGGCTGGATGTTGCAGCTTGGCTGGCTGGATGTTGCAGCTTGCCATCAATAATTGCCGGCCGCAATTTGCATTGGTCAGCTTTTAGCTGCGCAATTTGCGGGTAATTGCAAGACTGTATTTGTGTTGCAGACCATGAATGTGCGTCCCGTTGCTGCCACACAGCCTTGCAACACATCACTAAGTCATAAAACTCAATTTAAGACGCTTTAATAGGATGCAGTTACACGTAATCGGATTGCTGACTGCCGAGCTGTCTATTGGCCAGGATGACATTTTACGGCAATATTTCATTGCTGCAACACACACACAAAGAGAGCAAAAGAGCAGCCTTTTTTAAGGACACGCTTTAACAGCCATGAAAAAATTTTTATGCATCCTGTTGCATATAAGAAGTCCTGTCAAATGAAAAAGTATCGGAGACAAGGAGCTAGTGATAAAGAGGGGGCAGACAGAGAGAGAGAGAGAGGGAGAGCAGGGAGATGTTGTATTCTGCACATTTCATTCCACATGTCGCACGCGCTGAGCAGGTTGACAATGTTACAAGTTTATGAGTGGCGCTGCCTAAGTGCTTGGACTGACGGCTCCTCTTTATCCTTCTCCTGCTCCCCTGTTGCTCCTCGCTGACACTTATCCGCCGCGTGGTATGCAGCCACGAATGTGTCAAGAGTTATGGTGGGAATGTGTAGCATAAAGTCTGATATACGAGGGTCGTTCCTTAACTAACTTCATGAATTTGTTATGTGTCAGAAAAGTTGACACGATTTCACCTGTTAAACTTCAAGTTAAGACATTGCACTGCTTAAATTCAGTTACAAGAAACCGATTTAATTCAAAAGTTGACCGACTATATTGTATATTATTATACAACTTATAAATAAATTCAAATTTATAAATAAATGCCAATCAGTAAAAATGCTAATCAAATGATTCACGCTTAAAGTGAAAAAGAAAATATATCTATGGTGCGTAATTCAATACAAACTCAAAACGCACAAGCGCTTAACGAACCGATATTGAGCAAAGACACGATATTACTAAGAAGTGAACATACATAAATATTAACCGACGTCGCTATTCATAAGAGAGATTTGTAATAATAGCCCCAACTTACAGTCACGCTGCAGCCGAAGAGAGTAGAAGAAATAGGGGTCAGCTACTTGAAGAGAACTTTTCGAGCAAACTATTTTGTATTCAGATAGTGTCATTTTTCGAAAGCTGAATTCAATTTGCAAGTATTGTGGAATTTCTTAGAAAATTTAGTTGCGTACACAAATTCTTGTAGCAAACCGTGTCCCTTAAATCAAAATACATTTGAAATGCGTGTTGCGTTTATGTCATTTGTTCTATAAAAAAAAAAAAACACACACACACACACACAATTTATGACACTTGGATCACGTAGCAGCGCAGCGGAATATCCTTCTTTCCGCTTTACATACACACGGACAAACAAATCCTTGCAACACAAGAGGTGGGGAGGTGGGATGGGGTGAGTAGCAAATTGACTGTAAATATGCTTGCGATTGCATTGTTGCTACAGAAGAGCTGTAAAATTTTGCGAGCTGCGTCAAAATGTCCGCTTGAAATTTATGTTGGCCCTTTATCGTTGTTGTACTTATTGCTGTTGTTGTTGTTGGTGTTGTAATTCCTTCTGTTGTTGGGTTGTTGACTTGTTTGTTTGCGCAAAACATTTTGCCATCGTGCGGCTGAAAATAATTAAGTTTTTGATTCATGTCGACGATGCCAGGAGCAGACAAAGGCGCGCTAACTACTCCTTCCAAGGACATGGCTAACATGCACAAAGCAACGGTAAGCTGGCAGCCAGGCCACAGCAGACTAGACACAAGAAAAAGAAGCGTGCAACATGCACAGTGGTGCTCCAGTGTTGCGACCCTTGTTGATTCGGTTTCCTCATTGCCATATTTTCGCATTAAAGTTGCGATTTATGTGGCCATCGAGCGTGAAAAAAGGCGGGCAAAGCGGCGTCAGAACTCGGCCGCAGACAGAGGCGGGCATTAAAATCCAAATCGAGCATGCTACTTGAGTTGGCTGCAGTTGCAGTTGAACTTGCAGTAAGCGCTGCCAGCTTCTGTTGTGATTATCCTTGCCATTGTAGATGGTGAACACGACGCACATATCAAATAATTACAGTGCACAGCAACCGGAGCTCTTTTACGGGTTGTTGCTTATGTTGCTGTTGCTGTTTTACTGTTCCCTCTTCTTTGTAATTATCTGCTCCTTAAAAATAAATTACTGTCCGAGCCTGAGAATGGCCAGATTGTCAGCAGGTAATTAGTTCTTGTTATGCTTGTTGAGACTTTTAACTTGGCTGCAGTTGAGTCTTTTAATTTCTTCAGCGGAAGGACTATAATTGAAGGGCTTAATCAATGAGGATAATGTGGCGGAAATCCTTTAAAAAATTGCTTTCGCTGGCATTGCATATTAAACATTATATTTTATCAAGGATTTCTGCCAAATAGTTAGAGTAGTTATCAAAAAAACATCAAAAGTGTAGTTCGCAGTAGGTATTAAGGCAAATTAAACCGTTGCAAATTTGGATTATATATGCCATGTGTATACGTCATGTCAGGGTGTAAATATCCGCAATATAATAATTGTTTAATGTAAGTGAGGTTTTTAATTGGATAAAATATGATTAATACGTAAAGGCTTCTTTTGAACATGTTATAACAACGCTGCGTATGCGCAATATAAATGGCAGCATAAAAAGTGCAGCATACTTTCAGGCGGCACACTTTTATTGTTTTAATTTATGGCGTGCAAAATTGCAGTCCCTAGTTATTGTAAATTGTTGAAAAATTGTTATGTGCATCTGTACACACACACACACATTAATATTTTTATTGTATAATGCAATTAAATTTTTATTGAACAAGGCAGCCATCAGCTGTCGATGCCATTTAATTGAATTTATTTTCCACGTTCAAAAATCGAGACCTATGTTGTGGTTTGGTCTCATAAATTGACCATTATTTTGAAAATAAGCGAAGCGTTCATTTTGCCATTTATTTTAATATGATCTAAACAAACAGCGAATAATCGTGTGATTTGCTCATTTGCATTAAATTTGAACAACTGTTTTGGTTGCTGATGTTAAAAGTGCATTAGGCGAACAGCATATTTTATGTAAATGAGAAATGGATGCGGTTGTCAGTGATGCAAATATATATTTTGTTACTTTCAAAGAGGATTTTGCATAACCATCAAAACTTTATTCAATTCTGAAGGAAAGCCAATGGTAAGTACTATTTCATTTCATTTTCATTTGCAATCCTTCGTTATTCAGCAGCACAATTACTGCTGCATCTCATTCAATTTTGGCGCTCATTAATTGAGTTTATATCAACATAAATTTGAATAATGCAGATTTATGTACCAGCCCGAAGCGTTAAGCAAAGATACTGCATAAGCGATTTACAATCAAAGTCGGAATAAAATTGTATTACAGCGTGGCGTTTATTAAATTTAGGTTCATTTAAAACGAGGCACTAAAAACTGCAAGCCAATTTAAACAATGGCAAAACAATAAAGAGAATCAGGACCCAGGGCACCTTAGGCTTCATTTCCACAAAGTCATAAAAAAAAAAAAAAACAGTAGGATCATGAAACATAACAATGACAGGCTATATACACAATACCAAACACACTGCCATAATTCAAAACAATACAAAGCTTCGGTGCACATTCTGTTCGAGTTAAGTGCTATTTTTTCCCCCAGTATTTGCCAGAGGACAACCGAACGACAAATTGAAAAGGAGTAGTCAACAGACTGATAAAGTTTGCATTAATTAACAACAAAGCGTTTGCTGTTCCTTGGGGGTTGCAAATTATATCAAGGGGTTGTTTTCCTATTCGGATTGAAAAATAATTGTGATGTCAAGCTGGTTTGACTTTGAGTGACGTTGAAACGCATTAAATTATGATTAAATAAGGGAATTAAAAGGGGTTATGTTTATCCATAACATCCGCGTTGTACAGAGACAGGCTACCCCTCCACTCCCATTATCACTTACAGTTAATGAAAGAGTACAATTAAATCCAGATACCAAAAATATAAGAGATTATTGTCACATTTAAGCGTGTTTCCGGCTAAAACCGTCTATTTATCTGTGAATGTAGTATTAATCTAAAGATCTAACCATGATTAAAAGGTTTTGAAAATCGAATTTAAAACTGGAATCCCTTTCATAACTTTGAATGTATTTCAACATGGATTGCTAGCTGGAATCACTTTTTCAACTTTGAATGTAGTATTATTCTAGAGGTCAAACCATGATCAAAAAGCACTGGTTCTTCGAAATGGGGTCATTTTTGACAAAGTTATGGCTCTGGGAAGTTTGATTCTTGCACAAATTCAGGCAATTTGAAAGATAGATCGCTGGCAATCCATTTATAAATGGATTTCTTAGACTCCCTAGTTTTATAAAACTTAGAAGGTTCATTGCTAGTAGTCTGCAACACTCTGTTTAGTTCTAGTTTGCTTCCAAAATGAAAATCTGTATGATCGATAGACCATTTGCATTGTAGTTTCTATGTTTGGAATTGCAAAGCAATATTTATTATAATTTGGGTTCACTAGCTATTATCAGATAATGACAAACTACACGGTGTTCTGTGTGCTTTGTTCTTGTTTATTTTTGGTTGAAGTTTTGTTTCGATCGTTTGCTTATCAGGTATTTTTTGTTGTTCATTCTGGGCTCTTTTGTAAATACGTAGAAAATTAATAAATTAAGATGTGCGCTGAGTGTTTAATTAATTTTTCAATTATGTGGCCTTAACTTGTGTTTGTTTTGGCCGCCTAAAGGTAACGCGGCAGTTAATGTGCCGTGTTTTTTTTTTTTAAAGGTATTTAAATGCGACTTTTATCGGTGTTTTATCAAAAGCCGTTGCAGCATTGTTAACAGACAGCGACAACAACGAGGAAGTTGTGGAGAGGCAAACAAACAAGCAGCAACGAGCAAAGAGCAGAAAGAGGAGCAAACATGCGACGCATTGGGGCAAGGCACACAAAGCGAAAACAACAATAACAAACAAACTATGAGTACTTCGGAGCACTAGTACTTGGTAGAGTTGACAGTTGACTTTTTGCCAGTATTTACACATGCACTTTGCAGTGTGCTTCCACTTGTGGCAAGGGTCGAAGAAATAGAAGCCGCACACCAAAAAAAAAAAACTTATAAATTGAGCAATATTAAAGGATTTGACCTTTTGGCTTCCATGAAGTTTGGCATGAGTTAAAGTTCTTTGGGAATACGTTCAGCTTAAGCTGCTGATATAGCCTGATTGTTAATCAGTTTGTACAAATAGTAGCCATAAAAAGCATGCAACCATTTTTATAATGCTTGGCTTGCGGCTTCTTGGCCATGACGATATTGTTACTTACTTTCAATTGCATTTACAATTGCACATTTGTCTGCTTGTTTTATATGACGCCATTGTCTGTGGCTCTAACGAGCTTGGCTCCAGCACCGTCAACCCCTTACTCCCCGCCTCCCTTCCCACCAACAACCCTGCTCCTTGGGCACCTCGTATGAAATGCTTGGCGCTGCGGCAAATAAACAGACAAAGTGTATCAAGTGAATTTTTATCAGCTAGCAAATACACAACAAGTTCTTGGCAACGCCCCATTGACTACGTCTCCCTCCCCCGCGCCCCGCCCCCGCACTTTCTGCTTACAATTTGGGGGGGCGAGGGGTTAGGTTGGGCCCATATTTTCTTTTACACAAATTGAAAATTGAAATTTTAATGTCGCACATCTGAATAAAATTTTGGTATCTTTTGTCGCTTGGCTGTTAAAACATTTGCCCGAGATAAACAAAATAAAATTAAGCTAAATATGTATATTAAAAGGTATGCCATGATTTGTCTGTGTGTGTGTGTGTGTGTTACAGTCACAGTTTCTTTTATCACTAAAACTTTGGCTGAATAACAAACTGTTTATATAGAGACAAGTTAGTACTACCGATTCTGAGTCATTTCTATTAGTTTTTATTAGTTGCCTTTGTCCCTAAATGGACAGCCATAATTATTGATATAAACTGCAATTTGGTAATCCAAGCGCTCAATCAATCACGACTAGATATAAATATGCATATGTGTACATACATATATAATATATAAATGTCTTGCCAAATTGGCAAATGCTTTTGGCTGTTAAAATTAATTTTCTAATTTGTTTATTTCTTGTGGATTTATTTGTAGAGCCAACAAGAGCTTAAGTGATTTTTCGTGGAATTTTCATTAAAGCCAACTAATTCGTTTAGCCGGCTGACTGCGCTTGTTGCCGTGGCCCACAACAGCACAAAGGCAACAATTTTTGATTGGCAAAATCCTCGCTAAACCAACAAAAGTTCTGGCCACAATAGTATTTAGTGTGAGTTCTCTGGGCTGCAGCTTTTGGCAATGTTTTTGATGAAGCCTTGACAGCAATTTGACAGACACATAAATAAACAACAACAAATATGCTGTGCGTGTTGCCAATATGTGTGGACTCTGGCAGAAACACAAAATTATCAACTCTACTTGTTTTTCTCTTACTAGAAATAGTTTTGTTTACCACCAAAAGTTTGCTTTTACAACAGGAAACTTGTATATAGTGAAGAACTATACCTTGGTTCAGATGTCATAATAAAACACGTATAAAAATTGGCATGGAAATAAATTTGGCATTTAAACTTGAAGTTGAAGAACCATACCTTGGTTCAGATATCACAATAAAAAAACCTATAAAAATTGGCTTGGAAATTTGGCGTATAAAATCTGAAACGTTATCTCTAGACCGTAATAAAGCCGGTCAATAAACAATTGTAATCTTTTGAATTGCTCTCATTTTGCCATATCAATTGAACTCACTTGATCTCGGAACCGCTCTAATATTTATTCCGCTACAATGTACATTTGAATATGTTTACCGCAAATAAATGAACAAGTTTTTCTAATTGTGCTTTGAATAACATTTTGTTTAAGAAACTTGCCAGCTTTCGAAAACATTCTTAATGTCAAATTAATCTAGACAATAAAGAAAGGCCAAACCAAATCTGTTCAGTTTTGACAAAGTTATGGGTGCTGAAAAGCTTGGAAGGGTATTTTAGCAAACTTTAAAAAAATTTATTGTTCAAGTTTTAGGGAAATTGGCGCAACTGCAGCTACAAGTTTTGTGCGCATGAAACTAGGCTATCAAACCAAAAATTTAAGCACCAAAAACACCAAAAAAAAAGAATGAAAGAAAAAGAAGCAAAACAAAGAAAACAACAAAAAAATTGCACTATTAAATAACAAAAAAACTGGTTGAGAGACTGTCAGGTTTATCAACGTCTGGGGAGCACACTTGACTTTGGCCATTATTGTAGCAGTTAGTTGGCTAGTTCAATGGTCAGTTGGCCTGGCTTGGCCTGGTCTCGCTTGGCTTGGCTATTAGCCAGTTACGCCTCTTGCCACTTGCTCCAGTTAGAACGTAATTTACAACAAATGTGAGCTCTCCCAACATGACTGTAAATGAATAAACATTCCATACTCGTAACACGCATTATAACATTTACAACATTTACATTTCTGCTGGAGTTTGAGCTGCTTAACGAAACGTGGCCTTTAAGTACATATATGCCACATGATACGCAACACGAGAGGCAACAGGCTCAACACTCAACACCGAATTAAAGCAGCGCCTGATGCTTTGTGCCTCAATTGACAAAATGCTTAATGTTCGAATTATTCATGAATTGAAATAAATTGCGTGTGATTGAAGCGTAAATAAATTCATTCCATTTTTTTTTTTTTGGAGCCTGAGTGTGGCAGCCCTCAGCAATGTGAACGTTGTAAGCATTTGTCTTTCAGCAATCGAACAATGCACTTTGATTTGTGGGACATTTACTCAACAGGTTTTTATTTCATTTCATTTCATAGTGCTGCTGGTATTTGTCGTTGTCAGAGCAACGAAACCTTCGCATTGGCCTGCAGCCAAGTCCATTTCTACATTGGCCTTCGGTATGCGTCTCATTGATTCAATCATGGCAATCACAGTAGCTTCTTTCTACACCTCAGCATTTCGTGCACCACTCCCCCTTCACCTCACCCAGCTGCAAGTAATACTGCTGTAGCCGCATTTGGATGTCTCGTCTCGTCATCCGCCTCACACAAGACACAAGTTGCGCCTCAATGTCAAGGCAGCTGGGAAAATGTGATTGTGACCCTGCCACCAGAGATTGACAATTTGCCCATGGCATGTGACAAGTGTCGAACAGTTTGTCATGTGCCCGTCAACTACTTTTACCGCAAATCACAAATACATATTTTGTGAAATGGCATTAGCTGAAACTAGCACTTGGATTAAGCCAACTGATCATATGTATCTAAGCCATTTAATGTATATATTATTCAATTAAGTTAATACAATCAAACATACATGAAGATTTACTTTGCCTAAACACAAAGTGGTTAAACATTGAATACAAATTTAAATTTATGACAAAATTATAATTTGGAACTCCATTTACAAAACAAATTCAAAGCTTGAACACAATAAAGTGTAGTTACAAGTATCCAATTTCAGTGTTTCATCTTAAGATACACCTAAAATCTGATATTTAAGTAGCAGCTAAATTTGTACAAGCTAGCCGAGACAAACGAAATTTGACTAACACATTTGCTTAGCGTTTGCTGTATGAACGACTGAATGAAAGACTGAATGAATGAATGAATGAATCATGCATGTAGCATTTAATCAACTCGAACTCATTATGCACCCCCACTCCTAGACTCGACTAACTCAACTAACTCGACTAACTTGGCTAACTTAGCAGTTGCCTGTGCTGGCCGTTTTCCTTTTGCCTAATTCTGCAGGTGTCCTAGTTAATGCGAGCACATGCCTACGGCCATAACATAATGCGCCAAAACGGATAATTAACAACTGCAATAGTCGCATTTTGTTCTTGTTTTTTTTTTGCTTTTTTGCTTTTTTTCTCTTGTCCTGGAGCGATTACCAGTCATAGCCATTAGTCGTAGCATGGACATGGGGCTTGCGTGTTAAATTATTGCTGGGCATTCATTTGATTATGACATACAGCTAAACACACTCGCACACTCGCACACACACTCACACACACACACACACACACACACTCACATTCATTTTTCTCACGTCCTTTCCATACATACATACACGTACACAATTAGCCCAAGGCGTGTCCTGCCTGGTGCTGAAAGGCAGAGTTGGCTTTTGTTTATTTTGTTTTTGTTGTTTTTGTTGTTACTGTTTTTGGTATTTCTTTGGCCCTTTCGCCTGGCGGCTGTTAAGCAAAACTTTCTGCCGCAATAGCAACAAAGAGTGAAATTGATGTCACAAGCAGCGAAAATCATTAGCAAACTTTAATAGACGAAGGCAGTTTAATATCTATATTATATATCAATTTAATATTATCGAATGCTCAATAAAAATCATCTATAAGGCACTCAGCAATTTTGGTCTTTCATCTGGAAATATATTTTTCCAAAAGTCGTTAAAAATTTATGATATTGGCTGCGTCAAAATTCCAAATTTCAAATTAATTATATTCATTTCTTAATTAGATGCATGCCAAAAGTATTTTTATTTTAGAGAATGCTACGCAGCAAATATTTAGCATAGCTTAAAAATAGCTAAGCAGGCAGGGGTTGGCAATGATTATTTTTTTGTTGTTTTGGATGTAAGGGGTCAAGTGCTGACTGGACAAGTGCTGACTTTGGACCAGTCCAGTCCAGACGACACAGCTAGCATCCGCGTCCGCAACGCCCAGCCCCCGGGGCGCATTGTATTTTAAAATTTAATTTATTTTTGTTACTGCCATGAGAAAGGGTGGAAGAGGGGTGGAGATTTTGGGCGGGGGTGGGGAGTTTGTCGGGCTGCTTGTGAGTTCATGGGCTTCGGGGCGCAGCGAGGCTGCAGTAATGCGCATCGATTTTCATTCGAGACCATCCATCGATCCGTCATTCAACCAGTTTACCAGTTTACCACTAAATTACCCTAGCCAAATCTCTCAAGCCCAAAACTCGAACACGCACTCGATCTAGAAGTTCGCCGGCTGAAATGGGAGGCAATTTGACGCCAAAATACCTGCGGAAATCGTTGATTTGATTTGGGAGCGTTCAAACTTTTTAATTAATTGCCAAGAGTTTGTAATGTGTGGCTGCTGCTGCTGCTGCTGTGGCGTGGCTGTTGCAGCTCCCTCATCTATCTATCTAGCTAGAGAGAGTGTCTTCTTTGTTTGGGCCAGCAAACTTGCTTTCCATCATTTTGTTAGGCCAAATGTCAAACGTGACCCGAAAGTTGTTTGCTCTTCCAGGCCTGTCTCGCACTGGACGTGACAGTAATAGGTCATGCTTGATTTGATTCGACTTTTTGTTTACCTCTGCTCTGACTGTTAAGTTTGTTTTATTGGGTTTTAATTTGATATTTTTTATTTCGGACCAATTTGGAAAACAAAATCCATCTAAAAGTTTTTGTTCAAAATTGTTTACATTTTTATGCATTTTAGCTTCATAAAAGTTTTTTGTTTGCTTGCAATTAAATTGAAAGAATTCCACATATATATATATATATGTAAAAAGTTGCTTATTTAGCTATTTAAAATGTCGAATTGTTCTTTAGATCAATAAATAATAATACATACTTTAATATCATTGCTTTACGGCCAAAATGTACTTTAATAATTTCCAGCTAGTCTTCAAAATGTATTAATCTATGAATAATTGAATTTCCACTTTGTATTATTAACATTGCCTTATTATTTATACATTTTGATTATGATTTTATGATTGCATATCCAATATTGTTTTTGTTGCCATTGACATTATTAAATTTGCGTGCAAATTCATTTAAAATTCACTTTGGCAACGTTTTCACTCAAGAAATTATGTTGTTAACAAATTTTACGCACGCTTGGTGCACAATTTTGAAAAGCACAAGACAACGCCGCAGCATTCTTTATGGCACGAAATCCTGCCACATTAGGGCAATTTACCTTTTTCACATTCCTTGCAACTAATTAAATTTCTACTAATTAACACCTTGCCAGCCGGCAGCCGAAAGGCAGACTTCAAAAAAAGCGCGCGCTCTACGAAAAAACCGCACTTCAAAAAGTCGCTCGGAGATTATATTTTCTCTTTGCTTAAGCGCTTTGGTTGAGGCAACGCGTCGAATACGCAACTTCCTGCCGCACTGCGACGCGTTCTAACGGCTACTGAATGACCGTTCGGCATTTCGCACACCGACAGCGAACCAAACAACGACGACGTCGGCGACGATGACGACGAAGACAACTGGCGGCAATATTTGAAGCAACAAGCAATTGTCCAGGAGCGGTGCGAGGGGCAGTATGCCACTGCATACTACATCTAGTTAGCTACTATCTGTGTTAGTTGCTGACATCATCTATTTTTAAATTCAATTTTTTCTTCTTTTTACCTTATCGTTTGTTTGGCGACGTGTTGGACGCACAATTAAAATGTCTGCTTAAATAAACACATAGTTTTATCTCCCCCAGCTGCCAACATAGACGCATTGAAACCACCTGTTAACTGCAGCAGCAGCCGTAGCAGCAGCAGCAGCAACAGCAGCAGCAGCAGCAGCAGCAGCAACAGCAGCAGCAGCAGCAGCAGTAGCAGCACTTTTGATGTTAGCTTACATGTCTCTGTTAGCGGAAAGCTTTCGTTTACATTCGTTTTTTGGCGCAAAGCTTTGCTTGCACTTTTTACGCATGCCAAATACTATAGACATTTAAGTTTAATCACTTAATCAACTGCTCAATTAGAATATGCAATAAATACTAATAGCGCTGCGCTGTTGCCAGCTGCTGGCTGTGCATAATGAAAATGATTTACTTTGTAGTTCACCTCTGTCAACTAATCATAATCAGATTCTACATTCAATAGCAATTAAAAATAGATTTATTTTGTTTGCCTTACAAAATATATACACTTGATTTGAAATTTAATTAAATTTCCTTTCAATTCAATTTTCCTTTCAGTTCCCAGGAATATTTAAACATTCCCTCTTTAAGAAGCTGAATTTTAATTAGTTTCAAGCTCTAATAACAGTTTAATCAATGTTCTGAAACTGTAGTAAAAAAAATGCCCAACTCCAAGTTGTCGAAACTCTTAATTAACGAATCAAAGTGCTAATTAAATCACTTTTAAATTATGCACAAAATAACTAAAATTTACATCTTACATTGTTGTAAGAAATATACACTAAAATTTTTATTACTGCCTCAAAATATTGGCTGTTTGTTTATAAATAAATCTTACTTGACTAAAAATATCACTAATATTGGTTCAATTTTTTTTTTGTAATTTGTTATTTATTTCATATTTTATGGTTTTATTTTTAACATAATAATTATAACAACAATAAATGATATTTTGCAGGTCTTGCTTTTTCTCAGTGTTTAGCTTGCCAAATAAGTATTAGGAGAAAAATGTGATATTATCATGCTTTTCAACGATTGATTTGATTGATTCAAGCGCATTAATTAACCAAAATTATGCATAAATTAGTTGTGCAAATAACTATAAAAGCCATGTCATGTGCCACAACGGAAACAGTTGCTGCTCAAACTAGTGCAAAGTGAAAAGTTCAATTCGGGATTTCAAATAACAAATAAGATAAAAATGATAGCCTAGAGGAATCTGAAGTATTTCAAATATCCTTTTGATTTAATTATTTAATAGTAAATATTCTATTTAAATTATTCTAAACATGTGCGGTATTTTGGCCATTTTGTCCGCTGACGGTCAGCCAATTGGAACGCAATCCTTTCAAGGCAGCGAGCACAGTTTGCGGGAGTTGGCCTATCGCCAGAGTGGCAAGCAGCGGCATCGTGGTCCCGATGACACGGGCATTCTGGTTATCCCGGAGCAGGGCGTGGCCTTGGTGCACGAACGTCTGGCGGTTATAGGCGTGGCAACAGGACACCAGCCGCTACAGTCTCGAGATGGTAACATCGCCCTCATCACCAATGGTGAGATCTACAACTATGTCGAGCTAACCCGGCAGATCGCCAAACGTTTGCCTGGCTATCAGCCCAAGAGTGATTGCAATGTCATCATTGAGCTGTACGAGGAGCATGGCGAGAAGTTGCTGGAACACATCACGGGCATGTTTAGCTTTGTTCTCTACGATCGTCGACGCCGGCAGATGTTGGTAGCACGCGATCCCTTTGGCATCATACCACTGTATATGGGCAAGGATGCGGCGGGCAATCTGTGGTTTGCCTCGGAAATGAAGTGCCTAGTGGGCGTTTGTGATCAGCTGCAGGTCTTTCCGCCGGGTCACATGGCTATGGGTACAGTGAAGCAACTGCAATCGCCGGTGCGCTATTACCAGCCCAGCTGGAGGCAGCTAATACCAACGGCTGAAGTGAATCTAAAGCGTCTGCGCCAGAAATTGGAGCTAGCAGTGCGTTCACATCTGCAGTGCGATGTGCCCTTTGGTGCCCTGCTCTCCGGCGGAGTCGATTCCAGTCTGATCTCAGCCATAGCGGCGAGAATAATGCGGGAACGCGATCCGAGCTACAAGTTGCGCACCTTCTCCGTGGGCATGTTGGGCTCCCCGGACTTTGAGCACGCCCGAATGGTGGCCAAGCATATTGGGAGCGTGCACTCGGAGATCACTTTCGATGTGGACGATTGTCTGGATGGAGTAAGAGATTTAATCTATCATCTAGAGTCGTACGATGTGGCCACTGTGCGCTGTAGTCTGCCAATGTTTTATCTGGCGAGGCATGTGAAGAGCACCGGGATTAAGATGATACTCTCCGGCGAGGGTGCCGACGAGATCTTTGGCGGTTATTTGTACTTTCACAAGGCGCCCAATTACGAGGAGTTCCACCAGGAAATGATTACTCGTTGCGAACAGCTGCATGTCTCCGACATTTTGCGTGCCAACAAGGTGACCATGTCCAAGGGCCTGGAGCTGCGTGTTCCCTTCCTGGACACGGCTCTCGTTGACCATGTGATGGGTATACGACCGCAGGACAAGATGCCAGGTGCATTGAATGAGTTCACTGGCGACCGAAAGTGGCGAATGGAGAAATTTGTGCTACGACAAGCCTTTGCGGAGGATTATCTGCCGGATGCCGTGCTCTGGCGCCAGAAGGAGCAGTTCTCGGATGGCGTCGGCTATGCTTTAATCGATGCCCTGCCCAACTATGCTGCCCGCCATGTCAGCGATGCCCAGCTGCTGAAGGCGGAACAAAGATTTCCCATCAACCCGCCCAAGACCAAGGAGGCTTTCTACTATCGCTGCATCTTCGAGGAGCAGTTTCCGGGCGATTCAGCGGCCAACACAGTAGAGAAGTGGGCGCCACGCTTGGACTGGGGCTGTCCAGAGGATCCTTCGGGCAGAGCTCAAGCAGCACACGACAAGGCCTATGGAAAGTGTACAATCAATTATTAAATAATACTTTTTTTATCAGCAACTCGAAAACATTCCATTTCAAAATTAACATTAAAGTGTAAACTTTTTGTTGTATTTCAGCTATTTATTTTCAGTTACTAATATACTCAATTTAATTACTTAAGCTGTATTAAGCTGTTTAACATTGTATTAACAATTTATAACGGAATCACATTTTTTCACTTTAAATTTTTCTTCTGATTTTATTTAAGTTGCTGACATTCTGAAGCTAAACTAAAACTGTTAAGCTGTTAATTTTACATTTGAAAAGCACTTAAAAAGCTGTAAAGTTTTCTTATGCAATTTATTTTCGAATTTTTTTGTTAATGAACTCGCGAATGACGATGTTCAATATAAATTTGTTTGATGTTCAATTGATGTTTAATGTATTTATAAACAAACCCTGAGTAATAAAAAACAATGTACAAATTTTACAATTACACGTTTTAAATTACACGTGCGCATAATACAACAAAAATAAGGCAGCTGTTAGCAGCAAAAAGCGGGTCACTGAGCAAAGAGAGCGAGGGAGAGAAAGAGAGAGAGAGAGTGGGGAGTATGAGATGAAGCAATGAAAAAAACATGCTCAGATTTTGCTGACGCAACTCGTCTTTCAAATTGCAACTGCTGTCAGTGCTGCGCACTTAGCTTTTTACATTTAAGAATAAATCAATATGCGGGCGGCTATCAAAATACCCAAGCTATGCGCATAGTTAAAATTGTTAACAGTAAGCAACAATATTGTAATAGATACCGATAAATGTTAATATTACAATAAAGTAAGACAATCAGTTTGCTAACTGCAATTTAATAAGAACAGATGTGTGCGAAAAAAAGCTTACGTGACAGCACAGCTGCGCAACCGGCCAAAGCTATAAAAGGCGGCCGGCTAGCTGTAAACATGCTCAGTTGCTCTTGAATCAACCAGCACAGCGGACACAGTGTGAAAGAGGAAAAACGAATTTCGAAAAATGTGCGGTATTTTTGCCATATTTTCAAGCGATGGCAAAGCCATCGAGGCCAGATGCATTCACGGCAGCAAACACACATTGCGTGAACTGGCCTATCGCCAGAGTGGCAGGCAGCGGCATCGCGGTCCTGACTCCACGGGCGTTATGGTCCTCGCCGAACAGGGCGTGGCCATGGTACACGAACGCCTACGTATTGTGGGCGTGGAAATGGGCGATCAACCGTTCGTCTCCGACGATGGCAACTTGATACTTGTCGCCAACGGCGAGATCTACAATTATCTGGAACTTGCGGCGCAGATTGCCAAGCGACGTAGCGGCTACAAGCCGAAAAGCGATTGCCACGTTATACTCGAACTGTATCGGGATTATGGAGTGGAGCTGCTACAGCATATTACGGGCATGTATGCCTTCGCCCTGTACGACAAGCGCAGCAAGGAGCTGCTACTCGCCCGTGATCCCTTTGGCATTATACCCATGTATCTGGGCGAGGATGCAGCAGGCAACATTTGGATTGCCTCGGAGATGAAGTGTTTGGTGGGCGTTTGTGAGCGAGTGGAGACTTTTGCGCCGGGAGAGGCGCGTTTTGGACGCGTCGGCGCAATGCGTCGTTGGAGTCACTTTGAGCAGCCGTGGATGCAACAGCTGCCGAATCTGCCCTGCGATTTGACGCTGCTCCGCACCAGTTTGGAGTCAGCGGTGCGCACCCATCTCCACTGCGATGTGCACTTTGGTGCGCTGCTCTCTGGCGGCGTCGATTCCAGCTTGATTGCCTCGATTGCCACGAAAATTATGCGCGAAACTAATCCCGACTACAAACTGAAAACCTTCTCGGTGGGTTTACGCAATGCGCCGGATTTTGAGGCTGCTCGCCAGGTGGCCAAATACATAGGGAGTGAGCACACGGAGCTGATCTTTGAGATTGAGGATGCGCTGGATGGCATACGGGATATTGTGTACCATCTGGAGACCTACGATGTGACCACTGTGCGCTGCAGTCTGCCAATGTTGCTCCTGGCACGCTACATCAAGAGCACGGGGATCAAGATGATACTCTCCGGCGAGGGTGCCGATGAGATCTTTGGCGGCTATTTGTACTTTCACAAAGCGCCCAACTATCAAGAGTTCCACGAGGAGCTGGTGAAACGTGTGCAGCAGTTGCATTTATCCGATTGTCTGCGTGCCAACAAGGTGGCCATGGCGAAGGGTGTCGAGTTGCGTGTTCCATTCCTGGACACGGCCGTCGTCAACTATGTGATGAACATACGGCCGCAGGACAAGATTCCCGGAGAACTGAACTCCTTCACCAACGAGCCCAAAACACGCATGGAGAAGTTTGTTTTGCGTGCCGCATTTGCCGATGATTATCTGCCGGATGAAGTGCTGTGGAGGCAGAAGGAGCAGTTCTCCGATGGCGTCGGCTACGCTTGGATTGACAGCATTCGCCGTGTAGCCACCAGTCATGTGGGGGACGAGGAGTTCGCACTGGCCGGCGAGAGATTCCCCTTCAATACGCCCACAACGAAGGAAGCATTCTATTATCGCTGCATCTTTGAGCAGCAGTTTCCGGGCGAGTCGGCGGCAAAAACGGTGGTCAGATGGGTGCCACGCCTCGATTGGGGCTGTCCAGAGGATCCGTCGGGTCGGGCACAGGCCGTGCATCAGAATAAAGAGGCAGAGCTACAGCGCGAAAGAGCTTAAATTTTTGAAAAACAAATTTGAATTGTAAATTTTCTTAATTTTATTTGCTGAATTTGAATTTGCCACATTACAAATTCAGTTGTCAGTAGAATTCGCTTGAGTACAAAATGCAAACAATACGTTTATTGATTATTCCATAAAAGAACTGCCGACGCAGACAGTATTTGTAAACGAGAATAAATAAATAATTTATTATCATAAAATAACAGTCCAAATTTTTTTGTTGACACTTAAAATTCTGTAATTTGATAGCCACTCTTCTGGTTAAAACTTAGTGCAGCTGAAAAGAAAAACCTTGAATTGGATACGTGTGCGGTTCTGATATCACTTGGCTTACCCGGAAACATTTTGTTTATCATTGTCAAATACTGCTATCAAAAATGCTTATCAAGCATTGGGGAGAATTAGCACTGCGACCTAACAGGTCTATTGTGCCCCTATGCTTATCAAGCTTACTTACATTTATTAATAATCAAAAAGAAGTCGCTTGACTTGCTGCAGAAGGTTGCCAGACTTCTGCAACAAGGTCAAGGCAACACTGGCATTCCCCGTGCGATGTTTTATCGCCAAGTCGACTGCGTATGCAACCCTGTTAAATTTATATATCGATACATGGCAACAACCGATGAGCAAGAAGAGGCAATTTTTCGCAACGCGCAACAAAATCGGTGTTAAACTTAAGTTAAAAGTGTGAAAAGAATTAAGCAAATAGGCGCAACACAAACACACACTGCAAATGTGAAACAAAATGTGATGTTTGTCGAATCGAACATCCGCTAAGCGGCCAAAATTCACAGTGCAAAACTGACCCATGAGCGATGAAAGAGCGAGAGGGAGAGGAAGAGACCGAGAGAACACACAGCAAGCAAGCAGCGAGCGCGTCACTGAAAAAGTTCACGAATGCCAGCAGCAGCAGCAGACGAGACTTTGAAGACGTTGGAATTTGTGTTGAACCCGCGGCAGCAGACGGCGCTGCGACTGCGACGGCCACCTTCAACAGTCACCAATAACGGTAGAGATAGAAAAAAAATACAGTGCGAGAGAGAGAGCAACAACAAATGACATTTAATTTGCCAAAGTGAAACTGTGCGCTGCAACAACAACCATAATAACCAATAACGGAGCGGAGAGGAGGCAACAAAAAAAATAAAAGAAAAAACTAAACTGATCTCTCGTCTGGCAATTTGTTCAATAATTGGCTGTGCTTGAATCGACATTGAATTTATTTAAGACGCGTATTTGTGTCCATTACGAATTGTTTGTTAGATTTCCAACTGGAAAATCAATTCTTAACATTGGCTAAAGGGGCCAAGCAGCCGCAGCAGTTGTTGTGTTTTGCTCTGCTTTGCTTTGCTTGCTGGCGTCAGACCAAACCCAACCCAAAACAAAATATTGAGCGTAAAACGAACAGAGAGAGAGAGAAGGAAAATCAAGAAGAAGAAGCAACAGCAGCCGGATTTGCAAATAAAGTGAGTATTTATTTGGGCATGTGTGTGTGTAAGTGTGTTTTTGTGTGTGTGTGTGTGTGCGTATCTGTGAGCGTGTTAAAAAAAGATCATGCAACTATTTGGCCAAGACACGCATTCGCATTCGCCTCCGCTTCCGTTATTTTATTTTTTTTGTTTTTTTCTTCGCTTTTCATGTGACATTTAAATTTGACAAATTTGGCCGCAGTCGCAGCCGCTATGTCGGCAGAGGCAGCTAAATCACGTTTGTCCAAATGAAGCAACTAAAACAGCTGGTGTTTCTTTGAAATAATTGACGCCGCCAAAGGCTTTAATCGACAGCGGATATCTTATCGTTTTTTAATTTTTTTTTAAAAATAGTTACGAAAGCTACGACCATCGCTCTGTAATGTCTTTTCTGTCGTTGTTGTTGCTGTTCTTGTTGTGTTGTTGTTGATGTTGTTGGGTTTTATTATAAATAGAAAATTGCGTATGCAATGCTAATTTGTTGCTGGCTCGCTCGCTCACTCAAAATAGCGCTCTCTTTATCTCTCTCTCACTCTCTTTATCTCTCTCTCGCTCGTTATCTCTCTGTCACTCAGAAATGAGCAAACAAGTCGCTGTTGTTGCTTAGTAATTGTTTGTCATATTATCTCATTCAGCCATTTCCATAAATATATTTTTTTCCTACTCTTATTATTCGGTTTTTTGTTTTGTGGCGCTCTCTCTCTCTCTGGCAGCGAGGCTTGCCGTCGACGTCAACGGCGACTGCGACGCTGGCGCTTAGCCGTTTATGTCGCTGCCATTTAGCCGAAAACGTAACAAGAGCCACCAGTGACAGGCAGCAGTCAAGTCAAGCAGCAGAAGCAGCGGCAACCTTATTCTTGCCTTGGCACGTTGCCTGAGCTGACGCTTTAGCTAGAGTTAAGCGCCCAACCCAACCCAACCACCCACCTACTGAACACCATTCCTGGACGCCGTCACGCTCAGCGCGGTGAGATGATTCATATTTGTGCACAACAACAACAACGACGACGACGACGTAATAACGCCCCGCACCCAAACTCTTCACTCTGCCGCGTATGTCATTCCACAGCACTCTGGCATCTGTGTGCATGCCCATTCCCATTCCAATTCTCACCCGCATAGCCATTCACCTACTTTTCGCAGCCCAAACACTGACTTCACTTCTCACACATGCACACGTCGATACGCACTCTGACACACACACATACCCACACATGCACAGGCAGACACATGCATAAACACAGCAATTGTTGCCCATTTTTAAATACACGGCTTGTGCGACTGTTGCTTTCGCTTCTTCTTCTCGCTGCTGCTGCTTCTTCTGCGCGCGCGAAGTTCAAAATTTGAATTGAGCGTACAATTTAAAATTGATTAAAATTTATACGATCGATGATGTGAGAATTTTTTCTTTTGTCAGGCACTACGAGAATCACATATCTATAGTTATTTTATTTTGACATGAACATCGTACAGTTTTTTTTATTTAATATTTTACGCTTTGTTAATCTAAATTAGGTATTTTAATTTCCAAAACATTTTTCTTGCCATATTTTCACATTGCCTGTACCCAATTTATTTATTTAACTATGCATCCTCATCTCGCTGCACACTGGCCAATTTCTATTGACCTGCATTGTGGTTGCTGGTGCCATAAATATTTAATTTAATTTGCCAAGAGAGACAAATACTAAAACCAATTTTTATCCATTCACTTTTATTACAGCTGCAAACCAACCACACACACAATAAACAAACATACACACAGAAAGAGAGACAGAGAGTCACAAATAAAATATGGCGTATCGAAAGCCAAGCGATTTGGATGGCTTCATTCAACAGATGCCCAAGGCGGATATGCGCGTCAAGGTGCAGCTGGCCGAAGATCTGGTGACATTCCTCAGCGACGACACCAATTCAATTGTGTGCACAGACATGGGCTTCCTCATTGACAACCTGATGCCCTGGCTAACTGGCAGCCATTTCAAGATCGCACAAAAGTCACTCGAGGCCTTCTCGGAGTTAATCAAGCGACTGGGCAGCGATTTCAATGCGTACACAGCGACAGTGTTGCCCCATGTCATCGATCGCTTGGGCGACAGTCGCGATACGGTGCGCGAGAAGGCGCAACTCCTACTCCGCGATCTGATGGAGCACAAAGTGCAAGCGGCCCAGACTCTAGTCGACAAACTGGCGACGAGTTGCTTCAAGCACAAGAATGCCAAAGTGCGCGAGGAATTCCTGCAGACGATCACAAATGCCCTGCACGAGTATGGAACACAACAATTGAGCGTCCGGGTGTATATAACGCCCGTGTGCAGTCTGCTCGGCGATCCGACGGTGAATGTACGCGAGGCAGCCATCCAGACGCTCGTCGAGATCTACAAGCATGTTGGCGACCGTCTGCGGCCGGATCTAAGGAAAATCGATGATTTGCCGGCCTCAAAGCTGGCCCTGCTCGAACAGAAATTCGATCAGGTCAAGCAGGAGGGTCTACTGTTGCCGTCCGCCTTGAAGAATGGCAATAGTCTCGATGAGGCCGACAACATTGGACAGCGCGAGCGGCCCACAAAGATCGTGAAACGTCAACTGCACTCCGCGT
This sequence comes from Drosophila nr. perissopoda 5 BK-2023a, assembly GCA_035044105.1. NCBI lineage: Eukaryota > Metazoa > Arthropoda > Insecta > Diptera > Drosophilidae > Drosophila > Drosophila nr. perissopoda 5 BK-2023a. The sequence continues at coordinate 1,543,235 of JAWNMK010000124.1, forward strand.
CCTCGGCATCGTCATCGTCCATGCTGATGATGCGTCAGAAGCCCAATCCGAATGATGTAGCCGGCGATGCTGGTGCCGTCACCATGGAGATCTTTGAGGCGAGCTTTGAGCAGGTGCCCCAATTGACAATATTCCATCCCAAGGACATGGATGACATCTACAAGCAAATATTGCTGATTATAAGCGATAAGAATGCGGCCTGGGAGAAGCGTGTGGATGCCTTGAAGAAAATCCGTGCCCTTCTCCAGCTGAATTATCAGGCACAGCCACAGTTTATAGCCGTGCAGCTGAAGGAGCTATCGATGGGCTTCCTCGACATATTGAAGGAGGAGCTGCGCTCGCAGGTGATACGCGAGGCATGCATCACCATTGCGTACATGTCAAAGACGTTGCGCAACAAGTTGGACACATTCTGCTTTAGCATATTGGAGCAGCTCATTCTGCTCATCCAGAACTCGGCCAAGGTGATTGCGTCGGCTTCGACGCTGGCGCTCAAGTACATCATTAAGTATACGCATGCGCCGAAGCTGCTCAAGATATATACGGACATGTTGCAGCAGTCCAAGTCGAAGGATATTCGCTCCTCGCTGTGTGAACTGATGGTCCTGCTCTTCGAGGAGTGGCAAACGAAGCCGCTCGAACGGCATTCGCTCATTCTGCGCGACACCCTCAAGAAATCTCTGGGCGATGCGGACAGCGAGGCACGTCGTCAATCTCGTCTCGCTTACTGGGCCTTTCGGCGGCACTTTCCCGATCTGGCGGATCAGATCTATGGCAATCTGGATATTGCGGCACAGCGTGCCCTGGAAAAGGAGCGCAATGGTGGCGGCGGAGCCACCTCAAATGGTGGCAGCCAACAATCGTTGGATTCTCGACGCACTGTGGCCCCCTCCTCGCGTATTGGCCGCACGCCGAACACACTGCAGAAGGCGACGCCCAGCATTCGTTCCATATCCGCCGTGGACACGGCGGCGGCACACCGCGCCAAAGCCCGTGCTCAATACACGCTCTACACCCGTCAAAAGAAACCCGTCGCGGTGACCAACTCCTTGAATACGGCTGGAGCTGGAGCCGGCAGTGGCACGTTGCCGCGACCCCGTCTCAATTCCAATAGCAACAGCAGCAGCAGCGGCGTTGCCGGCGCACATCAGACAATTTCACCGGGTGCCGTGACGCCCACCTCGAGGATTGGACGTTCACGGGCGGGCGTCTCGCAGTCGCAGCCCGGTTCACGTTCCACGTCGCCCAGCACGAAAATGCGTGATCATTATGGCATGGGCAGCTATTATCATCGAGCAGGCGCCACGGGTGCCATACCCAAGAAGGCATCGGGCATACCGCGGAGCACGGCCAGTTCGCGAGAAACGAGTCCCAATCGCTTGGGCAGCTCCGGCGGTGGCCTGATGAAGCGCAGCATCTACTCGACGGGCTCGGCGAGACGGACACCAGAACGGAATAATCCGGTGCGCAGCACAGCTGCATCTCGACTGCTAGCGCAATCCCGCGAGGCCGAGCACACACTGGGCTCCGTGGATGCGGATGCCACGGATTATATGTCGGGTGATTTTATGCGTGCCGGCGGCGGCGGCATGCATCGCATGGGTCGCAAATTGCTCGGCCGCGACGAGTCCGATGACATTGACTCGGAGGCGAGTTCGGTGTGCTCGGAGCGCTCCTTTGACTCGAGCAATACGCGTGGCGGCAACAACAGCAACTCGAATTACTCGCTGAGCGGATCACGGAATCGACTCGACTGGAGCAACAGTCAGCAGCAGCGTGCACCCTTCGATGATATCGAGACAATCATACAGTATTGCGCCTCGACACACTGGTCGGAGCGCAAGGATGGTTTGATTAGCCTCACTCAGTATCTGACTGATGGCAAGGAGCTGACACAGCAGCAGCTCCAATGTGTCCTCGACATGTTTCGCAAAATGTTCATGGACACGCACACGAAGGTCTATTCGCTGTTCCTGGACACGGTCACCGAACTGATTCTCGTCTATGCGCCCGAATTGCACGATTGGTTGTTCATTCTGTTGACGCGGCTGTTTAATAAACTGGGCACCGATTTGCTCAACTCGATGCACAGCAAGATCTGGAAGACGTTGCGCGTCGTCCACGAATACTTTCCCACGGAGCTGCAGCTGAAGGAGCTATTTCGCATCATTTCGGACAATACACAGACGCCGACAACAAAGACACGCATCGCAATCCTACGCTTCCTCACCGACCTGGCCAACGTGTACGGCAAGAGCAGTGATTTTCCCAGCGATCACAGTCCCAGCTGTGAGCGCACCATCCTCAAGCTCGCCCAACTGTCCAACGATCAGAAATCAATGGAGTTGCGTTCGCACGCGCGTCTCTGCCTTGTCGCCCTCTATCATTTGAATACACCACAGATGACCAAGTTGTTGGCCACATTGCCGAAGGGTTATCAGGATACGGCACTGTTGTGCATCCAGTCGCATATGCGTCGCCAGAGCAGTGGCGCCAATTCACCGAGCATTTCACCGTTGAGCAGCAGCAGCCCCAAGCCGTTGCAGAGCCCCAGCGTTGGTGGTCCATTCGCCTCGCTGAACATGAGCATCAATATGAATTCTAGTCCGAGATCGCGTCAGTCGTCTGTGGAGCAGGAGCTGCTCTATGGCTGCTCAGAGCTCGAAGTACAGCACAATATACAAAAGACCTCGGAGGAGATCCGACACTGTTTCGCCGGTGGCCAATACCATTCCCTGGTCGCACCCAATGGCTACAATGGCCATCATATGCAGTACACCATTGAGCAACAACAGCAGCAGCAGCAGCAACGAGATTTGACAGCGCAGCAGGACTCGCTGTCATCAAATTCGAAGACAACACAATCCTCAGCAAACACGACGCAATCGAATACACCGGAATCAGCGACAATGCGACTGGATGCAGCTGCTCCTCCATCGCAACCGAAGGCGAAAATCTCGCTAATTGTCGACGCAAATGGTGAACTGATATTGCCGGGTGATCTGCACGAGAGCGAAGTGATGCGAATCGCCCTCACCCTGAACAAGGATCAGCCTGTGGAACAGCTGCAGACGGGGTTGGCCAATCTCGGCATCTGCATCCGTGGCGGCAATTGTGATCTGCCCAATAAGCACTTCAAGTCGATAATGCGCATGCTACTCCACATGCTCGAGGCGGAGCATACGGATGTGCTCATTTCGGGCCTCCATGTGCTCAGCAAGATCGTGCGCAGCGACAAGATGCGTCACAATTGGCTCAACTTTCTGGAGCTCATTCTGCTGAAGATAATGAATTGCTATCAGCACAGCAAGGAGGCACTGCGTGAAATTGACACGATGATCCCGCGGATTGCGCCTGCTCTGCCCCTCGATCTGACGATCAATATTGTGAATCCGGTGATAGCGACGGGCGCCTTTCCCGCCAATCTGTGTGCGATCAAAATCCTGCTCGAGGTGACCGAACATCATGGCACCGATATCACCGATGCCCATCTGGATATTGTGTTCCCCAATTTGGCACGTTCCGCCGACGATCAGCAGTCGATGGTGCGCAAGGCGGCCGTCTTTTGCATTGTCAAGCTGTACCTTGTGCTCGGCGAGGAGAAGGTCAAACCCAAGCTCTCCGTGATGAATCCCAGCAAGGTGCGTCTCCTCAACGTCTACATTGAGAAGCAGCGCAACTCCAGCCACTCGGGCGGTGGCTCCACAAAGAACTCCTCGGCTGCCTCATCCTCATGATTGCAAGCCAATGTTCAACGCTCACACACACAAACACACCCACACCTACACACGCCCACACACACACCCAAACACACACAAAGATACTGAGGCAGCAGCGTCCTCATTTGCCTATGCAAGAAAGTGAAAGGAAATAAATTCAAGCAACACACGATTGATGATATAAATTACCGATCAACAATACATATAATAAATAATACAACAAACTAATTATTTATAAAACCCACAACAAACAAAAAAGAAAATTCTAATCTAATTATTACTGATGACGATCAGAATCAATAATTGTGTAATTGTTTATTATTAATACACGCATAGAAAAAAAAAACAACAAAAATAAAACCAATTGTATCGATCGACAGGAACAGAACAAACTATTTATATACGTCATTCACAAAAACAAGCAAAAAAAAAAAAAAAAAAAAACTATAACAAACTTGTAGCCAACTGTCAGTCTCCCAACACACACCAACACACACACACACACACACCCAGTTGTTTTGCTATATTATTGTTTCTTCTTCTTTTGTTTCTTATCAATTTAGTCACTTAACCGTTTAATTTCCTTTAGTTTGTAAGTTTCTGATATTGAGCCTAAAATGATGATTTTGTTGTATCTAAATTATTTTTAACGTAGTCCTGCCGTATTTCTGTTTGATTTCCGCTCAACTAAAACTAAAAACTAATTATTACACGATTTTTGCTGTTTTTACAACTGAACTATTTTTGTAATTAATTTAAAACAAAACAAACAGTAAAATCAAAACACTTATAGGTTATGTAATAATATTTATAAATTAATTAAATGAATAAAACAGTTAAACAAACAAAAAAAAAAAAAACAAAAAAGAAAAAATAAACCAACAAAAAAACTCCCAACATATAAACACCATTATCTGGGTTTTCCTTTTCAAATTAAGCATTAAATAAAAAGGCCAAGCCATTTGTTCAACAATTAGATTTGCTAATATTTTAGTTTTCTTTTTGTTTTGTTTTGTTTCGTGTATTTTATTTGTTGCTTCATAAAATTTAAACGTTCAAATATTGTTTTTATTTACACATGGACTTAAATTATAGCTACAATATATATATATATATATATATAATATTTTTTTTGTTTTCTTCGTTTTCTTGTAACTTTGAAAAGATTTTTGTTTTTTTTTATTTTTTTCGTAAAATGTCAAACACTACAATGTTTCTGTTTTCAGTTTTGGTGAGTAATTTGAAATATATTTTTAACAACTAATTATTTTTTGCAATGGCTTTTATATGATTTGACTAAAAAACATTTTTGAATGTTACTCGATGTGTTTGGATTTGGTTTTGATTTGTTCGTTTAGCAATTTGTGAATTTCTTTGGGCCCATTTGAAACCTGAACTGGTTGTTATACTTAATGTAAATGATAAAATTTCATTAATATCGTATTTTATTATGTATGTTTTTCACGCACAATTCAATCAGAAAAACCGAAAAACTAAATTAAGGCACTTAAATCGAAAGAACAATTTTTGAAAACAAATCGACAAATTACAAACCAAATAAACTGTTAGCAATTAAATTGGACAAGTACAAATAAAGTGCGGTGGTTTTTGTTAGTGTGTATCTATAGACTTAAAATTTAGTGCTTCGCTTTAACTATTTGATATTGCAATCAATTTAAATTACTTTAGTATTGTTGTATATGTTTTTACGTATGTATATATATAATAACTAAACGTAAACCTTAAAAGTGTTCTTGAATTAAAGTTATTTTCAATGGCACATCTTTTATTTATTTTATTTTTTTTTTTGGTTTTGCTTTTGCTAATTAGAACTATAAATATGACTCTTGGGCTAAAGTTACATTTAAGTATTTCAGAAAAAGACAGGGAGTGAGTGAGAGAGAGAGAGAGCGAGAAAAAATGCCTACTTCTCTAAATGGATTCTACTACGACTCTGCGACTGCTGAAGTCTACGTTTGGTTCCAACATTTTCTTGTTATGGTAGACTGAATCGATACCCTGACATTTACCACTTACCACTTACTGCTACACAAAAAGTACTTACGAAATGCATTGCTCTACGAGTATGTACAGTGGGACAAAGTTTTCAACATGCGTACAAATTGTATATTTTGTATGGCTTGACTTCTTTTTTTTTTTTTGGTTTGTTTAAAAACGCTTCGATTTAAAACATTCAACTACTTAAAATTACGATTAATTTACATTTTGGCCAGTTTTGTTTTCGTTTTCTATATAACTCTGGGGGTTTTTGTTGTTGTTTTTAATGAATTTTGAACGCAATCATTGCCAGCAATGCCCGCTCTTAATAGATATATGTATATATGTATATTTATATGCATACTTAACATCTGGCGAGCATTGCCGTATTTTGACCGAAAAAGGCACACACAGAGAGAATTTCAAAATGACAAACGACAAGGGACACGACTACTGTCTATGTAAATAATTTAACACACAAATAACGACGCTATATGTATGTATATGTGTGTATATCTTGTTGACCTGGCTAATAGCCATTGCAGCGTATTTCAGCATAACGCGACCGGTTCGCACTGTAGGCCGCATAGCCATAACGCTCATACGCCGCATAGTCTGGGTAAGGATAAACCTGGCCACGCATTCGACTTCTCGCCATCTGCTGGTGCAGCTGGTGCTGCTGGTGCTGCTGGTGGCTCGTCTGATAGCTGGGAAAGCTTGGCGGCTCCTCGTACGGCCAGTAGTTGTGCATGCCACCAGCTGTGGCATCATAGTAACCACCGCTCACATTGCTGCCATTGCTGGCATATTCCTCGGCCAGGCGCTCAACCAGACTCTCGGGCGTTTGCAGAAAACGCTCCGAGAAGCGACCAATTTCGGTGGAGCCAAACGCCTGCTGAAAGCCAGGCAAAGGCTTTATATCCTGTAGATGAAGAAAATTAAAATTAAGTTAAATAAAAATTAAAAAGAGCAAATCTTAAAAGCAATCAGAATCCTGATTAAAAATTAAGTATACGCTTTTTAGTAGCTTACAAACGAAGCTAAGATTTTTATTAATTAAAATATTTAACAGGGGCTTAAATAAAAAAAAAGTTGAAAAGAAAATAATGAAATCGCATTTCCTTTTAAATTTAATCTTGAAGCCGCATCAATTGCTGGGATACGCCAATACCAACCACAAAAAAAAAGGAAATTGATTCCGTTTTAACTCCGTTGCGGGACTTTTGAGGTAAACTTTTTTTTAAATCGAACTTTCAGCTGAGAGTTGGCTTTTGTGGCGGTATTTATTTGGGGATAGCATCTAACTCACCCTTATTTGCTCCCGCACCGTGGATTCCATTGCCTCAACTGGCTCTGTTTCGGATTGCTTTTTGCTAGCCTTGCGTTTTGATTTCTTGCTCGGTATGAGATCGCATTCGATAACGCGATTGTTGTTGTTGTTGTTGATGTTGCTGATGCTGTTGATGTTGGTGCTGTTGTTGTTGTTGCGATTTTGGCTATTATTCCTGCTGCGACTTTTGGCATTCGCAGTTCGTTTGTTGCTCACGGGTTGTTGCTGCTGCTGCTGTTGTTGCTGCTGCTGTTGTTGTTGTTGCAGCAATGGCGCTAGCGCAGGTGGCACAGTGGGTGGCGCTGCTGACGCAGTCAGTCCGTAGCCCACGGGCGAGTTCTGTGGCGCTGGAGGGGTGCGCGGCTGACGCGACTCCGCTGGACTCCAGTTGTGCGATATTGTTGCAGGTGGTGACTGCTGCTGTTGCTGCTGCAAGTCAAACAAAAAATCGATTTAGTTTTCAGTTGCAGCACTCGACAGGGGGGCTGTTACAACAACAAATTTGTTACGCTCAAGTGACGGGGCACTTGAAACTTGCCCCAACCAGCAGCAGCAGTCAGGCAGTCAGGCTCGATGTTGCCAAGCGACCAAGCAGCCCTATTAAGGACTCTCCCAACTCCCCACCAAAGCTGGCTGAAGTTCAGCGCGCAGCCCACAAAAATCAATAGGCGCCCAGTTTGCTGCGACACCCTGTAAAAAGGCTTCCGGCAAGCGAGCGCGAGAGAGAGTGAAAGAGAGAGAGAGAGAGAGAGATTGGGAGCTTAAGCATATTTAATGCGCACTCTCTTGCTGTTTGACTCTCTCTCTCTCTCTCTGCCCCTCTCTTTGTGTCTCTCTGTGTTCCTAGAAAGCCGGTCGATGGAGCTAAACGCATTTCGCTTTTGCGTTTCTCTTTTTTATCTACTCCTGCTGTGCTTCTTGTTATTGTTGTATTTCGGCATCCTTGGCATCCTGTCATTATCAGGCAGTCGTTCTATTTTTTTGTCGGTTCTTCCTTTGCCCTAATTTGTCTGGGCAAGTGCGTAGCTGCTGTGGCTGTGGCTGTGGCTCCTCTGCACCTCCTCTGATGCTGGCTGCAGTTTTGATTAGTTTTTGATTTTGTGTTGACAAACTTACCCCATGTTCAGGATGCAGCTCATCTTCATTCATTTGATTAGTTGCTGGCTGCTGCTGCTGCTCGTCAATATCCTGTGGCGTTGTTGTCGTCTCCTTGTTGGGCTTCGCCAAATTGATTTCCGCCCGCCTCACGACTTCCGGCTGCTCTTCGCTTGACGTTGACGTTGACGTTGTCGTTGTCGTTGTCTTATCAATATCGTTGACAGTAGGCGTTGTTGGTGTTTTTGGCGTCGACGTCGCCGTCGCCGTCGCTGCTGTCGTGCTTATGTCATCTGGAAAATTAGCGAGCAAAAAACAAAAAAAAAACATAAATAAATAAAATAAAAGGGCGCCCAGGCCAGGGCAACGTGTGTGTGTGTGTGTGTGTGTGTGTGTGTGTGTGTGTGTGTGTGTGTGTGTGTGTTAAAAGAAAATCAATAAAGATTTTTTTGCCCGTACATTATTTGTCGGTCGGGTATATTGTCAGGCTAGGCGTCTGTGTAATTATTTTGTCATGCGTGCTGGCTGGCCATCAAGGGTTAAAAAGACACGACCAGCTTCAGGAACAGGTTGACCAGCGCGCGAGAGAGGCGAAATTGTCGCTGTTGTTGTTATTTTGGCTTTTCTTCTTTTTGTTTTTTGCACGCCGCGTTTGTCCAAATTTTGATTATTGTTTTTGCATTCGGGGTAGATAAGAGCGGCAGCGAGAGAGAGAGAGAGAGAGGGCGCCTCCAAAGAGAGCAAAACTCGAACGTGCACTTGTTGAACGTGTTAAGCAAGCACTTGCACAGTTACACACACCCCCAAACACCCACACACACAAAGCTTTGCGTGAGTAACAGCAGCAGCATCAAAAAAACTATAGCATGCTTTTCGGCGCATGCGACTGAGCTTGCAATGTTTATTTTGTTTTTTTGGTGTTGTTGTTGTTGTGTTGTGGCCTGCTACGAATGCGTTACTCGACTTGAGTTATTTGTTATTGTAGCACTCTTCGCGTCAAATAAATCAATTACAATCAATTTAAACGACTGCAGCTGACTGTGAAAATGTCAAAGCATTAATTATTTAAACAACCGAATTATTTTTGATTGGGAAATATGTGAAATTCTTAAGACATGAAACATTGATCATGTTTATGTCCGGACTTAAAGCTAAAATGGGCTTGTATAGAATCGAAGAGATGCAGTTCAATGTTCTCGAGAAAGAAATTGTTTGTAACTTTGCCTTTTTTGAATTCATAAATTATTTAAATACATTTAGTTGCTTACAACTATTCTTAATCATTTAACGATCCTTGCCCATTGGCAGCAGTGTTTTTATAAATGTATATTATATGTTTTTGCACAGCTCAAGCTATCTGTCATAACGGACATTGATTTTTTGCGTCAATGTTGGATACCTCTCCAACACGTACAACAGCAACAACAACAACAACAACAAAGACAGCCGCAACAGTAAATATTGCAATGGGGGTGCTTCAGGGAGGCGTCTCTTCTCTGTGCTGCTTCTGTATGTGCTGGGCAAACAGAGGCAGCTACAATAACCCACCACAGTGCGTTGTAAAGTTCATTTACATGCTCGGCTGTGATGACATTTCACGCAGACAAACACACTCAACTTAAACACCCCCATAAATGAGTGTGTGTTTGTGTGTAAGTGTGTGGGTGTGCTCTTGTGTGTGTGTGTGTGTGTAAGTTGAGCGCCCATTGATAAGGACGGCATTGCTTACAAGTCTCGTTTACATTACGGAATATTTAGAAAAGCTGTCATATGCTGGGGCTTGGGGAGCCTCGAAAACACACACATACATACTTTACACCTTTTTTCATTCTGCCAGTGCTGTGTGGGAGTGTGGGAGTTCCGACACGAAATCGGAAAAGGTAAATTATTGATTTGCACACACACACACACACACACTCACACATCTCTGCCAAAAAGTCAAATCAAAAGCAACTCATCAAGAAGCAAAACTCGAGCTCCATCTCATGTCAGCTCTGTAGTCCCCCGTTTGCGTGCCTAAATAGACAGCTAATTTGCAAGTCCTTTAAAGCGACATGACGTAGGCGCGTCACGGCTGGTGCTGAGTTGGGCCAGGCCAGGAAACGGAAGCATTTCAGCAGTTAACCAACGCTGATTGGTTGAGTGTTGTGCAAAATGCTAACTCCCATCAAAAAGCGACGGCGGCGATTGTGGCAAAACTGGCCGTCGTTTGTCGTCTCGCAAATATAGCTCAACTTGCCACTGACAGGCGGACGGGCAACAGACAGACAGACGGGACGCTGACGAAGCTGTCGGCGGCATTGCTGGCGACTCAAATGGACAGTCTTTGCATTCATTTGCATTCAAAATCACGCTAGCTACAACGACTCGGGCACTGTGGAATGCTTAATTAAGTTTGTATATAGAATTCAACTAAATGTGATGAAAGGCACATATTTCTATAAATATTTGATGTACCTAATTAAAACGGTTCTTGTCGTCAGGTTCTTTAACATGCATATCTGATTATAATTAATGGCCTTGAAGAACTTGGTCGAGCTCTTCTGAAATTTAATTCCTTCTTATAGAATTCTACTGAAATTAACATGCAGCTATAATTGTATCTGTTATGATTATGCTAACTTTGCAGAAAATGTTAAATTGATCCTCATTCCTCTACTGTGTTATGCAAACTGTTACTGACTCTTTAATGTTCTCCAAAAGGCATCACATGCAGCTTTACTTGGATGTACAATAATTATACTTTGCAGAATATTTGCAATTGATCTTCATTTTATACTATTCCTGTTGTATTAATCTTAAACTGTTATGAAAGCTGTTGCAGAGCGCGTATTGTACTCTGTTAACTTACAATGTTAATGTTGTATTTGAATTGATCCCCATTTTAGGAGCTACTGTTAACTATTGTTATACAGCTGTTGCTGACTCTTTAATAACTGTGTTAACTTATAACAGAAAATGTTAAGGTTGCATTTGAAATTGATTCCCATTTTATGTTTTTACTATTAATCTTACTCTTATACTGTTATGGAAGTTGATGCTGAGTCTTTAGTATACTCTGTTAACTTATAAAAAAAGATGTTAAGGTTTCATTTGAAATTGATGTCCATTTTAATGTAAATTGTACTGCTATGTTATGCTGATATTTGAGCTGTTGCTGACTCATTAATTTACTTGATGAATGAATTTCTGCTAAAGTTAACACTTTGTCTCTTTAGTCGTTCCACAGTGCCAAAGACAGATGCTGGCGCTACTGCTGCCATCAAGGCATTAATACTTGTGTTACATAATCTAGTCTGACATATGTTTGCATAAATTTAGCAACCATTGACTCCACACCCCCAACCTTGCATAATTGTAAACTAAATAGAGCGTAATGTAAATGCCAACAACTTACCGGGAGTATCGAGTGCTGAGCCAACAGCTGTTGCCTTGTTCTCCTCCACTTCTGGTTGCTGCTGCTGCTGCTGCTGTTGTTGTTGCTGCTGCTGCTGTTGTTGCTGATGCTGCTGCTGCTCCTCCTCGTAATCCCTGCCATCGGCTGGACAGTGATAGGAGACACATGACGCCGACTCCACAGACATATTCACCGGATATTCGCCACTGTAGACTGGCGTGCTTTGACTGCTGTCGCTTCTGGCGCGAGTGCTGCAATTGCTGATGCCACTGTCTGTGCCTGTGGCACTGATCATTGGCGGCGATGTGGTCAATCGCTGCGCCGCTGGCGATGTCGCCGCCTCCGTTTCGTGCTCCTGCTTGATGATCTGTTGATCAGCGGGCAGCGTGTCTTCCGGCTTTGGCATCGCTAGCGTTAGCGGATGCTGTTCCGCATAGTTGCGCAATGGTTCGAGATAATTTGGCGGCATTACTGTGCGATTTGGAGCCGGTGTCGTGGAGCGTCCGGGCGGCGCATAATGTGGCATGTGCGGCGTCGCCTGATAGGCGGCAAAACCACGCGATTGCCCATAGGAGGAAGCGCTGTAGAGCGCAGGCGCTGGCTGCTCATAGCTGATGCTGCTGCTCGGCTGTTGCTGATACGCAAGATGAGGATGCGGATGCGGGTGTGGATGCGGCTGCTGTTGCGTATGTTGACGCGGCGGATAGTGAAGCACACTGGAGGGTATCAGCTGCTGGCCGGCTGGCGTGAACATGCCACCCGCCACCTGCTGATGCGGATGTGGATGGTGCAGATGATGCGCCGGCGGTTGGCTGTAATGTGGCGAGGCGTACGGCGCATAGCGATAATAGTTGGGCATATAGGCGCTGGCTGCGGCGCCGCCGGCATAGCCGTAGCCATAAGGACTGTAGGCGCTGCTGCTCCGATAGCTGGGCGCCGCTGCATAGTGCGAGATGGCGGCCTGCGCCTGTGCCTGAGCCGGATGCAGTTGCTCGTAGTAGCTGGCAGCGGCGTATCTGTCCGACATGTTTCGAGCTTAATCAGCGGCTGCAATTTTTTCTACTTGCAACTTTACTCGTGCAGCAATAATTGTAATAACAATTTCCAAGCTGACTGCCCCGTCCTGTTTGTTATTGTTGTTTTTGTTGCTGCTGTTGTTGGTGTTGTTGTAGCGGCCATATTGCGACGCCTTCGCCTCGTTTTCTTTTTAGTCAAGGGCCAGGATATTCTGTTACATGTATTATTGATTTTCTTTTTTTTAAATCCCTTTCAGGTGAGGTGTCCTGCTGCACCTGCAGTTACTGCGTGACTTAATCCTGCAAGTACACAAAGAGTCCCTTAATACGCAAGGCAGAATGTGGTGGCAAGTCCTTGAGTTTGCCGCAATATATGCTGGAATATTGAATAGTACGCTACTAAATAATGTAATAATACAATTTAATGCTCACAAAAGCCGCAGGACACCGAGACTTAAAATTGTCATTAGCAGCAAACTCAGAGTTAGCATTTAATTGCCCAATATAATTCTCGTCTCAAGCATTCATACAAAGTTGCCTCAAAGTATGCAATTAAATTTTTACTCTCTTGCGTGAATTGCGCTAATCAATTTTATTATTTAAAAAAATATATATTTTGTAATTTAAATAATGAGAAATACCTTCAAGCCAGAGGACAAAGATTACGGCTAATTACTAATTAATTAAATTAACATAAATATCAAAGCACGAAGATTATTGTAATAAAATGAGAATTAGCATTAACAAATCCAATTCAAGTATTCGAACAAATTTCTAAGCGCCGCAAAGTATGCAATTACATTTTTACTCTCATTTTGCTTGAAGCTGATAGATTGTGTAAATTAAATATATATATATAAATATATATTAAAGCTGGATTTCCTAGAGCAGCAGCTGCAGCTCAAACTGACCAAAGATTATTGTGCTAAAATGTGGTTGCATTTGTGTGCAACAGTGGTGCAAGTGTGGTGTGGAGTGCGGTTTGGAGTGTGGTGTGGTGTGTGGTGTCGAGCCTGATTTATGATGGATGCCTGCCTGATGAGCAGCTGTGCAAATGATGATGTTTGGGTTGCACTCTCGAGCAACAAGCAGAAGAACAACAACAAGCCACTCAACACACTCGCACACACATGCAACGAGATGAAGGCATAATAACCACAAGCATTTTGGGCACACGCAAACCGTTAATGAGCCACAAAAGTGCGCACACATCCCAAGTGGGAACCAAGAGGACCAGCAGCAGCAGCAATGGATGTGTGTGTGTGTGTTGGACTTAGCTGTGTGTGTGTTTGTGCCCCGTTTATTGATTAATAAAAATGGCTGATTATATTCTTCTTTCTTTTTTTGGAGCTGTTTTTGCAAATTGAGTGGGAACCAAACAAAGGCCAACATCAGTTTGGAAGACCCTTAACAATTTGAGGAGCGCCCAATTCTATTGATTGGCCGCTGCAGACGATGATGATGACGTTTTCTTTTAGATGATGATGTTGTCCAGCACCAAATTAGCAAATCACCCAGCAAGAGCTGTGCAGGGCAAAGGGGGGAAAGGGGAAAGGGAGGGACATAATGGCAACTCTATTAGCAGCTGTATAACATAATCAATGTAAATGTAAACACGCGCTCAGCGTAAAGAGCAAAGAGCAGCCTGCAAAAGAGAGTTCTCCGCCGGCAGATAGAGAGAGAGAGAGCGAGCGAGAGAGAGAGAGAGAGAGAGAGGAGAGAGAGGGCAATTGAAAAAGGTTATGTTGAGTGCGTGTGCAAGGCGCAAAAATGTGAGCTGTAAACTCAAATGAGCCTCAAGAGCACAACTGCAATCGAGCTCGGCTACTGCCACTGCCACTGCTTCCCTCTCTCTCTCTCTCTCAATCTCTGTATCTATCTCCCTTTTCGTCGCTCTGTCTTTCCTATGCTCATGCGTTGCAAGTAAGCCGTAGGAAACGGAAGTTGTGGGGCATGAGAGAGATGCTGCCTTTTGTCTGTGTGTGGGTGTACTGTATGTGTACTGTTTTGGGACAGCAACAGCCGCCCAGTTCCATCCAGCGCATATAAATCAATAAAAACACACAGCAGCCACGCCGACTCGACTCAATTCGACGCGATACTCGAGCCAACTTACAACTTGAGCTTTCGCTGCTGCTGCTGCTGCTGCTTCTCAGTACAGCTTCATTAATTCTTTGCTATGCTCACCACTTTTTAACAGTTTCCCTACCCAGACACACACACGCACACACAAGTACAACTAGGTACATCTGTGTGTGTGTGTGTGCGTGTGTGTAATCATTACCGTTGACGTCGTTGCTGTACGTCACAAAATGTAAGCGCACCTCAGCTGCAAATATTTACAGTCCCCGAATGTATATCTTCCCCTTAGTCTTTTTTTTTTTGTAAATGCAATTTTAATTGTGAGCTTGCAATGCGAGCTGCTGTTGTTGATGCTTCTCAATAATTGGGGCAAGTGCGTAGAGAGCGTAAACCTGGCAGTGTGGGCGATTAATAATAATATTTCGAGTGAAATACAATATTCCCATTATAAATATAAATATATTAAATCATATTTACTACTTACTTAAAATTCCATTTAAATTGCATTTGCACTTAATAATTTCTGCACATAGTTTATAATTTGTGTGAAAAATACTTTCAATTCAGTTGCATTCAATTGTAAATTTTGCTCAATTCAAAATACCGTTATACCGTTAAAATTCAAAATACATTGTGAATACTCACACACACACACACTAAGAGGCACACACACAAGCGTAATCTTGCTCTCGCGCAAAAAATCGAAGAGCGGCAACGATCAGAACTCGTAGTGGCACTCAAACATACACACACACACACACACACGGGCACACACACACACGGACATTGCCAAGTGGCGGTGGCAGCGTCGACTGATTAACCCTTGGGATGTAACTGCGTTACGTATACGCTGCGTGTGCGACTCGCGCCAAAGTCATACGTAGACTGAAATGCGATACCGCTGGCGCGCTTCCATTTATACACAGGCAGCAGCCTCAGCGATACCCTCAGCCCCCGAAAAAAAAGTAAAGAAGAAAAGCTGGCAAAAGACGGCGGCGAAAAAGCAGCGAACAGCAACGACAGGGGCAAAAGCAACAGCAAAAAAAGCAACGGTACAACGGGCGCTGTGCTGCACTGGCAACCCAGCGCAAACTATGTGACCCGATTTGATGGGCAACCTGCCCACACACGCGCTGCTTACAGAGCGAGCTTTCGCTTGGTTTCGCCAAGGAGACGACCGAGTCGAGGGAGATAGAGAGAAAGAGAGACAGAGCGCACATTTGGCAATTGCAATGGGGCGAAGCTCTCTCGCAGTCAAATGTCATTTGTAAATTCTTACTTACTTTGCTTACGAATTAGAGCACAAAACAGAAACCGAACAAAAACAGAGCGGGTCAAAACAACAAGAAAAGGAGGAGCGCGAGAGAGAGAGAGAGCGAGTGCGCAGCACGGCCAATTGCCTGGCGCGGTTTTCCCGCTGTGTTTCAGTGTTGCTCAATGCTTATCAATGGGTAAATGGGTATGTATGCTCCTGCTTTATTGATGTCTTCGGATAACAGATAACAGATACCAGATAACAGATAACAGATACCAGATAAAGTATAGCATACATCACAGCGCCTCTTTTACTGGAACACGCCTACAATTGGAAAACCCCGCAATAACAATACAGTCGAGCATAATATTAACGCCGCAAAGATAAACAGATACACGCACACACACACACACATGCACACTCAATACGCACCGTTATTATTGATTGAATCTGGGAGAGAGCGTCAACTGCTGCTCAGCAACTGCCTCTCTCTCGCGCTCTCTCTCTCGCCCGTCAGCTGCACGTGTTGTGTGTTTTGCGGTTTTTAGCAGTAAACCAAAAATCCTCCAAAAAAAAGCGAAAGATAGAAAAAGAAAAGAAAACGTAAACAAAGCGTGCGCACGCAATGCTATAATACAGTGGGGTAGGATAAGGAGATGAGAATGGGTGGTGAATATGCTGAATATGTGAAATATCTATGGAATACCCCATTGAATGCATTAACAAAGCAAGGGTGTTTTTGTTATTGATTCCTCACACAGCTTACAGGGTGCAATATGTTCATTAAATATTAAGTGAATCAGATTCGTAGATAACTCTATATGATGTGTAATTGTCACTTTATTAATTTTCCACAACAACGGAATCAATTTGGACTCTTTCCCACTCAAGCCACTAAGCAGAAAATACAATCTTCTCTGCTTAGTGCCTATATACAGTTAATTTAACAGTCTTTAACACGATAACAGAATAGTTAAATAAACAAACATAAAATATGAGTAAAGCTTCTGGTTCTTCACTTATCTCAAAAATGTGGTGATTCTCAGCCAAACCAGTGGGCACCCATGCAATCCCGCGTCCATTCCGTTTGGCAGACCCAACACCACTCAAACCCGCAGCCGGCTCGGGTGCAGACCATGTGCATGCAGCCACCTGGATAGGAGTGAGAGTGAGACAAGTGAGAATTGCTGCCAGATAAGTTGCCGGTTGCAACTCACCATCGCGTTCCGTTGGTGTGCGACATTTGGGGCAAGGTTTGGTGCTGACTTTGATTGTCACATTGCTGGCCTCTTCCCAGCGAGCCTCCGCAGCGCGCTGTCCAAAAAATAATGTATATGAAGCAATTATCACTTTTGGGTACAGAGGACACACTTACATTAGGATCCACGTTGTATTCACAGGAATTCTGGGTGCTGGCCGTGTCGCCCTCGGGCAAACATTCGCCAATGTGATAGCCCTGCAAACAGTTGCGACAGAAGACATAGCCACAGCCGCTCTGGCAGGTCACCTTGCGGCAATCGGGCTCGATGAGCAGGCCCATGCCACAGCCCGGCTGCGGGCAGAGCACTCCACCCGCCTGCAGCACAAACTCCTCGGTGGCAAAGCGCTGATAGCGTTCATATTCTTCGCGCGAGAGCAGCTTGAAGTGATGGATCTCCTCGATGAAGGAATGCTCACAGCCCGCCGGACAGGGCAGCGTATAGCCAAAGTCCGGATGCGGCATAAACTGGCGTTCGCCGAGTCGCGAGCGACAATAGTCGCGGAAGCAATCGATGCAGGTGACGTGCTGCGAGGCGCACGGAAAAACTAGAACTGTTTCGCTGCAAAATATTAAAATAAATATAAATTTCGTAATATAAAAAACACAGAGATACGCAAGGCACGCTCACCTGACCTCTGTGCAGGCCAAGCAGGGCACATTTTTGATATTGTTCTTGATTAGATTCAAGGGTGCCGCAAAGTCTTTTTCGCCACCCGAAACATGCTCGGCGCACTTGAAATAGAACTCGGCGAAGGGTGGATCTCCCGCCTCGTTGTCCACACAGGCAATTTCGAGACTCTCGCAATGACCGCGAATACGTCGCGCTCTGAGCACATCGTCCCAGCACTCGGGATCACGATGCACTGTGAAAGCGCCACCCTTGCAGAGGGCACATCTCACCCGAAGTTTTCCTCGGCATAGTTTGTGGCACTGACCGCAATGCACAAAGAAATGCGCCTTGGCCCGCACACGTTCTGCAGGGAAGCAATGATTGTTACTTAATAACTCGTTCCAACCGTAGCCAAATGTGGCTCACCCACCCTCATCGGTGATATTCAGACGCTCCTCGCTTTCCAGTTGCAAATCGAGCAGAGTTTCGCTCAGCGGCTTGGACGGCTCTTCCGGGGGTGACTCCTCCTCCAGCAGAGTGCTGGCCTTCCGCACCCGTTCAGCGGGACGCAAGCGGATGGCGTGCAGCACACTTTGCTGGCCAAGATCACATTGCTACTGAGACGCATTATTAGAATTATGCATAATTAAAGTGAATTTCGCACTTACTTCAATGGTGGTTGCATCGCTTAGCTCTTTGCCAGCAAATATGATCTTTACTTCATCAGGGTGGAGTCCAAGTTGTGGCGCCACCAGCTCCTTAACGTTTTTGATATCCCACTGCGGCTCCAAGTTGACGGACAGTGTGCGACCAGTGTTCGTTTTCACGTAAATGCTGAGTGTGTGCGTCAACTTGCCTCCAATTTGCAGCAGCTCCAGCATTTTGCGTACAAAGGATGCAATAAAATTGAAAAGAAAACTCATTGAAAGCCAGCAATCATAATAACATAATCTAACACACTACTAGAAATTTGGTAATCAGACGCGGGTATTTTTCGGTATCTCGGCGCGATTGATAAGATATTCAAATTAGCAGTTACAAAGTCTCAATGGGCTTAGTTAATGGAAATCGTCATACAAGTTTTATCATTGTGTTATTATTTGTTAAAATAGTTTGCAAATTACAATGCATTTCTTCTGTAAATGTGATTTAACATTTATACAATGCTATTTAAAAGTAGCAGTTCACAGCTGTTGCCAACACTTTCAACACTTATTCATTGTACAAAACCAAAGCAGTCAGCTGTTGTCTGTGAAACAGCTTTTGACATTCGCTTGTCTACGTTTCGTTCATTTGAGCGGCAATATTGGAAAGGTGTCCAAGTGAATTTGGTTTTGTTTGTTTTTTGATAAAATGACAATGTTTAAAATAAGTGAAGTCAATAATGACTTATTTGCAGCTGGAGCGGAGTATTCAATGTGTCATTGTGTGGCCGCCGATTTGCGTATGGGTAAAGGAATTGCCGTCAAATTTCGGTGAGTTTGTTTTAGTTAAATTTTCCATTTTTCGCTAACGGAATTTGTGCAAATTACAGTAATAAATTCGGAGGGCTTGCTGACTTGCAAAAACAAAACGTGCAACCTGGTGGCGTTGCCATTTTGCAGCATCAACAACGCTACATTTACTATCTAATCACCAAGCAGAGCAGCTGGGGCAAACCCACATATCAGCTGCTCCACAGCTCCCTGACTGCCATGAAGGAGCATATGGTAAGCAAGTGGAAATAAACCCAAGAATAACTATTATAAATAGCCATTACTTAATATTTCCCCTCCAGCTACAACATAATGTGCAGAAATTGGCGCTGCCACGCATCGGTTGCGGTTTGGATGGCCTCAACTGGGCCAAAGTGAAAAACATACTCATCGAGATATTTGGAGCAGATGCTGTCGAATTACTCGTATTTAATTATGTAGCAGGCACAATGGCAATAAATAAATAAATAAATATAATGGCAAAACACATTTACTCCGGCGGCGGTGGCTCATAGTTGTAAACGGTTATCTCCACATCCTCGCGGCCAAAGACTTCTTGCAGCACTAAGCGTACCAAATTCCATTCCAGTCCATCAATGCCACATCCTATGCGTGGTATAGCCAACTTATTAATATCATTCTTGAGCTGTAGTAAAATGAAGTTCCAAGACCAATTAAAAATTTGTATAAATTCTAGATTAATTGAGCCCTAACCATATGATCGCGCATCTTCTCCAGCGATGCCTGCATGGATTCGTATGTGGGCTTGGCCCAGCTCTGCGACTTGGTCACCAGATAATAGATACAGCGATCCTCATCCTTCAGCATAGCCACTTCACCGGCGCGGGCCTTCTGGGCCAGCAGCTCATCCACCTTGCCATAGATCTGCTTGAACTTAACGGCTATGCCAGCGCCCATGCCCATATCGGCGCCAACACAATGCGCCAGCGAATGGGTCTTCGGTGCCGAGAAGAGATCGCCGTTGACTTCATTCATCTGATAGCCAGTCATGCCGTTCACGAAAGCCCGGTGAAAGGCGACACGCACATCAGAAACTGCCGGAGAAAACATTTATGCTTGAGTACAGAATTCGAAATGCTTGAATATATTTTGGGGAAAATATAAATGCGAAGCCAACAAGCTAGTCGAGAGTGCCCCGACTA
This sequence comes from Drosophila nr. perissopoda 5 BK-2023a, assembly GCA_035044105.1. Classification (NCBI taxonomy): domain Eukaryota; kingdom Metazoa; phylum Arthropoda; class Insecta; order Diptera; family Drosophilidae; genus Drosophila; species Drosophila nr. perissopoda 5 BK-2023a. The sequence continues at coordinate 1,563,636 of JAWNMK010000124.1, forward strand.
GTAGATATCCTATGAAATGACTCAACTCGCTTAACTTACTAACATCAGAAGTTTCTTAAATAAATGTTGTATTTATTATTCGATCGTTTAATATTCGTTTAATATTTTTAATATTCGTTTTGGTATTTTTATTCGATTTTACAATGATTCGAGGCATTAGCCGGGGTCTTTTCATTTGTTGTACAATATTATAAATAACCATAAATAAATACATATATTGTTATGTATTTCTCTGGTGCTCTCTAACCCAACGCCTATAAACTATATTTTTAACGGTGCATTTTGTGCTTTGTTCGAATACAAATAAACCCATGCAAACCAGTTCGAGTGTCATAAATTAGCATAAGTATATGATATAAATATATGTATATATACAAAAATTCAATACTGCTCCCTCCCCAGCAGCACTTAGAATGGGGTCTTCTCTCTGTGAAGCGATTGTCGCGATGAGCTGACGCTGCGCGGCATGTGCATCAGCTTCATGTGATGACAGGTGGGGCACATGACCTTTATGGTGTCCAGCTCCATGCTGGGCGGTTCGTAGAAGAAGGCAATGATATCGATGCTGTCGCTGACGAAGACCAGCTCCAGCAGGCTGCGCACTCGGTACCAATCCAGACGATCGATTCCACAGCCCAGACGTGGAATCGCCAATTTGCTCACATTGTGTTCACGCTAAAATTATTATGATGATGGATGACAAATCCGGATGGATGACAATCAGAAACCAAGCTCACCATATGTTCTCGCATGGCCAGCAGAGCGTAATAGAGAGCTGTGTATGTGCATTTCTCGTGTGCCCGCTCCTTAGTCACCAGATTGTAGATGTAGCGGCCGCCCTGCTCCAGCACAGCCACATTGCCCGTGTGCCGCTGCTGCTTCTTCAGATCATCCACATGTCCAAATTTGCAACGAAACTGCAAATTGATCCCGGCACACATGGCAAAGTCAGCGCTAACCGAATGCACCAGTGCAAAGTTTTCCGGTGCGCTAAACAGATTGCCCTTCGCCTCGGTAATTTGACACTTGGGCGCTCCCAACTGCAATGGGGGATTAACAATAAGCCGCCACTCTCAGCGTAGATTTGAAGCAATTACTCACTTCGCTGCTTATGTCGTCATGCTCACAAACTAGTATCTCGATGGGGTATTCGCCATGCGCAAAGATCTGCTGTAGAATGCGCTTCACTTGCTTCCAATCGAGGCCATCGTTGCCACAACAGATTCGGGGCATCGCCACTTTGGTGATTTCATGATTGCGCTATATAAGAGTAAAGAGTACATAACTGATTTATTGTGCCAACAAATTAACTGTAAATTAATGAAGAATTATTGGGAATTGTCTAAAAGAGATTGCTCCACAAAGAGACTTGACCTAAATATTTAAATATATATATATATTTGAATTTATCTCTCTTTCTCTCTCGCTAATTCCCACTCCCCTTGGATCTGACTAATTTAAAATAATTGCATTTAAATGATATGCTCACCATATGCTCCCGCATGCAAATCAACGCCGCCTGAACATCATCGTATGTTGAGGTCGCATACAGATTCGACTTGGTCACCAGATGGTAAACGAATCGAGAATTGTGCTCCAGGACAACGCAATTGCCGCTGGTCACTCGGCGGGTGCGCAATTCATCGACATCGCCATAGATTAGGCCGAACTGCCAGGCGAGTGTGCCGCGAATGGCACTGAAGGATGTCTCCACGGCGTGCGCCAAAGCATAGCTCTGTGGTGCTTGGAACAGATCGAGTTTCGCCTCAACGATTTTCACGTTCGTGTGGGCCATTATTTTTCTGTTTTTATATTTGTTGTTGTTTTGTTACTTTTGTGTTATTCGGAATTTTTTTAACTGCAATTAAGTGTGATTATTTCTGGGTTGAAAACGATGCCAATGCCAATGCCAAAAAGCAAAAACTTACCCGTTGCACGCACTGCGGAAACTTTCACGAGGCCAAAACGAACACTATTTTTCTGTTTTATTTTTTTTTTTATTTTTGGCTGTTTGTTTTGTTTGTTGAAGAAGAACCAAAACCAAAAAAGTATATCAAAGCAATTAGCGAACAATTTTCAGCGCCTCTCGTTTCTCGATAAGTTTATAATTGACACCAAACTACAAACACACACCACAGTTAGTAGCTTGTTTAGTTGTGCTTATACGTGTATATATATATATATTTATACACTATTTTTTTTTTAAGTTGATTATTTTTCAATTAACACAGGCTCGACGACTGTTCGACTAACGTTCGACTGTCGCCAGCGGCGTTCTGCAGTTGAATGGAATGCGCCGTTGAGCGTGCCAACTGTGAAAGCAGCTCTTCAAAAGCCCAAAAGCCCAGACCCAAGTCACCAAAGGCACCAAATTGCGGCTTTTGGATGACAACACTGACTCAGCAGTGTTGTTGTTGTTGTTGTTGTTGTTGTTATTGTTGTTCTATAATATGCCATCATACTGCTGATGATGATGACATATGATTATACTCTGTATATTTGTGTGCGTGTATTTTCTGTTTGCTTGTTATCGTCTGTTTGTTTGTTTGTTAGTTTTTTATTTTAATTTTTGTTAATTTTGTGTTGTTTTGCCCCAGGCACAAGAGAAGAACTTTTATTTTGCCCAAAAATAAACCTCTTCTAACCTTATTTCGAAATCTTTGCCCCATAAAACCAAAGCAGCTTCAGCCGATAACCATATTGATATTGAGGCACCTGTCTATAGGTATGTTTAGGTATATATGTGTAGGCGACGCTCGTCAACGGTAATCAGTGGCATGTTCTAAATAGGGGCAGTCAAGCGAGCAGCTATTAAAAAACACGGACTTGTTCAAAATAAATGTGTAACTTAAATTATAATTATTTGTGCACATAGCCGGTGAAATCACAAACACACATATTAACACACACACCCATATATATATATAAACGGACACCGCATACAAATTACCATATTAAGCGGTTAGTAAGAGAATACCGTATTAGCAACAACAGTAACAACAGCAACCACAACAATGACGCATAAGCTTTTGTTTTAAAAGTTTCAACTGTTCGTCATTGGCGCCAAAAACAGAATGTGACTGGTGCGTGTCTCGGCTAAGCGTGCCGCTATACAGCACTGGATCTGCCTAATATAAACAATAAATATTTGTTTATTAAACGCTTGCACAGCTAACAAAAAATGCACATGTAACCACTTAAGCTTTACTAAAGTGCATGTGTTTTTTTTATTTTCGTTGTAAATTTGCGATAATTAGTAGCCTTTTAGAAAGTGTGCGAGCAACTTGCATTCGCCAAGGTCACTTTAATTTATTTATATGCGAGTGCAATTTCCCCTTCTCCCCACATCCCCACACACTCCTTTATATCTTGCGCGTCTGCTTCTACGCAATTGTTTATAATTTAATTTTCACTATTAATCAATCGAGACGAATCGTCATCGTCGACGCATTCGTTGTCGTAGTCGCTTGGAGCACCTTGTGGAAAAGCGATAGCAGCATAGTCTTCGACGTCGACATCAACGTCAACGACAACGTCTCCAACTTAGTTCATGGCAGTTTAGCTTGGCGCTCCGAAGGCACACAACGAACACGAGAGCCACAAAAAAATAAACTAAATTTATATACTATATAAACTATACGCAATGTGCCTTTGATTTGTTGTAGTTGTAAAATTCGCTGTTGTTGTTGTTAGTGTTGCAAATTACATAAATAGTTTGGTTGCGTGCAGAAATTACGTTAATAATAAACTTGTAAGTGTATAGGTGTAAATTAGTATACTTTACGTAGTATTTGTTTAGTGAGTTGTTGTGCTTGCCGGCGTGCTGCAAACATTTGTCGTATTTCTCTTGTGTTGGGCAATTATTAAGCGCACACTAAATCTCCCAGGCAAACGAAAAATACGAAAATAAAATGAATCACTATTTGAAGCGCGCTTAACAACAGTTAAAACGTTCTGAAACGCACACGGCTGAAGCGTTAACTAAAAAGTGCAAGGCAAAAAGGCAAAAAACAAACTTGAAAGCAACAGCGGCAGAGACAACGACGTCGACGTCGAAGCGTCAGCTGTTTTAGTTTGATTTTTTGCTGCCCCTTTTGCCATTTTCGTACGCTATGTAGCTGTTGCTTTTAAGTTGTTGCTGTTTTCGTTTTTGTTATTGTCTTACGTGTGTGTTCTTCTTACGTAGCTTCAACTTGATTCTCTGTTTTTGGGTTTTGTTTGTGTATTTGTGTATTGTGTATTCGGTGTTGTTGTTCTTAATTGTATATAGTATTTGTTGTGGCATTTTGTAGAACGATTTTGCCATATTTGCTGCAATGACATCGCTGACATTGTGCTGCTCGCGTCGTGCGATCGCTGCCAACGCCTACGTCAACGCCAATTGGCGGTTTATTCAAACACTTCAAAGGCGCCAACAATTACAACAACAAGAACAGCTATGTGGGCGTCACTGCGCAGCTGCAACAGCAGCAGCAGCAGCAGCACCAAAAACAACAGCTCCAAAAACAAATGTAAATATGGGCGGTAAGTTGATGCTTTATTATGCTAATTACGCGTGCAATTGTTTATTATTTATTATCTTTGCATTTCGATTTAAATGCCTATCTTTAGTTTCCCACTCTTCAAGCAGCTTGACAGTTGGCTGACAACCCTGCCAATTATTTTGAATTCTGTCACCTTAAGTTTCCGTACAGACGCGAATCTTACGTATTATGAACTACAACGAATGCCACCCACACAAAATAAACAAAATATTCTTGCATATATACACAAAAGTATAGATTTATAATTAAAACACATGTCTTCTGCACACACACATATGAACTCTATTTTACTTATTGATAAGTGACAAACAATCTTTTAATTAAACAATGTTCTGTGGTTTACAGTAAAAACATTTTGCGATAAGTTTTAAAAACAATTTGTGGTGAATAAATACAACATTTCCCGTTTAATCACCAGCAAGGGCGTACAGGTCAAATATATTTTTAGTATGTTTTTTTTGTCGTCTAGATTAATACTGTGCTCAAATTTAGAAACACGTCTTCCATATGGAATTCATGTAAACATTCGATAGCAAAAGTTCCCTGGCTCTCGTTTCCAAATTTTCCAAATAAAATTGGAACTACCCCAATTAAATATTTAGTTTGTTATTGCCGTCGTTGTGTCTCATATTCAGTTTCATTCATTGAGCATGACTAATGACATTTTGATTGCCTAATTGAAAGCGCATTAAACACTCCAACACTTGGGCAAAATGCTGAACAAGTGTCTGCCCCAAAGTCCGTTCTGCTTCAATGAGCCTCTAATCAATTTTGTATACAAATCGAAACAGGCGCTGACAAATATCGTACAATAATATCCATTATATATACAAACATAGATATGTGTACATTTAGACTTTTTCCATGTCTAGGCTATTTTGGAACTTTACGCTTAAGTGCAAAATTTATAAGTTTTTAAATCATCAACATTAGTAGAGGGCTGGTGTTGAAATACTGGACACAATAGCGATAAAGAAATCTAGTCCGATAAGATTGGGTTTGTATGGCTAGCAACGCTATATAGTATTAGTTTGTATAGGTCATCGATCAAACAAGGTGCAAGGTATCAAGTGTTTGTGTGTGTGTTCCAAATAGCTTTTAACATATGTAATAAGTAAACACTGTTTGGTAAACATTTCCGTAATTAATCGAGGAACAAGCGCTAATGCTAGCCATCTGGCTCCACATGAGTAATTTATCCAAGAGCTAAGCTAAAAATACTTGGGTGTATTGCTGCCATTCAAATGGATCAATTGAAGTTCAAGGTCATTGACAACAAACGCTCGCGCGTCCCACACACACACACACACGCACACACGCACACCACTCGAAAGAGGACAAACTGGAAATGAGCTACGAATAAACACGTATTCAGTCGCTTGAATAATACATTTCGGTATATCTGCCTATGTATTTGAACTGTCTGCGAGCCCCCTTCGAACAGATAGCTACAAAAATAGAGGCAACTCGACGAGCAAATACGCTCGTTAATTATACATAAGATGTAGCCAGTTTTACATATATATATACATATATGTGTATATGGATTTAATTCAGATTAATTATGCAACCTGTTAAATTGTATATGTATCAGTTAATTAGTGGAATATATTTCAAATAAACAACCAAAAATAATCTATAAACTTAAACTGCCTTCTGGAAAGAGCATAATATGTTTACTGTTCGCTCGAGAGTTCTAGTTCCGTATCAACGTCTATCTAAATCGAGTTATACTTAACGACTGCCTGCTGCTGATAAGTGTTGGTAAGCACTCGTTCTCACTCTCCCGCACGCTATATCTCTCTCTCTCTCTTTCTCTCTCTCAGAGACTATCTATCTCGCTCTCTCGCCCTGTGGGGCACTTATGATTTGAGCAGTTTTGGACTTGCCAAAAACAAATACCCATAAATATTGGATTCTCGCTCATCTCTTTGTTTGCTGTTTCTAACTGGATTGGGGAGGGGTTCGCAGTGCTAGATCTGTTGCCGTTTGAGAATTTGCCCGATTAATTAAACGGCAAGGGGCCCTTGTCGCTCAGGCACTTCCAGGCCAAAAACAAAAAAAGCAGTCGCATATTTGTCGCGCAGCTGAAAGCAACACGCTTTAAACGCTTTAAAGAGCATCTAATTGTTTTGTGTTTTTTTATTCTCAAAGCATTTGCCATTTCAACGCGAAGCATGTCGTCGTCTTCCCCTCAACAATTGGTGGCCGTGGATGAGTCGCGTCGCTTTATGATCGATTGCTTTAAGGCCGTCAAGGTGCCCGAGGAGCATGCACGTGCCCAGGCCGATCTGCTGGTGGCGGCCGATTATCGGGGCCATTTCAGCCATGGCATGAATCGTCTCGAAATGTACATCAATGATCTGTCCATCAATTCAACGAACGGCGCCGCCGAACCACAAGTGCTGAAGGAGACCCCAGCCACAGCCTGGGTGGATGGATGCAATGGTTTGGGCGCTGTTGTTGGCAACTATTGCATGGATCTGGCCATCAAGAAGGCGAAGAATGTTGGCGTTGGCTGGGTCTGTGCCAAGGGATCGAATCATTATGGCATGGCTGGGTGGTATGCATTGCGAGCAATGGAACAGGGCCTGGTGGGCATGTCCATGACGAATACATCACCACTGATGGCACCCACGGGCGCCAAGCAGGCAGCGCTCGGCACCAATCCGCTGTCGTTGGGCGCACCCTCCGGCAATTCGGATTACTTCCTGCTGGACATGGCCACCACGGCAGTGGCTGTGGGCAAGATCGAGATACAGAATCGCAAAGGCGCCCCATTGCCCGATGGCTGGGCTCAGGATCCCAACGGTAATGTGACCAATGATGCCCAGTTGGGCTTTGCCACGGGCTGCCTTATGCCGCTGGGCGGCTCTGAGCTCACCTCCGGCTACAAGGGCTTTGGACTGGGTGCCATGGTGGATATTTTGTCCGGTGTGATGGCCGGCGCCAAGTACTCCACCCAGGTGCGAAAGTGGACGCATGCGGGCGCAAATTCTGCAGCCGATCTGGGCCAAGTATTTATCGCAGTCGATCCGAACTGCTTTGCGCCTGAATTCGAGGAGCGAATGACTGATTTTAATTCACGACTACGCAGCGCAGAGCCAGTAAGTATTTTTTTAGTTGTTGTCCTTAATATACATTTTCAGCTGAATACAATTCTCTCAATCTTCTTCACAGACCGATCCCAAGAAGCCTGTGCTGCTGGCCGGCGACAAGGAGAAGAACAACATGAAGGCTGTGGATGCAGCTGGCGGTATTCAATATCTGGAGAATCAGCTCAAGACCTGCGCCGCCTTGGCCGACAAGCTGAAGATCAAACCGCTGAGCTTTAACTAACTCCGTTGAGCTTTAAGCTGGAGAAGTGGAGCCAGTGTTGCGAAGTGCTGCTGCACCGAACTATAAACATATTCATGCCATAATTTAAAGTAGTTTTTGCATTTCTATGCTGACCAGAGGACTTTTGATTAGTGCCTAAGTTGAATATCACTTCGATATAAAAGTTTGTTATAATGTTATACACTCAGTAGATGTTTGTTATTTAATATGATATTGTCAGCTAATAAATAGCTATAAACTTTAAGAACTCACAGCACTACTCTTTCTTTTATATGGCACAATTGAACAATATTTATGGCAAATCCTTTTTCGTTAATAGATTATCCAAAGTGAGAGCTTTAATGGTAAGCACTGCCTGCTTTTTGGCATCCTTGTCGGCTGTAATGGACTCCTTGGTAATGCGCAGCTTGTGGAAGCGACATTTGGTATCGAAGAGAAATGGTACCTTCTCGATGACGGGCTTAACAATCATTGCCGAGCGCAACTCCTCGGCATTATCCGTCTTGCTCATTGATTTGATGAAATCAATATAACGTTGATTCTCCTCGGTCAACGAATGCTTCTCCTCCAGCAGCAGGAGGTTCTGGGCCTGAGCCATGGCCTGCTGGCGCCAAAAGTTCTTTAGGCTCTTATTCAGATTAACCAGATCTTCCTCACTGAGATCCACATGCTTCTTAAGGTCCAGCGATTGAAGTGTGAAATTCTCATCCACTTCACCAACATCGATGGGTTCCACAACCTCACCGCCCACAATGATCTTCTCGGACTCCGTTTGCAATTTGCGACACGTGATGGATAACGCCAGGAGCAGTTCACCGCTCTTGACAATCTTCTCGAATTTCTACAGGATGGATTAGTGTTACCATGTTAAAAACAGGATGCATTATGAACTCTACCTTGGTCAACTCGTAACACTCCGTGCTGAGGATGCGCAGTTTTTCGTGTGTGGTTGTGCGATCGGAGTGCATCCGTTCCTCGATCTTCTTGCGCACATTGGAGAAATATTCGAATTCCAGGCGCAGATCATTGATCACCGAATTGTTCTCCGTTTCGACTTGCAGCATTTCAGTTTCGAGTTCATTCTGTTTGTTTATCAATCTCGATTCCTCGGCATCCAATTTCTTGCTCTCCTCGACGAAGGCTTGCTGGCGTTCGGTTAACGAGCGAATTCTCTCATATTTGTGTGCATCCAATTCGGTGTTGTGAAGCGAATCGACGAAAACGTTTAGCTGATGTTGCATCTCCAGCATTTTATTAACGACCTGATCACGGATCTCGAAACGACGCTCGATCTGGCGATTGACATTATCGTCTCGCTGCTCCAGATAGATCTGGTAGTCCTCGTGCAGTTGATGGCGTGTGTTCAGATTGGAGGCATGGATAATATTCTCGCTGTTTTGCCGCATTTCTTCCAACTCCTCGGTGCGCAGATGCACCTCGTCGTAGAACTCCTTGAGCAGATCCTCCGCCTGCTGCTCGTACATACGCTTCGTCCCCTCGAGCATCGCCTGATAGCACTCGCCAAAGTGATCGATCAGCTCCAGCGTTTGGCCAAAACTGCTCGAATGCTGGCGATGCGTCTGCGCCATATCATCCAGCAGCATCTGGATGCGATCGTTCTTGTTGTCGATGATGCGCTGAGATTGTTCCCCCCACTGGATCATCTCGTTGCGCAATTCAACTATTTTGATCTGTGACGCCATTTCGTCCCACTCCTGCTTGCCACGCAGCTCCATGCGCTTGCCCAGCTCCAGCTCCACTTCCAGGCCATGCTGTGGGCATATCCACATTTAGTTCATAGTTAGCGGGTTTTCTAGTCATGTTTATTTATTTGTTTAAACGAAAACAATGCTAAATTTATTTCCATTAACTCGAGTCTAGGATTTTTGACATTGTCTTGTTTTTAGTAAAGTTCTGGCAAGATTTCAGATTTTTTGAAAATTAGTTTCGAGTGTTGGTTTACTTACGCGCATGACCAGCTTCTGTTCTTCAATTTTCTGCAAACGCTTGGCTTCCTTGCGTGCCGCCTTCTTCTGTGCCCTCGTGGGTGGGCGTGGCTTCTGTTTATCCTCCTCATCGGCAGCATCTTGTAAGTAATTCTCCGAGATATGCGTAATGCGTATTTCTGGCATGGCAATATGTGGATCCCTCACCGACATTTTGTTAGTGTTTGCGATGAATTTAAATTTGTGAACAGAATGTGTTTTTTCTTTGCTTACCGTTTGAACAACGTATTTGAAAGCCAAAGCAAAGCTAACTGCTGTCAGTGGCGTTTGCCAACACTACAACTGGAGCTGAGCGCCAAAAATTTGGAAAAAGCTCTCTCCCGCGCAGCATCTCCAGAGCCGAGTGCTGTTTGTGTGTGCGCTGGCTTAGTCAGTAGACGTTAAAAGCTTGCCACGTACGGTTGTTCTCACAAAGCGCACAAGCAACAGCAGCCAGGACAACTCAGATTAATAACAATTCTGCCACTAACGGCACGCTGTTCTCTCTCCATGTGTTTGTCTATGTGTGTGTTATGATTTTTTTTCCCGGCTGCGCGTTGTAAACAAAAATAGCTGTGCTTGTTGTGACTGTGTGTAGTTGTGTGTGTGCGTGTGTTTGTGTGTGTGTGTGTTTGGTGTATCGGTCTGGTGGTGGTTAACAACCCCCAGCAATAGCGAAGGAACAACTACAAAGCTCGAGTGGCAAGGGCAAATCCAGGCAAAGTTTTTCGGGGTTGCAGACAGTTGGCAAACAAGCTGCGAATTCCTCTTTAAATACCTATAAATATTCAATAAAAATACACACTTAAAAATATATAAACGCATATATATATTTAAAACGATATTCAAATATAAAGCATCCAATATGAGCGATGCTGGCGGCTATCAAAAATTGCCGCCCGGCTGGGACTGTAAATATGATCAGGCAACGGGCAACTGGTAAGTACAGTGTATAAATCGTAAATACAGAGATAAACAAAACCGCACGAAAACCTTCACAAATATTTATGCATGCGATTGAAACAGAAATAAAAAGCAGCGTATAAATGTTGCATGTAGGGACAGGGTGGGTAGCGGAGGAAGGGGCGCAGTAGGGAGTAGACTGACTGGTTTGACTGTTACTTGTACACAGTTCACAATGTAAGCGCAGAATTTCCATTGCATGCTTTTAGGCGGCGACATTTGAACAGCAAGTGAGAGAATTCTATGGCAACCAGCAGTTGGGTGGAGAAAGTAGGCGAATTGATTGTTTTTTTTTTTTTTATGGGGAGGCTACGTTAAATGTCAAGTGCTGCTAGCTGTACGCTTTAAATAGCATGGCATAAGTTGGGGCTTAGGAAAATAAGACAGGACTTTCGGAGCTTATTGGGTATGCTAATTATAAGTAAAGTATTTGTTGTTGAGTTATGAATGGGCTTAAGGGCTTTTTTGATTTTAAACTTAGAACACCAAGGAGCAGTGCAAAACAGCCAAACAGGAATAATAAAAAAAAATATAAATAATAATAACAATTATATTCCTTCAGTGTCCCTTTGCTAATTTTATAAAATATAAGTAAAGTCTTGAACAAAACTACTGTTTGTTAACAGAAATACAATAAATACATACTGCTCATGCTCATTAGGAGAGATTAAATAGTAAATATGCATACAACATAATGGCAATTGATTTATTTATGTTACCACACTTTTCCATTGCTAATTTTATAGAATACAACAAAACTAATGTTTGAAAATGAACAGTATTTTGAGAAGCGATCCTCCATTTTATAGAATAGAATTCTTAAAATGAGCAACAACTTTTTCATTCGGTTATGAGAATGTTATTTTCTTTCTACAAACATTCTCTGTATATCTTAAAGGAATGCAAACATAAAGTGTTTTTTGTAGTTTGCTTTGCTTTAAGGTAGTCATTATGCTAAAAACAACACTTGAGGACGACACAAAGACGCCCTGCAACGCCAATTGGCCCCATTTAGGCGCATAAATTGTGTTACTTCCGCAAAGATACAGCTGCGGCTCCGCACAGCTGCTAGCTGTTAGCTGCCAGCTACTTGTGCGTCTCCTGCTCAGAGTTGTGAGCTGTGTGCAATTAAGCAGCGACTGTCGTACGTTAAATTCAAGTGGCTGCTTGAGAAGAGTCTCAGCTCGACATTTCTGCATTCGGAAGAGTCAGCTGCAATCAGTGCCGGGATTAGCTGTCAAATGTGATGATGTCTGCCTTTTGGCAGCTACTTGGCACGTGTCGCTGTTTAGGAGCTTGCCTCACTTTCACTCTCTCTCTCTCATATCCTTTTTTCCTGGCTGTAGTTGGCACACAACGAGCCGCAAATTTCCCAAATGTGCCATCAATGTGTGTGTGTGTTTTGTTTTTTATTTTGTTGTTATTGCCGAGAAATTCATGGCTCAAAAATCAACCCCCAATGAGGTGAGCTTTTCTAAGGGTGTATAAGAGGGGGTTGTATCTATTTTATGGCCTTTGATTTGCAGTTTTATGCTGCAAGCCAAATTGACCCCAACTGACTATGTGTGTCGTTTGCAGCTATTACATAAACTATCTAACCAAGGCGATGCAGCTGGAGGATCCGCGTGTGGCACGCAACTACAAGCAGTTGCAAAACGAACGCTGCTCCACAGAGTCGATTGCGTTGCAGGTGAGTGTTTGGGCAGAGTTGGGGCACATTTCCACTTCATATCGAGGTAAATATTTTGACACCTACTCTCCATTTGTAGCACATTGCACCGAACTCCCATCACAGTTCACCCTATCACGTCGTGCATCCCAGCAATAATCTAACAGCGGTGCGTGCCTTCCAGGACCGTGAACGCCTCCAGCCCACCCTCCACAATCTATCAACGAGTCCGCTGCTCTCCGCCTCCTCGGGCGGCCAACTGGTAGGAGTGACTTAAAATAAATTAAACAACATTTATACACTTACAGTGGGTATATACATTTTGAGGTGAAGTGTGGACATTTCTGCATCTATAAGTCATATATGTATATTGTGGATTAGCCGAGTCGTTATATTTATTTATTTAATATCAATTAATATCAGTCGACAATAGAAACAAATAAATTCAAAATAAAATTTAATATTTACAAATAAATTAAATATTTATAAGTTAATGTGGGAAAATATTAGTCACGCAACAAGACGTTTAAAATTGAGTTCTTAAATATAGAATTAGAGGAGAGCCAAGTTTGTCAGTCATTTTGTTCTTTTTGGCTAAGAAACTTGTTTGTTTTCTTAAAATATCGTAAGAGTAATCACTTCTAACTTAGACAAGAATTTATCTATTTTGGATAACTATATATATATTGAAGGAGTTGATTAAAAGATATCCTGACAAAACTCCCTAGTTACGGGCATACAGTTTTCACATCTATCTATATAAATAAATAATTGAATAACTGTAGGGTATTTAAGCTATCGGCATGCCGATATTACTATTATATATACATATATACTATTCTCACTAGTGCTAACCCATAATTACACTTAATTGTGTCCCGTAGGAAATGTCATCGCCGTTGCCTTTTCAGCGGGCGCGCCTGGCGTCAAATATGTCGCGTCGCTCCACGATACAGGAGACATCGTTCAGTCATCCAAGTGAGACACAGGCGGTGGTTACCAAGATACAGAACATGTTCCCCACTGCCGATGAGAACCACATACGTTTGCTACTGAAACGGTAAGGCGGATTGATCACCACTTGATCCACTGCTAATCTCTGTGTATATAATTCTAAATATATATATATATGTATATCTGTGTATCTCTCTATCTTTCTCACACGCTGCCGCTTGCTGCACTTACTCCACACTAACACTAACACACACTAATGCTTACTAATCCAGCTATTATAATCGCGAGGCCGTCGTCATCAGTGCGTTGCAGGTGGAGAAGCATCCGGTGACGATGCCGGGTCCGTTTGTGACGCCGCCCGCACAGCGCCATCTGTTCCACAGCAATTCTGCTTTTTATATGACACCACCGGCGCGCCGCCTGGACATGGGCGCTAGCCGGGTAACAGTCACTTCACGCACGGCCAGCCCTCTGCCCGGCGGCCGTATTGGTAGTCTCAAGAGCATGCACAGTGCCACTCCCCCCCTGACAGCCGCCCCCGCTGTTTACATGGTGGGGGGTGTGGGGCTGCACGGTTCGCCGCAGTGGCGCAGTTCACCCAAACCACATTCGTCGCCCAAAATGAAATTGAGGTGCGCCGCCCTGATTAACCCCATATATATATCAGATCAGATATGCACACAGATGAAATTAGCTAATGGAAGTTGTACATACAAATTAGACACGTCATTTTTTTTTTAATGTAATCCTTAATTTGAAATTTTCATTTTTTCTTGGTCAAATATTCGTTAGATCCTGTGTAGATAGCATTTAATAGGCAACATATGTAACTAAATATGTTTACTCCCAACAATACTAATGGAATTGGATCAAGGAACTTACTCACTGACAGCAACTACTTAAATATTCATTTCCTGTTTTCTTATATTCACACTGTACATGTCCAAAACAATCATATGTTTCTTAGATCCTTAAGTTTGAGTCTGGATTGTTGTCGCACTCCGCAAAGTTCTTTGTCATTTTGTGAATGGAGTTTTTTAAAGCTGATTTCCTGCTCTTAGATACATGAAGAATATTTTCCCCAAGGCGGATGAGATGCTGCTGCTCGACATTTTGGCCAATGCGGACAACAATGTGCAGTTCGCTTCGGAGAAGCTGATCTCATTGGGTTACACAAAGAGGGATGTGCAGCAGCCGCACAAGCCCAACAATCGACCCCCACAACTGGGAGCGGATCAGGTTGGCAATGATCAGGCCGTTAGGCACATTCCACTGCGTCCCAAGGAGTATACAGCGGAGGAGAAGACAGACAGTGAGCACTTAATCTCTCATAGCTTTAACCATACTCATTCCTCTCTCTCTCTCTTCACAGTGGAGGCACTGCTCAAGGAGAAATATCCCCAAGTCGCTGAGCGCATTATTCTAATGGCTCTGGAGTCTGTCAACTATGCCGAGGATCGTGCCACGCAAATTCTGCAAATCGTTCAGGACGAGGATGAGCAACGCAATCAGAAGCAGGCTGTGGCCAATGGCTTGGCCTTGGACAGCACCCAAACGGTTGTAACGGATCAAATGGATGCACCTGCTCCACTCAGGTGAGTAGCACCCACATCCCCCCAAACCTGCAGCTGTTAGAGGCTTCTGTTTTGATTTAGTCTGTCCCACCCGCCTCATCATCAGTTGTCTGCTTTTGCTGCTGCTGTTGCTTCTTTTGTCAACTTTGTTAATCGATTTGCCTATTTTCTCTGTAAAACTTTGTTGCTTCCTCAAAAAAAAAAAACTAAACAAAAATATGCTCAACACACACCTTTGCTTGCTTCGCTGCTCCCCTCATCATCATCATCACCATCACCATCATCTACATCATCCAGCAAGCCACACAAGCTACATCGCCACTTGCCATCCATCAATGTGACCACACCGACAACGGCAACCACACAGATCATTCTCAGCAACACGCCAACGCAGGAGCCAGAGAATGATTATGGGAATGAGCAGGTGACGGTGGCAGCTGCAGTTCCCGAGGCAAGCCGGAAAACCACATTGGCCACATCACCCATTTCCAGTGCATCAACGCATTCATATGCCTCACCTGTCACCCAGTCACCCTACGAACGCCTCACCACCAAAAGCATCCTGCTGCGTTCCCTCAACAACAACAACAACAACAATAACAACAGCTATGGCATCAGAGGCTATTTGCATGGCTCCCATAGCAATGCGAGCAGCTATTCCTCCTATTCCACATCAATGACGTCCTCATCTTTGGCATCCGCCTCGGCCAACTCCATAACGAAGGCAATTGAAAGCCGCGCGCGCACCAAACCCGATTCACTGAAGTATGCCCGTTAATCCGTTAACCTTTAACCGTTATTTATGTACAGTTACGCATGCATTTTTTGCACGTTTTTCTGCATGCATTTGTAATTCAAATACATTTTAATTTAATCCCTCAAACCCGAAACTTTATTGAGATATTTTGTTGCTTCTAACAGACAACGTCAGCATTCTTCGCACTTGGATAACGCACACAATTTGGAATCCTCGGAATTTCAATCGCTTATCGAAAGGATGGCCACATTAGGGGCCAATTCGCAGCTGACCAAAGGAGCCGATGAGAATCTTTTGCTGTAAGTCGGCATCAAACTGCAAA
The DNA here is from genome assembly GCA_035044105.1 of Drosophila nr. perissopoda 5 BK-2023a. Taxonomy (NCBI): domain Eukaryota; kingdom Metazoa; phylum Arthropoda; class Insecta; order Diptera; family Drosophilidae; genus Drosophila; species Drosophila nr. perissopoda 5 BK-2023a. Next base: position 1,579,743 of record JAWNMK010000124.1, read on the forward strand.
CAATGTGTTTTCCTATAAGCTGTCCTTTCACAGTGCTGATTATGTCACCTGGAATGGTCCAAATACGACGTTGACGCAGAAGCATATACCACAAGGAGCGGATGCCAGTTTGTTGAATGGAGAGCGTAGCCACAAGCCAAGTGGACGCAATCCGGAGCTATGCAAGGGCGCCAAGAATGATTTGACCAAGGGTAGCATTTATGCGCAGGGCAAGGGAGCCAACATTAAATGCAACTAGGACCCGGGAAGCAGCAAAGTCCTTCCTGTGCTTTCGAGTGCCAAATAGGACATATGAAACACACTGCACCATCCAAGAAATCCAGACTTCACTTCTTTTCTATGTCGTCGCAACATTTTTGCTCTACATGTGTTCCACAAACTGTGTATAAACTATATATGCTTTATATATATTCGTGAATAATTAAGTCTAACACGCACAACTCACACATATACATATATACATTCTACTGTTCCATCCAATCTCCAATTGAATTTTTTATGAACAAACTTTGCAGCTTGAAAAATACATAAATCGATATTTAAAACTATAAAACTAACTTATTTAATGTAGCTTAAACTTCGTCCTCGTTTAGCAGCATGTTGGGTATGCCATCGGTGATGGGAAAGATGCGTCCCGTTTCGGGGCACTCCATCTGACCCTCGAGCACATCGATCTCGAAGAGCAAATGATGCAATTTCTGCAACAACTGCTCATCATCGCTAATATTCTCGGGCTGCGTTGTGGGAATATCTTCGGCTAGTTCCGCCTGCAACAAAATGCATTGTAAGAGGTGGATTTCTTTAAGGGATGTCCAAGATGCACATTCACTCACCACCTGGGCGGCGCCATACACGGCTGACCAGTCTAGCTTGGGCAGCAGTCGTTCTATAAATATTGGATTAAATTCGCTCTCAACCACATCCTTTTTGCTAATCTAAAGAAACTTTTGAGTTGTCAGTGAAACAATCAATAAATGATCGAGTTGAACTCACCGTCAGTTTCAGTGGATAACCAACTTTCACACCCTTGATTGCCATTGAAGTTAGAAAATTGTATGTGCTCAGTTTCATTGTGTATCTTTAACAATTGACTTTGTTATTAACAATAATGTATGACTTTAAATGAAAACAAATGCGGTACGCTAAATGCACGTTTTAGCCATTCACCGGGAAGCGCGTGAACAACAGCTGTTAATATATTCATCTTGGTCACATTGACAAAGTTATCGACAGCACAGCTATCGAGTCTTGCACTACTTGTAGAAATTACATTTAAATTTCTAGTCCTTCTTTTTATAATTAACCACCTTTTCCATAATAAAATGTAATTAAACAAGAGTCATTGTTATGTTAAATTTAAAACTAAAAGACGAGCAATTTTTGCAGTTAAAATTGCAATTCGCTGTTAATAACAGTTGAGCGAATGTTGAGTTGCTTGTTGCTGTATAAGGGTAGTGTGACCAGCCAGCAGCATAACGAACCAGCAAAAGCAAACAACTGCTGCCAATTTACGCATTTTAAACATTATTTGAATGTAAATCGAGTGCAAGTTGTTACCTAAACATTTTTTAAGAACATAATAAACGCGTATTGAACCGATATGGAAGATATTTTCCACTGGTGCCGCGAGGGCAACTCAATTCAAGTGCGCCTCTGGCTGGATGAAACCGAGCATGACATGAATTTGGGGTAAAATCGAGTTTAAATCAGTGCCAAATACCTTTCCAAACAAATACTAAAACCAACTCATTTTAATATAAATAAATATAAATTATAAATTGATATGTTGAGCAGCACATTGCACATAAATCAATTGAGGCGTATCGCTAAAGTGACGTCATGATTTATTCTAGTGTTGTGTAAACAACCTGTGCACACATACAAACATAACTTAACATGGTCTCTCTCTCTTTTGCTCTCTTTCGCTCGTACTCTCTCGTTATGCTTTGGCAGCGATGATCATGGCTTCAGTCCGCTGCATTGGGTGGCCAAGGAGGGGCATGTCAAGCTGGTGGAGACGCTGCTGCAGCGCGGCGCACGCGTCAATGCCACCAACATGGGTGACGATATTCCCCTGCATCTGGCCGCCGCCCACGGTCATCGCGACGTGGTCCAAATGGTGAGTAAAAAAAAATAACTCAATTCAATTCAGCTCAACTCAATTTAAAATTGGTTCCATTCAGCTGCTGCGCGAGCGCTCGGATGTGAATGCTGTGAATGAGCATGGGAATACGCCGTTGCATTACGCCAGCTTCTGGGGCTACGATATGATCTGTGAGGATCTGCTTAGCGCCGGCGCATTGGTCAGCATTGCCAACAAGGATGGGCATACGCCGGTGGACAAAGCCAAGCCTAGTTTGGGCAAACGCATACAGGATCTGGCCGAGAAGAGCGGGCAAGAAATGAAGGTCATCAGTTTCAAGGAGCAGAGCTGGCTGGGCATGAAAACACGCTCCAGAGATGCCACCTTGTCACGTTTCAAGGGCATCAGCATGGGTGATCTGGACTTGCACACGAAGGTCTCCGTGACGCCATCGGGCGAAACGTGGCGCGGTCGCTGGCAAAAGAACGATGTCATAGCCAAGGTACAGATCAGTTTTTAAGCAATCTGATGTATCTATAAATATATGTATCTATATTTGGTGTCCATAGATTCTGGCGGTGCGCCAGTGCACGTCGCGTATGTCGCGTGACTTTAACGAGGAGTTTCCCAAGCTGCGCATTTTCTCGCATCCCAACATTTTGCCAATCATCGGTGCCTGCAACTCGCCACCCAATCTTGTGGTCATAAGTCAGGTGAGCATGGTTCTAGATACTCATCATTAACAACTTATAATCTTACTTCATTTGCTCTCATTTCCAGTTCATGCCACGCTCATCGCTGTTCAATTTGTTGCATGGCGCTTCGGGTGTCGTTGTGGACACCAGTCAAGCTGTGCACTTTGCATTGGGCATTGCGCGTGGCATGGCCTATCTGCATTCGCTGGAACGGATTATCCCCACTTATCATTTGAATAGTCATCATGTGATGATCGATGATGATCTTACGGCGAGGATTAGTATGGGCGATGCCAAGTTTTCGTTCCAGGAGAAGGGACGCATCTATCAGCCGGCCTGGATGTCGCCGGAGGCGTTGCAACGCAAGCCAAGCGATCGCAATTGGGAGGCATCCGATATGTGGAGCTTTGCGGTCATTATTTGGGAGCTGACCACACGCGAGGTGCCCTTCGCCGAATGGTCGCCCATGGAGTGCGGCATGAAGATTGCCCTCGAGGGATTGCGTGTTAAAATACCGCCAGGAACCTCATCGCATATGGCCAAACTAATCTCGATCTGCATGAATGAGGATCCGGGCAAGCGGCCCAAATTCGATATGGTTGTGCCCATTCTGGAGAAGATGAAGCGCTAATCGTAGCCCTGTCTCGAAAATTAGTAAAAATCGTTGCTTTTTTGTTGCGAATGAATCGAAATTACGAAGCCAAAATGTGCCTGTTTACAAAAGTGTGTAGCTTAAAAAAGAAAAGATAAATTAAAAAAAGGAAGAAAAAGAGGAGGAGCTAAAGGACCTGCTCGTTCCGTGTGTTTGCCAACTAATAATAACTACTACTTTTGTGTTAACTGACAAAAACTTAACTGAATCTAACTGAAACCGCACGTGCCTAAAAACTACAATTTTTCAAATAATAACGTTCTTTTTACAGAAGCTTTCTCTCTTTTTACGTAGTATTTATGTTTTCATGCTGCCTATGTTTTGTTTGATGTTTAGACGGTGCTCGATTTTGTATTTGTTTTAAGTTGAAATATATTTATACAAACATTAATAGTTTAAGCTTTTGAAGTACGTATTTATACAGCATATATTTGTTACTAATGATTAAACGAAATTTGTGTACCTTTAAAACAAAATCGAATATTTTTTTTGCTTATTTCTTGCTGCAGTACTTTTCAAAGCTCTTTGTAGCTTTTTGACGCTCAACAGCATAACAACGAAAGCTTTTCTTTGTGTCTGTGTGCGTGTGTGTGCTTGTGTGTCTGTGGTGGGTAGTCAGCGTGAGCAAAACGGCCCTGACCTGATTTCCATTATGTGCACGCCATTCTGCAGCGCGTGGGCAGAGCAGAAGCAGAGCAATGCATTGAAAGAGAGGGAGCGAGAGAAAGCGCCGGCGTGAGAGCGCAGCTGTAAAACGGAAAACTTTTAATAGGCACAAGTTTAAACTTTAAAATGTTTCGTTTTATTTTATTTTAATATGCAAGATGCACTTGCTAATTAAATTTGACATTTTACAGGGTTGATTTGTGCTTTGTTTTTTATTTTTGACTGTAATTTTTGGTTGCCATTTTCATTTGAAGCTCTCTCGTCGCGATTGTCGATTGTCGGCATGCTGGTTGGGCTCTCTGTTTATGTTTTTGCGGCACCGTTATATGTATATAAGAAGCTGACGCTGCGGCGACTGTAGCTGTTGTTGTTGCGGCGAGCTTACACCATGTGATTGTTTTGTTCGCTCGCTCTTCGTTGAACGGCACATCCTGAGCCTGTGTCTGTGGATAGGTGTGCGTGCATGCGTGTATGTGTGTGTTTGTGTGGGTATGCTATTTTGCAGCTTTAAAAAGTTTTGCTGCATTTTGTTGCTGTCGTCGTAGCTAGTGTCGCTGTCGTCGTGCTTTTCGGCCCAGAGGCTGGTCGCTCGGTCTCCAAACAGCAGCAGCTAAAGCAGCGTGCAACGCTGCAGCAGTGTGTCCAAAAGCCGATTTACAGTTTTATATGCCAGTTATGAGTGCAACCAACAAACAGCGACAGCATTTCCGCAATGCCGATTCACACAAATGGACAGCTACAGCACAAAAGTAAACCGAAAAATGTCCTCACTTCAACCGTAAACAATATTTTAAACTGAAAGAAAAAGCTTAAAAAACAAATACAAAATAAAAACATTAAAGCGTCATTAAATACAAATCGGCGTAGTGAAAGTGCAGATGCAGAGAAAAATCCATGGCATCTTTTAGGCGCAGCGCATAAAAGTTTCGCCCTCAATTGATTTGTGTGCGGTTCTTGTGGTTGTTGTTGTTTTGTTGTTTATTGGACCTATCTGAAAAAGGCACCAACAGCAGCTGTTTAAATGTATTTTAGTGCTTGTACTCAACAACGGCCAGCCCCCTTGAGGGCCGGCAATCCATGGAGTATTCAAACTTAAAGTGTTTGAATCACAACGAGGAGCCACAAACCAGGTAATATTTTGAATACTTTATATATAAATTAGTAGTTGCCCCATTTTGAAATGGCCACACCTGAGCGGTAGACTTTTTTTTTTAATTAACAACACAATTGCCCAGGAACGAGTGTCTTTTGTGTCGCATAATTTATACAGTAAAATTTAAAAAGTAAAATAGAAAACTGGAAAAATAGAATATAAATAGCACAAGTTTTGTTAGTATCCAGAAGCCAGAGCTGCTCATCATTCATCATTGGACTGACGAGTGAGCCACTAACCTACTTCCTGCCCCCGACGCAGTCAGCAGAGTCAGTCACAACTAACAAAAGCCGCAGCAACGTGCCATTGTTGTTACCGCCTGCCTGCTTCTTGTTTGCCGGCATGCCACGCCCACGCGCCCTCGGGCTGGTGTTGATGAGTGCAAATGTGAAAATGACATGGACCAAGTGGCAGCAGGAGACGATGACGATAAGTAAACGATGCAAGGCAGCCGCAAAAAATGATGAGATTCTAAGCCTTCTCTCGATTCCCAATGCCCATGCATAAATCAAAAGTTCAATTTTGCACATTTCATCCGAAAAGCACAGAGAGAAACCACACACACACACAGACACACGCACACATACTGGCACATGACAAAGCGGCTTCTTGGCAGAAACTAAAAACGCCACATGGGCAAATATTTCACTTGTGCTTTCCAAAAGCGAAAATATTGTGACAACATCAGCAGCAACAACAGCAGCTGAGAATCTGTGTGCTTTGAGTGCATGTTGGGGATGCTGCCGCACTTGTGAGTCCATGTGTGTGTGTGTGTGAAGTGCATAACAACGTTGATATATTGCAAAAGCAAACTACAAGCCAGACAACCAGGCAGAGGGAGGAGGGCGGTCTGATGGGCAGAGTATTTTAAAATGCCTGCGCAAAGGGAGACTGGGCGCCACAAACGAAATGCAATAAAGCTCAGCACAAGGCATAGCAAACATCCAACATGGCATATGGCGAATCTGTTGGTGTTGCACCACACCAACAACAGACAACCAACAACAACAAGCAACCAAGCGATGCGGATGGCCAAGTCCTGCGAGATGGGCATGCAAAACTCATATTGATTTTCAAAATGCTCTCTAATCGAATACAGTTGACGAAGGGCAGTTTGTGCAACAGAAACAAACTAAAACTTGGGAATAGCGAACAGTATATTGAGATTAAGAACTTTTCTTAGACAGCAAGATAAACCCAAAATTTAAACTCCTTAATTTTATTTTTAAAGTTCGAAAATAGACTAAGAAAAAGTATTTTGATAACGATTTCAAATAAGTTTCTACAGCGTAAATTGAGCAAATTAAGCAAATTTATTTTACTAAAATCTAAAAAGCTGTCAGAAGTTACAGAGTATCTTATAGTCGACGTCTGGCAATTGAAATGGTTGCTGCTATAGCTGCTGTCAAAAGCAAAGGATGCCACAAAGCAAGTTGGCTTGTGGCTGGTTGCCTTGGGTAAATGGAAGCGGAGACGCGAACGGGAATACAGGTGGGGGAAATAGAAGGGAAATTGGCAACTGCAGTATGCGTAAATAAAGTGAGTAAAGCAATTTACTAGAAACTTTTAGCCTTGCTTCTCACAGCAACCACAGTGCGTATGAGCAATGCGAATACTCAACAATTATGAGTTAGTAAACTAAATTTACTGAAACGCTGCTGTCAACTTTAAGCAAAAGTAAATTTAATTTGAAATGTCATGTTTACTTAGCTTACTCAATGAACAATACAAATAAGGACTAAGGAAAAGTTAAACCGAACAGGCTATCGATCAAAGTGGGTGTTTTACATTTTGTGCCCACTTTTGAGGCTCTCTCTCTCTCTCTCTCTCTTTCTGTAGCTCTCTAGCTATCTCTCTCTCTCTCTCTCCATCAACCCATATTGGCTGGTATTCAATAAATTTTGTGCCGGACTTCTAAGGAAAATGGCCAATTACGTGCAATAACGAGCAGCGATAAGTCTACGAGTTCTACAGGCTTTGGGGGCTTAGGGGTGGCTTTGGGGGTGTGTGGTTGCTGCCTGGGGCTGGTGCTTGTGCTTGTGCTCCACTGCACTCAATGCGAGTGGCCATTTTTCCAATCAATTACTTGAATAAATGAATCGAACTGAGTCTTCCACAAATGGCCGGGTCGATAAGGGGGGAATGCCTGCGATTAAAGACAATTGGCAGTCAATATGCGATAATCGTTTTAATAATTTAACAAAAGACAACTAACATTGCCATTCAATTGGGTCTGACATTGGCCAAGGAACCAGGACAATGTTGAAATATTAGCATTCTTAAAAGGGTTTTCAATTAAACTTGCCACCTTTTCAGTTTATCCGTTCTTGGCAACTACATTTGCAGCAACGAGACGGAAGCTAGCGAAGCGTCAGCAACAACTGCATCTGCAACTGCAACAACAATATTGGGCAGTCAACGTTGCATCAACACGCCACCCACAACGCCCAGCAGCCCGTTGAGAGAAGCACCCCAGAGTCCATCGGATGATCACATCTCATCGCTCAGCTCACATTCCGGTTCCACAGACCTCTTGTTGGGCAAGTACTATATAAATATATATATAATTTATATTTATTATTCAAATAATAATACAAAAACATAATAATACAAAAAGTTAAAAATATGCAATATTTATAAGTTTTATAAGTTGTTGGAGAAAACCTTGAAAATCATAATTATCAATTGCAGATAATCTTTCTTGAATCTCTTTGTGTTTATTTCGTATAACGCAACCAACTAAAGGGCATTTTTGACCATATCAACAGTCAGTAATGTATTCTATAAATGCTCAGATTGATTATTAATCATTAAATAAAACGCAGCTGCTCAAGGCCTCAAGCATATTTCTTTTATATTGACAGAGTTTCCTTTGCTTTTCGTACTCTCTTTCAAGATACCCACTTCTGTAACTTTAACAGGGTATGAAAAACGTTTGTTACACTTTGCTTAGATATTGTTTTGTCTATTTTTTTTTTTATGTTGCCTTTTTTGTTGCTTTGCCTCAGTTATTTATAGCTGCCCAGTTTCGCTCACGAAACAGATCATGACCCAGGAAAGAAACGGCAACGGAACAACGACAACAACAACAGCAACGCATAAAATCGCTGCATTTTATTGAGGTTGCTGACATTCAGCCAAACATTGCACATTCCTCTAGCTGCCTCCATCCCCGACTTCCCCCCTCTCCCCAACTTGTCCACCCTCAGCTTCCATTGAGGTTACTCGACCCAAAATGTCGTTTGTGCTGGGTTTGGTTGGGGTTTGGCTTTTGGTTTCGCTGGCATCACCGGGGAAACAGCAGCTGCTGCAGTCGGTCGCTTTTGTTAACACACACACGCTTACAGAAGTGTTGGCGAGGTACGCCACATGCCACATGCCACAGGCAAGCAATCTGTGCTGCAGGCCCATGTGGCAGCTGCTGCTCTTGCCGCTGTGTGGCATCGTGTGTGACATTTATATGGATTTTGTGTGCGATTCTATTCCATGACATCGGCATTTCTGGCACAAACGGTTATACTCTGGAGATCGTTTCGACTATAAGGTCTATTCGGCTAAATGGCCTGCTGAATGGTGTGATAGTTGACTGAAACAGTTAATGGACTCATTGCGAGATCTCATCGTTTCCTCAATTTAACGTGGCAGCAGTGGTTGAAGTAGCATATGTATATTAAACAGAGACGTTGATTAATATTTAATTAAGAAATGAGATTAACATAGATATTAGCGCATAAGTAAGGTTTATCTTTCCTAAGCATTCTAAGCTCGTTTCCCAAAAGTATGCTATGAAAAATATGCAAATCTCAAATAATTTAAGTCTGCTGCACGATTAGAACTGACTTAAATTATGTTTATTATATCTAGTAGATATTAACTAAATGATAAAATTCATTAAATATAATTAGCATAAAACCCGGTTTCCTTTTGTCTTGATTCTTGTCAATTAAATGTTTATTAAATCTTCAATCGTCCCAATAGAAAATGTTAAAATGTCAACGAAAAACTGGCTGTGAATGGAAAACTGGAAATCGCCTTTTTCTCTCGTCCTGCATCGCTGCAGTATTTAATTGGTCTGAGAAGCGATGCCGACATAAATTTAAAATTGATAGCCCCTGTTAAATCTAGCCCTCATAATTCTTCTTAATAACTCCCCGAACCATATTAGTTCACACCAAAAGTGATAATTCCTAACGCCTACTTTGTAACTTGTTTACAGCTCTGTTGCTATCACACAAGCCAAGCACCAAGCACCAACAAGCAACAACAACAAACTAAAGACGCCAGCTAGGCACAAGAGCAGCGGCAGCGAAATAAAAAAAAAAATACAGAAGCTATGAAAAAAATGTGCAAAGTAAACAAGAACTCAAGAATCTAGCAGCAGGGGCATAATAATGAGCAAATAAATAAAACTAAACGCATTTGCGCCACTTTGCTCTTGTTGTTGTTGGTGTTGTTGGTGTTGTGGCTGTTGCCCATGACGTTACTCAAGTCATTGAACTTAGAGACAAGCAAATAAAAAGGCAGCAAAAAAAAATGACTAACAGCAGCAGCCGACGCCGTCGCCGTCGTTGATAAGTGAAATGCAATGGGCGCACACGCCAAAGTAAAAATGGGCATGGTCCACATATTGGCATAGGCAATGGGTACAACAACAACAACAGGCCACGTGGTTGTGGTGAAGGGGCTGCCTACCATCAAACAACTCTCACTCAAAGCACACACACACACACTCACAATTGCTCTCTCTCTCTCTCTCTCTGACGTTCGCTCGCAGTTTCTCCCAGAAACGCACACACTGACAGCGATTACACAATCAACGCCTGCAGCAGCAGCAGCAGCGGCATTTTTATTTTTCTCTTCCTGGTTCGTCGGCGTCGACGTCGACGTTGACGTCGCTCGTCGCGTGTCTTATGGCGTCGTCTTTGCTTGCATGCATATGTGTTTGTGTATGTGTGTCTTTGCTTGCGGAGATCAGGTTTTATCAGGCAACTGCAATCGAACATGTTACGTTTGTTGGGGGCGGCAGGCAGGCAAGCAAGCGGTCGGGCATTCGTCTGTCCGCTCGTTCGCTCGTTCACTCGGCTCCACGAGTCGATTCGCGTTCGTCTTCGTCTTCAGCGCTGCGTCGCTGACTTTTCGCTTTCGATCCTCGCGCTGGCGTCGCTGTTGCTGTTGCCGTTTCTTGTTATTTACAGTTTCTGGTTGCTTTCGCTGCCGTTGGAAAAATAGCAAACTAGACGCAGTCGCCGCCACACGCTGATCATTGACTTTCGTTGCCTCTCTTTTGTGCCAGGCATTCGTCATGGAAATTGTGTGCAGCGGCGACGGCGGCGGCTGCGCCAGCGATCGTTGCGAAATGGGGAAAATTGTGCGCATTCAGCACTTGCACCCCCTGGGGGAGAAAGGAATCCAGAGTGCGGACAAGACGCACACGATCTGATGGACTTTAAAGAAGTACCGACTGCATATTTTGCATCCAATTAATATGTTTTATAAATATAGTACAGTGGGTTATGAGAATATTAAAATGCAATAAATGGAATTGTTCAGAAAATTCTTTAAATTGATTTATTTAATTTTTAATATCTGTATTTTGAGTAAATAAATAATTATTCGTAAAATAAAATATCCTCTTAAAAGGAGTTTTCTTATTCATAGAACACTGTAACTCTTTTACATACATCTACAACTATCCTGGCTCCTATTCATTCCCTCTCTTTATGAATAGTTCTTTCCGCTATGTTGCGGGCGTCATGAATTCTATTTTTCTTTTTTGATCTCCAGCACAACTCCAAATCTTTTGCCAAAAACTTGTTTGGCACTTTCTACTGCTTGGCAGCAACACAAGAGCAACACCAACTAACAGCAGCAAGAACAACAGCAACAGCAACAACATCGTGTGCAACTACAACATTTTTACTTCCGCATTGTAGAATTGTGCTCACATTTACACACACTCTCTCTGTCTCTGTCTGTATCCCTCTCTCTTTCTGTTTTCCTCTTGAGTAGGCTCAAGAGACACAAAGGTTCTTTGACTCTGCTGCTCTCCCACTTATGCGCCCCTTCTCTCTCTCTCTCTCTCTTGCTCTCTCGCATAGTGCAAAAGTTTTGTAACGGTTCTCTCTAGACCCGTTGCCTTTCGTTGTGTGTGTGAAATTGATCTTGAGTGGAGTGTTTGCACTTGAAGTTAACGTCAACGTCAACGCCGACGTCGACTGCGACGCAGCGGCAGCGGCAGCAGCAGCAGCTGCCCACGGGCAATAGAAATTGAAAATAGCAACCAGGAACCGAGTCGCCCCAGCAGCAGCAACAGCAACAACAACAACAAGCAGCGAGAGTGGCAATGTGTGTTGTTGTTGTTGTTGCTGCTGCTTGCAGATTAGAAAGATAGAAGCAGCAGCAGCAGCAGCACCCCCTCCTTTACCGCTGCTTCTGCCTCTTCTTCTGAGTCAGCCTCGGCGCTACAAAAGTTTTTCCTACTCCATGCACACACACACACACACACACACACACACATGCTATTTTCCCACTCTTTCCACACACACACACACACACACATACACTCACACACAGACGCACGCGCCTTCTTCTTATTCTTGTTCTTTTCTTGCGCTCCGTCGCTGTTCTCGTTGTAGTTGTATTTGTCGTTGTAGTTGTAGTTGTCGTAGGTTTCTGCAGTTCTGCAGTTTGGTTTGAATTTCTGTTGTGCATTTGGAGCGCTGCGAAGTTGGCGCTTGGATCTCGTCGAGACGGGAGTTTTGTACGCGCGATCGCACATTTTCACAATTTTTCCATTTGGCATTTTCCCCCAAAAGCCGCAGTTACGTCGCCGTCTCCTTTGATCAGCCCTCGCCCGCCCGCCCGCGTTTCTCCCACCACCCTGAATTCTGAAGTGTCCTTTGATACAATCTTGAACAGTTTTGAGTGCCAACGACGAGTGGAAAACACGAAAAACGAAAACACGGAAGTGAATTGAAAATTATGCATTATTGCCCAAAACAAATTGTTTATCAATTTAAGTGAAGTGTGAAAATTGTTTAGTTCTAAGCGAATTTTCAGCAGTTCTATAAATAAGTTGAACATTCTTCTTAGAAATTTGCTCAGACTTCAAGAGTTCTTGAACTTTGAAATTTTGAGCATAGATATAATAAATACGTATATATATTTTTTTAGATTTTATAGTACTGGGTGTGCCATACTAATGCTTAAGCTTAAACTAATTAATAAATAAATAACAAAGAATTTTAGATTTAGTTTTAGATTTGTCGTTGAGTAAAATGTATAATTAAGATTCTTAATAAATGGTTCTACAAACATTGAGAAATGTTCTGCTAAACAACTTTATCGAGTGCTAAACGAACTGAAATTAAAATCGGGCAACTGAAAAACTCCAGAAAGATGCTGAGAACGCTCCAGCGAGTGTTGCCAGTGTTGAATTCAATTTGCGTAATGATGCTGATGATGATGATAATGGATGCCAATGCCAATGCCAATGCGAATGCAGCGACGCCAGCAACATGGATGCATACCAAATAGAGCTGGAGGCACACGAACAAATTCGCTCCCATCTGCTGATCGACACGGTGGCAAAGAACTTGGGGCAGCCGATACGCCCACAGCAACAGCAGCAACAGCAACAGCAGAAGCAACAGCAACAGGACGATCTGAAAAATATTGCAGAGAAGGAGCAGCAGCAGCAGCAGCAAGCCGACAACGACGACGACGAAGAGGAGGAGAACGAAGACGAAGAAGAAGAGGACGAGGAGGAGGACGAGGAGCAGGAGGAGGAGGAGGGGGAGAACGAAGCAGCGTTGCCAGAAGTCAGTTTCGATGCAAATTCCGATTTTAATTTGCATTTCTTTGACACGCCCGAAGATTCATCGACGCAAGGCGCTTACAGCGAAGCCGGCAGTCTAGACTCGGAGCCCGAGGACGAGCAGCAACAGCAACAGCTTGTGCAGCAGCAGCAGCAGCAACAACAACTGACGACAGCAACAACAGTTGCTGCCGTACAGGAGCTGCAACATTGTCTGAGTGCCATCGAAGCAGATCCATTGCAGTTGCTGCACTGCGATAGTTTCTACACAACGACAACGGCAACAGTAGGAGCCGCAGCAGCGACAACAACCGCAGCAGCAGCAGCAACACCAGCAGCAGCAACAGCAGCAGCAACAGCAGCAGCCACAGCAGCAGCAGCACATTTGAGCTGCACCACACTGAGCAATGGTGGAGGTGCTTTGTACACCATCAGCAGTGTGCATCAGTTTGGTCCCGCCAGCAATAGTTCCAGCTCAGCCGGCGCCCATTCCTCACCGGACAGCGGACGGAGCAGCGGCTGCTCATCCAGCTCCAGTTCGGCAACAGTCTCATCCTCCTCATCATCATCGTCGTCCGCATCCAGCGCTGAGCATTTCAATCGAGCGACGCTACTCAATGCCGGCGCCAATCAGCTCCAGCTACAACAGCAGCAGCAGCAGCAACAGCAGCAACAGCAGCATCAGCAGCAGCAACAGCAGCAGCAACATCAACATACAACACCCTCAGTCTCTGTCTCAGCCACATCCTCGTCAGCGGTCAGCAGCTCCTCCTCCGCCAGTCACGCGACAGCATCTTCAGTTGTTGCGCATTTGAGCAAAGGACACGCAGGTATGTCAACTTGTGGCACGTCACATCTCTTCCGCGTTTCGTGTTGCACAGACACACACACACACGCATACACATATGTGTGTCTTTGTTGTGCAACTATTTATCTAATCTTGCATTTGCATTGCACAACAACAGCGACAATAACAACAATAACAACAATAACAACACCAGCAACGACAACAACAACAGCAACGACAACATCGCCAGCCAATTGAAAACTGTTGCCTTTCTTCTTCGCCTGCCACACACTTTTCATTTCTGCCTTTTCTGCGGAAACCATTAGTGCGCAGGCATGGAGAATGTGAAAATGAATGTAATTCCCTGCTGCTGCTGCTGTTGTTGTTGTCGTGGCAAGGAAATTGTATTGCTTGTTGTTGGCGTTGGCTGTCAATGTTTTGCCGCCGTTGCATTGCTGCAATTGAAAGCCATGAAAAATCGTTTTCATTTTCATAACCAACTCGCAATTGCATTCATAACTCGCTTAGCCGTAGACTTTAATTAAGTTGCGTTTATATCTGATTTCAAGGAGCAATCTGGGCAACCATTCAATGGCTGAAAGCAAATGAAAATTACGTATTTTACTTATGAAAATGCTTTGGCGATGGGCTTTTCTTAAATATTTATGATACAATTTTCTATCTTTGCACCAAATGAAATCTCAATAAATATTATTTATTGTTTATATTATTATTAATAAGTTCGTAGAAGGAGAAATAATCCCAACTCTGGTGAAACTATAAATCTGCTCTTCACTGTTCTTTCACTGCGTTTGAATTGAATTCTTCTGTGCTCTGCGAACTCTTCAAATATCTCAGAAGATTCCTTCACTAATTGTTGTTATTTTATTCTTATTATTTTATTATAATTAATTTTTGATATATATGTAAAGTTATGGCAATAATGGATCCCAGCGGTTTCTAGCACCAAGTTTTTTAAGTGGCCTTTTAACATTTAAGGGTTTTACTTAGCTGGTGTGTAAGTGTAGCAATAAGCTGCTTGCCACTTGCCACTTGCCACTTGCCTCCTGGGCTTGGTAAATAACAAGCAAATAATTGCGGCAATTAGCGAGGCGGCACTGCACAACAGGAAAACAAATTAAATTGCACGACACTGCAGGGGAGGGGAAGGGGGGGTGGGGTGGATGTGCAACCCTACCAAATGCTAGTTGATGTCGTTAACTAGAGTTGGCATTGGTCTAACCAGCAACTCAGTCTTCTCCAAGCATTCAATCAGTTTTCCTTTGCGTTGCATATTTTTTTATCAGCAACAACAAAAATGCAAAAAGCAAACAACTTGCAACAAAATTATGAACTGGTCGTCGCTGGTCGGTTGTTCGTTGGCGGTTGTCGGTTGTTGTTTTGTCTATCGCCAGCCACTGTCTGACAACGCGGAAATGCCAAGCAGCAGCACCGCCCGGCAATCTGCAATGCCCCATGCAACAAAGCCAGCGCAGCAGCAGCAGCAGCAGCAACAACAACAGCAACAGCAACAATGGCGTCTAAATTGTCAACTCACAAAGGCGGCCAAGTGATTTGCATTTGAACGCCGCGCGAAAATGAAGTAAAGCAGCAACAGCAGCAGCAGCAGAGGCAGCGCCAGTAAATACACTCAGAAAAATATTATATACAAACTGTTGCAGAGCTCAACTTAGTTTTCAGCAAGTGATTTTGTAAGGTAAAGTTTAGGTTAAAACCAGGAATGCCATTTATAGAAAAATGTAAATATTTCAGGATTAATTTCGAGCTTGTCTCTTTTAAAGCTGAACCAAACTTAAATTGAGACAATTTGAAGTGGCTTACTGAATGCTATGAGTTTTTTTGTTGAGTGTATGAGTGACACTTGAATTTCCTTTTTGCGCACCCAAAGCCGATGACATTTTCCAGACGATTGTGGTGGCTGCCTGGCTTGCCCCACCAGCAGCACTGGCAGCACCACCTACTCCATTGCCTTTGCCGCTTTTGGCTGAAAATTCAATTTGCAATTGCACAAGCGCGTAACACGGTGGCTGCCCCTTGTGCCTCAGCTTGCAGCTTGCACCCTGTCACAAACTGCTGTTCGTCGTGGTGCGTTGCATTTTGTTGGCGCGTGCAAGTTGCACATTAATTTCATTTCATTTCATTTTGCCTCGCATTTCGAGGTGTGGCACCGTCGATTGCGGCAACAACAACAACAACAACAACAACAACTCGTAGTTCAAACTCCGCGCTTAGTTCATTTGCCTTTTTCCCTCCGTTTTGCATTAGAAAAAGGCAAATTGAAATGAAATCAAATGCCAAGAAGCAAACAATTTTCTAGTTGTTGTCGCTGTTGTTGTTGTTGTTGTTGTTGTTTGCTGTTGTTGCAGTTGTTGTTGTTGTTGTTGCCTCTCGTCTGCCTTCATTTTTGCAGCAATTTGCATTGCAAATTTTTGGTGCTTGCTGTGAAAATTGTGCGGCTGCTTTATGCCTTTTGTTGCAAGTAGAAGTAGCAAGCAATTGTTGCTGGTTTTTCCCGTGACTGATGACAACGTTTCTTCTTCTTTTTCTTCTTCTTTTTCTGCTGCTGCTTCCTCTTCTTGTTGCTGCTGCTGTTGTGTAGGTGGTTGGCGCTGGCGTATACGTGATTTTTGGCATTTCTACTTATCACACATTCATGCAACAATCTTCGTTGTTGCTTGTTGCTGCTCTTGTTGCCACTGGTGTAGTTGTTGTAGTTGAATGCACTTCTGAGCTGCTGCTGGCATTTGAATTTGATTGCTCTCCTTGTTGTTGCTGGTCGTCTTCTTCTTGCTGCAATCGCTTTAGCAAAGTGCGTTTTTCTTTTGCCATTTTTTATGATGAATTTTCAGGTTTTTCGATTTATTTGGGGAGCCTTTTCAATTTGCACCAAGTGAATCATGGAAAATTGCCAGTTTGAGTGTTTTGAATATCAGAAATGAATGTTTAAAGTTAAGCTATGGCAAGTTCCACAACTCACTATTTTTCTGCTGTTTTAATTCTTTCTGGTTTGCATTTCTGGCATAAAATCTTAATGTTATCCAGATAGAAATCAAATCTCTTCTGAGAGCCTCTGGAGTTGTAAGCAACTAAAGCATATTATTATTAATAAACTCAATTATAATCAATAAGAAAATTGTATAAGTAGTCCGCACAGTTGCAGGTTTGCTTTAAGGAGACTTGCAACAAAAGCCGCACCATTAATTTAATTTGTGCTGCCATTTTCACTCGTGGCAATTTTCCACATGGACTCACCTTATCGCCGTAAGCAGGCAGTTGACAGGGCACTCTTGAGCTGTGTTCCATTAGAGCAGCCAATTGATTTTATTTGCCATTCATCAAACGGGGTGTGGATGGGTTAGGGGAGATGAGGACTGTTGACAGCTGAGCCATCAATGGTTGTCACTGACAAATGAGGCGACACTCGTGGAGCAGGCGTTAGCCCGTTGCCTGTGTGGCAGCAACAGCGAGCTCATTTAACAAATTGCCACGCTGGCAATATGTGGGCGAGTGGCGTATGAGTAATGTGAAGTTGCTCGAGTTGCATAAGCAGCGACAACTTTCGAAACTGTAGCATAGTAACTAAATAACACCAACAATTGCAACTTACCATTGCAGAGCAACATTCGCAGCAGCAGCAGCAGCCACAGCAGCAGCAGCCACAACAGCAACAGCATCAGCAATCACAGCAGCAACAGTTGCAACAGCAACAACAGCAGCAGCACGCGCAGCAACAGCAATTCGGCATAGTTGACTCCAGCAACAACAACAGCAACAGCAACAACAGCAACAACAACAACAGTAACGGCGTCACCTCCAAGTCGTTTGTGCCCTGTAAAGTTTGTGGCGACAAGGCATCGGGCTATCATTATGGTGTAACCTCCTGCGAGGGTTGCAAGGTAAGTTGTTGCATGCAACACACGAATGCCAATATGCAGTACAGCCACTAAAAATATCCGTAACATTTTCAGGGCTTCTTTCGTCGCAGCATTCAAAAGCAAATCGAATACCGCTGCTTGAGGGACGGCAAGTGTTTGGTTATTCGCCTGAACAGGAATCGCTGTCAATATTGCCGCTTCAAGAAGTGCCTCTCGGCTGGCATGAGCCGTGACTGTGAGTAATAATTTACAGTTTATGATTAAGTGTTGCTGCACTCGCTCTCAGCAAGTCCAAGAAGAGAATGGCGACTGCTGCACCCACAGCAGGGGCTGCCAGTTGAAGTTGTCGTCGCTGTCGCTGTTGGCCCATTGATAGCTTTATTGGCCAACTGTGACCAAGCGTTGCCACATTGATTCAAGATTGTGTCCGTTCAGCTTGTCGTGGCCTGTTGCCAATTGGAAATTGACAGCATCCGATGTGGTTGGCTTGATAAAGAGCCGCTAGACAGCTCCTAATCAGCAGCATATTGCTTAATTGATAAGTTTACGCTAAAATAAATTTAGATAGCCTCAATTTGATTGGACAAATTGACTAATCAGGCATCAGCAAATTTACATTTCAATTTTAGACTTTATTAACTAAAAGGTTTATATTAAATTTAGATAGTCTCAGACAAGTTGAATTGATTAAATTTAGATAGTCTTAATCTGACTGGGAAGTTGGCAAATGAGTGCTTTAGACAGTATAATATCGTCAAAACTGAACCGATTTTCAATAGCAATATATTTTTAAATAAATTTAAATTGATGTGTAAAGTTTATGTGGTTTCCAAACTATTCCAAAAAATTCACTAAAGAATCCTGAGAAATCCCAAGCAGTTCTTACGCATCATAATCGGCAGCGTTGCACCAACTTGAAGTGGCATGTCTTTGTTATTATGTTGCGGCCAAGACACAAGTCTTGCTCTCAAAGGGTCATTCATCTAAGTTGATTATCTGCGTAGCTGCCACAGCATCGTTAACAAGCACACAAGACAATGTGCCGCCAGCAACAACAAATTTAGACTCCTGTCAACACAACTGGGAATGCTTCCTGGAATCACAATCCAGCAATCACGAAAAGGAGCCTTAGAAAGCAAATTAGTTTTTATGAAGCTTGTCAGACGAAAATGTTGCAATACAAAACAAACGCAACAACAGCAACAACAGCAACAGCAATTGCCGTTTGTCGTTGTTGCGTTTAAATGCAATTTATTTGATGTTGCACAATTAATTGCCTAAAACGTGAAAGGGGCAGGAGTAGTGTAGGGGAAGTGGCGAGGGGGAGGGGGGCAGGCTGTCATTGTATGCTCAGTGGGTGTGTGACAGACATTTGTTGTTGTCATTGTTGTTGTTGTTGTTGTTGCTGCTGTCGCTGTCAGTGGTGTTGCTTGTTGGTGTATTGCTTGCAACATTTATTAGTCGCCCTGCAACATTTGTTGCCATTTTTTATGGCCTTTGTGTGCAACAGCCTAAGCAAACACTTCCTTCATTTCCAAACACCGTTCGTTGCCCACGCAAACTCCAACCAATCCTCTAAAGCTATCTCTCTCTCTCTCTGTCACTCTTTCTGCCTCCATCTCTTTCTAACTGCAAATGCAGAGCAGCCCACACAGAAATGCATTTTCATGTTTGCTTTTCGCCAGTTTTTAATGATTTTTCCAGCCAAGTTTTGCTAGTTGCCAGCTTCCTCATCCTTTTAACTGTTTTGCCATTGCATATGGAAAGTTTCAATAATTCAACCAAATTGCTTTTGTGGCAGCCAGTTATTGCTGTTGTTGCAGTTGTTGCAGTTGTTGCAGTTGTTGTTGGGCGTTTTGTTGGCTTTGATTTGCTCGCCGGTTTTCCGGCTGCTGTTTAATTAGACTCTTGGCTCGGCTTATTCGTGTTTATGGCAGTGCCACTTTGCCAATCGCACGCCGTGAGAGAATTTCCAATTAAGTTTGCAATTTTCATTTCGATTTTGCAGAAAAGCCGAAAAACAAAAAGAGCAGCCAAAAACCTTGCTCTCAACTTTGCCTTAAATTATTTAGCAGCAGCAGCAGGCAAAGAGCAGCCAGCTTTGGAAAACACATTTCTTTTACTTCGTGGTTTTTTTTTTTTGTTTTTTTTTTGGGTCAACTCACGTCATGCGAATAGGCAAATAAATGCAATTATGCCGTGAGTGGGCGTGGCTGCCTTTTTGTTATTGTTGTTGTTGCCATACACTAAAAATGGCAAACAGTATTTGTTTCAATGCGGCTGTGTTGCAGCAGCAACAACATTAATGGTGCAATGACACGGCCAAAAAAGTGGCACATGCAATCCAGATATAGATCTATATAAAGACCATAAATTGAAGTTCGTTTGCCAGCCTTAAAAGTCTTAAACATTGCCAACAGTTAGCTTTAATCAATCTTGTTGACTATTAAACATTTCTAAAATTTTTTAACCTACAAATATTTATCTCTTTGCGAATCTGCAAAATAAAC